>CM054118.1:96237478-96837478 GCA_028673005.1 Tanypteryx hageni
ACTCTCTTGCTTTAGTAATTTCTCTCTTTATCTTATTCTATTACTCTCTGTATATTTATCTTCCATATTCTGCGTTAATTTGCTTCCACCTCCTCTTTTCCATTATTTAATCATCTCCTCGGTTAACCAGGGCTTCCCTATTTTCTTATGTTATTTTTTCTGTACTTTTATTTGTGCTTTCTATGATACATTTTCATATTCCCTCAGTTGTCCTCAACCATTGTTTGTCTACCTTCATTTTCTAAAGCTAATCTAATAGCCTCCTAATAATCATTCCTCTTTATTTACTCATTTCAGTATTGGATTCACCTTTACTATTTATTTATACATATATAATATATATATAAATTTTCTCAATGAAAAATACATTTCAGTGTATGTAATTATATTTTAAGTAGAGAAAAACAATTCTTGAAACAATGTGAATTACTAATTACAAAAATGAAATATAAATGAAATTCAAACAACATATAGTAGGCATAATAACCACATGAAGGTTAATAAAAGTTATGAATGCCTTCTCTTGAACTTTTCTTAAGAACAATTGTCAATCATTATCAGTGCAGGCCCTCAATAAGTAGGATGCTGTTTCCTGTTTGGAGCCCCAAGATTAATATTAATTTTCAGTAAAATTCATTAATGCATTATTCACTACAAGTTTTAATTAAAAGTAAAAAGTACATAAAATAATGGATTGCATAAGTATAAGAAAAGTAATTTTTGGGTGGTTGTTTTAAGAAAATTAACATCAAAATATACTCGCATAGTTTTTTTCATTTATAAAATATAAAGAGTGGGTGTAACATAAATTTATTCCATTTTTAAATGTTCTTTGCAAAAAGTAGGAGATGGTTGCTTTTTAAGTCAGGTCATGTCCATCCACATTTCCTTTCCAAAACTATTGGGTTTATTTTCATGAAATTACATAGTAACAGCAAGCAATGAATTTTGCAATATAAAGATTGTTGCCTTTTAATTAATTATTTTTAACTAAATATTATTTTATAAAATATACTAGCTTCATGGCACCAGCTGGAGGCTCTGATATAGTTCATACACTGCACAACCTATAAGGCTGGTCCTGATTATTAGATTGGGATCTTTACTACTTCAACCATCATTTTCAAGTAAATCCAAGCAATTAAACAGTCTAACATAGCAATCATATAAATCAAAATAGGTTTAAATGATAATAGGTACGTGCTTAAAAGACAAGAATGAAGTTGCACAATACTGGAGAAACAGAATAACAAACTTGCATGTTCTTACCAAACTGTTGTCCATATTGTGCACGTACAATAAGCAAGGCAACAAGTAGCAAACCAGTAGAAGCCCCATCCAGTGAAAACAAATTATCACAGTACAAAAAGGGAATTTTTCTTCATTAATTTTAAATTGACAATTTAAAGTTTCTGATATTTTACACGAAAAACATTTTTTCAGAGTCCCTGCTATGCACCAAGTGCGACTACCCTTAAATTGCCAAAGCAGTTTTTATGCTGAAGTAGTTAAGAATAGATATGAAATAATCACCCGAAAAAATATGAATATCTTCATCATCTCATTGAGATGGTAGGATGCATATGTCCTCTTTCTCTCATTATAACTTAGAAATCTTAAGGCAGCTTACATTTTTAGGAATCCATATCACTTATCTAATGAAAAATATGAAGCCGCTATAGAAATTTTATTTGTTAAAAAATTGTGACATACATGTATCTAGTGGTAGCAATTAACATTGAGGAACACTTCATGCTTTAATAATGTTTAACGTTACAAGAAAAAACACATGATGCTGAGACAATTAGTCGCAATAATGGAATGCTCATCAGGAAGAAGTCATGAAACTCTGAATAAGATTCAGGATGAGTTTTATATTGTTTTTTTTCTAGTTTGTAATTTTTTGTAATCTATTTTATGCATAAACTTAATGTATAAACGTACATCTATTATTCATTCCTTTGTCAATTTTGTTGGCTATTTCGTACCCTTGTTTATTCAATGTGTTTATTGCCAAATCTTTGAAATTTATATACTATCTATTTTCATTGTGCTCTGATAAACACGTTAAGAATTATTATTCACCCGCTTTCCTGATATTCAAATAGAGAAAACTCAGTCAAACATTATTTATGTCGTATAAGTCTTCCTAGGTCTATCTTCAGAAAAAATAATTGCTCAAAAACCTAGTCCTCATGTCCCCCCTTACGATGATACCTGGATACGCCCCTGGCTGAGTCAATTAGTCGCAATAATGGAATGCTTATCAGGAAAAAGTCATGGAACTATGAAGAAGATTGATTTTTTCAGGCTTTCTGCAATGATGGAGGTTGGAGGAAGAGCAGCTGAAACTTCCCCTAGTTGAGCTACATTCTTGATGGACATTCCTTTTCCTCGAAATGCTCGCAATATGACCTGGGAATTATTTAAAAAATGCAAGATTACAAACAATATAAGGCAACTATGAAGAAATGTGGTAATACCAAGGAGATCACTAGAATGACAATCTCCAGTTTAGAATAATCTTCGACTTGCTTCTCTCCAACAAAAATATCAGTCCAAAATTTTGTGAACCCTATAAATACATATATTATGGAAAATGTGAAAAAAAATACATTCTCTGATGAACAAGCGATGAAGGAAGGCTGATCGATTAAGTAAAATGAAGTTGGCTAATATTATACTAACATTTCAAAACTGTGCAATTATTTAGTTTAAATGAATGTATAACGTTTCATGTAATCCAGGTCAAATATATAGATTCTGTAAGTACACCCTCTCGCCACGCTGAGGCAGCAGTTAGGATTTAAGAGGGAACATGCAGTTATGTTTCATGCCATGCGATTTAAATTATTATCAAACTTTATGCTACCTTACAATATTGTCATTAACTCTCAAGAGTATCACAGAAATACTTCATACTAGAACTTACACATGAAAATTCATCATTATTTTGTTAATTAGTTAATCTGAGGGCAAAAAGGAAATTACATAAAATTTAATTTATTTTTTTTAATCATAATCTATGTTAGTTAATCTGAGGGCAAAGATATACCTGTTACACCCTCTCGCCATGCTGAGGCAGCAGTTAGGATTTGAGAGGGAACATTCAGTTATGTCTCATGCCATGCAGTTTAAATTACTATCAAACTTTATGCTACCTTACAGTATTCTTTAACTGAAAATACTCTTAGCACGCTCAAATAACAAACCCGCTACCTTCTTCGCAGCCTCGGGGGTGTAGTGGACACCCAAGGCATTGAGGGATACCCGACATGAGTCAAGGGCCGGCATCAGGTCAACATAGTCGACTCCTTGGGACTTACATAGGTCCCGCAGTCTACCGTTCAATCCCACTACCCGGCACCAGACCATAGTACCACAATCCGTGCGTGGGACAATGCTGGAAATGCTAAGACGTAGATCCGCCCCCGAATCCTCCCGGACACGGGACACCTCGGATATCAAGTTCTCGAAAGAGCTGATAATTTCCTCTGATCCGCGTTTAGAGGCGTCGTTGGTACCCACATGTGCAACGACATTCAACGAAGAGCAACCCGTGGTCAAGATCGATGCCTTTAACTCCCTCGTCACCTGGGGTATCGTGCCTCCAGGTATACACTTGGAGAACACCCTCTTCTGAATGCCCTCCCGGCGGGCCCGTAACATCAAAGGTGCCATCAAACGCCGGACATTCGAGCTTCCTATCAATAACAAACCCCTCTTCTCCCGGTCCACCGTGGGATATAGAGAGAAACTACAAGCAGAGCTAAGGCGTTTACATTCAGTAAATAATAACATGGGTCACTTTTAAGTCCCGAAAAAAGCCCGAATAGAATCGACCACCTAGCCCGAGAGAGGCACTCCTCCGGCCAACCTACCTCTCTGTCCGCCGAGTGCCGTGCACATGGGTCCCTTTCTCACGAAACTGCTTTAGTTTTGGAAGCCCTGATCGCACAACTCATCTTTTAAAATCATTCGTTTTGATTATTCGCTAAATCATTCTTTAAGATTATTCCGTAAAATCATTCGATAGGAGAGTAATAAAATTCTTTGTGTTTTTAAGACAATTCGTTTTCCTGAATGTTTAAAAAAATCTCAAAAAAGAAGTTAAGTATATTGAACTTAGTAATTGTTGAACGCATATGTCTAGTTAGACAAGAAATTTTTATTAATACTGAGGTATTACAACAAACAGTTTTATGAAGTTATCTTCGCTTAAATGTATTTAGAATCATTTTTCACAAAATATCCAGTAAGGAGGAAAATATTTGTTTGCTGTATACCTTGCCTTGTCCTATACAATATTATAATTGTCTTTTGGAACAATACAAATTCTATTTATGTGCGTCTTTCCCCATATGCAAATGGCTATGGTGGTGAATTTTTCGTTTTCTCTTGATATCAGTTTCATTTCGTCTTATCTCAACAGATTTCACGACGAAAATGAAAGACAGTACAATTTGTTAAACGTTTTTCTTAACTAGCTTATTATTGTTGTTATATTTCCAAGGAATGCCTATTGAATTTCGATGGCGAGGTGATTATCTTCATTCATTTTATGGGAGATTCATGTAGCACTAACAGACGTCTGTTATGTTCCCCGCGTCTACTCGCGGAATTATCACGATAGAGAGAGCAATGCCGACGCTCGACAAGACCGGACCAGACTGCCAAGTCCGCACGACGACGCCACGACGACGCCACGACGCGCAATTACGGCGCGGCAGACGGCGTAAACATAGATTAGTGTACTACAATGTACTACTATGTATCATTCAATACATAACAACGTCAATCTAAAAATATATACCTACTTGAAAGAAAATCGCGTTTACCGACTCCGCAAATCTTCTGATTTGTTATTGATCTTGAGGAAATTTGTTTGTTTTGAATGAATAAATTCATTTGTTTGAGCCCAATGATACTTAACCCAAGACCTTATACGCTGATGTTCTTAATTTGTAAGCCATACATGGTAAACCATTCACAATTCTCTTTTTTCTGGGCAAACATATTTTTAACATTTGGAATTCAAAGATTTAAGTTTGTCGACTATAGACATCAAGCACCAACAGTATCTTCCCTGGTTCAGAGGGTTACTCGAGTTGCTTTTTCATTACCCCTTCTTCATTTGTGTAACGCGTTGGTTCCAGACGACGCGACCCACGGTGATCTCCCCCCCGCAGCCTTTGACCCACAAGTCCCCTAAGTCCCTAAAGGTGGCCATACACGCTACGGTTTGCCGGAAGGTTTGCTTCCAGGAAGGGACACCTCCCGGCAAGCCGGAGCGTGTGTGGGGAATTCGGCCGGAAGGGATGGCCGGAAAACGAGCCTCCGAGCATCCTGGCAAGTCTCAGAGGGTTCAGGCTTACCTCCAGGTTTGCCTCCCGGAGGGCAGGCCTTCCGGCAAACCGTAGCGTGTTTGGCCACCTTAAGTTAGGATCTTGCCTGGGGACTTGGGGAGAGAGATACAGACCCAACCTATATATAAAAAACGTTAACATCTCGAGTGACCGCTTAAATAGACGGGCGAGGGTCTCTCTATGTAAACTGCTGTTCGGAAAGATATTATAGGAACACGTAGAAATTCTTAAGCGGAAAATACACCACTGGGTTCCATGAAGAAATATTTTTTTACTCTTTCATTAGAAATGATTTGTACTGTGCAGTAAATATTTTCATTTTACATTGATTCTTATTCAATGTATCTCATATCGATTTAGCCATGAACGTAACTGAAATTCGAACCTTTGGAACAAAAAATATTAAAGAATAACTTGCAATTCAATGAAATCCTCTACTGCACGAAAAAAGTCCATAAAGACGTTTCACATTTTTTACTGGCAAAAGGGATTCAAAACGTGTTTTTAATCATAAAAAGGCAATTAATAAAAGTGAAATACTCCTATAGCCAAACAATTAGAGGGATACAACACCCAATGCATTTCGCCCACAAGGTGGGCATCGTCAGGGGCAAAACCTGTTTCAACAGTGACTGGGAGTCGTACTGCGTCGTAAGGAGAACGAAGCGGCTAGTCAAATGCTTACAGATAACTTGATTATTATTTGAATGTAGTTGAATTGCATCGAAACTATTCTAACACTAAAAACTGTGATTAATAGTTAAATATTTTTGTGATATAAACTGTTATTCTTTTTTCTGCGATAACGAATAAACCTACTGAACTATAATTGTAAAATATAAGTTATAAATAACGCACTAAGGTATTGATATTCCGAAAATTTAACGTAAATCCGATCATTAATTAAAAAGTTATAAATGTCTATAATGGATTACTAGTAGTTGGTGCAAGCAAGCATATCATCTCAGCATAAAAAACATTCATTTTTCATATTTCATCATTACAAATATTTTTTTAATTTTTTATTTTTAGCGGCCGCATTGTTGCACTTTTTCAAGATTTTCGTTTTTTCTAGTCGGTTTTGCACAAAATCCTACCTAAGGAAAAAATTTCGAATCTCCAGCACATCTGGAAGTGCCTAAACATTAGTATCCTCCTCCTCCTCTGTAAGAAACGTCGATATATAATGATAACATATAGGAGGATACTGTTCCAGAGTGAGCTCTATCCGAACTATCGCACAGCGGCCGATTTCTGCTTTCTTTTTCCACCGCTTAGTAACGTAAGTACAAACATAGTGTTGTGGGCGCCGGAAAGACGCCATAAGGTTCGGTGACATCGTAATACAATTGAAGGAGCTATACCACCGTTCGAAGGAGCTGGATGAGTGTCGTGCGTGACTGAACAGGAGGAGGGCGGAAGTGAAATTGTTGTGACTACTTTGATCGCCGCGGACATTGTATAGCGACGGTGGAGCGCACGCTCCCTGACTGTGTCTCTAGTCTGTTAGCGTAAGGAGAACGTTCGAGTTGTTCGGGTGTGCTGCGCGGTTGTGTGAATAAAAAGGGATTGTCTCTCTAAAAGCGAAACGTGTCTTCTTCCCTGTCGTTTTCCCAACCCCGATTCTGTCTCTACATGCCGACGAAGACGTCGGGATGCGACAATAGGAACAGACCAAGGTGAATAGAATAGGAGGTGGTCTCAGCTGAAAGTAGTGGTGTGAGAGCGTGACGTCACAAGGCTCCTCGGGCCTCTGGGTACCGTGAGGAATCGCGTGTTTGTTTGTTTGAGTGCCCAGTCAATTCGCCTCTCTTACAACACAAATGGGTATCTCAGAGGCAGTGCAATGAATAACCGGGGAGGGAGGAGGGAAACCCGGTGCCGGCATTTGCCTGCTCTTACGAAGAACACCAGGGGGGCCAACGGCTTAACGTCCCTTCCGAAGGACGGAACAGCTGAATTTGCGCGGTCTCCTCAAACCACACAGACAGGGGTCCGGGCGACGTTGAGAAAACCCCTACTCGCGCAGGATTCGTACCCGATGACTTTTTCAAGCATCGGACGAGTAGCAGCCAGCGTTCTAACCACTACACCACCGGCACCCCTCGGTCACGTATCAACTAATTCATAAATGCGCACTTGACTACAATTTATAATCAAATTCTAAACTATGAAAAATGCCCCCTCAGCTGTGTTCGAACCCACGACTCTGAGAACATGATCCCGACACGCTCACCACACGCCCACTTGACGACCTTCATGATATCGATGGAGACAAACTCATCTCTGTGATTGTGTAGTAGGCGGGGCTTAAAAAGAATACTGATTTTATGATCAAATAATTTCACCTTTTAAAATTCTATATTCAATCAAGTGCTAACTAACTCATAAAAGTGCACTTAGATGCAGTTTATGACGAGGTTTTAAGCTATGAAAAGTGCTCCCACAGTCGGGTTAGAACCCACGACCTTTAAAACCGTAGCCCGACACGCTCACCAAACAGCCACCTGACCACGTACGGATAAGCACTGAAAATAAACCTAGGTCTGTAATTGTGTGGTCACCTGGGGATTGAACTCGGTTCATTAGCCTGGCAAACCCTCCCAATTAGACCTGAGATATGCAGAGCCCTAGGAATACCTTTCTTAGGTCAGCTGACCTGCAGAAGGCTCGACCTGGGGGAATTCCCGAGGGTTGCAATCAGGGCTAGCTAGAGCTTGTTCACGGTCATATTCCAGTGGGGTGTGAGTTCCCGGGCCACTCTGGAAGTAGGTCAAGGCGAAAATTCGGAGAGGAGTGAGGTTTCGGAGGTCCCCCAAGTGACGAAGGCGGTACGGGAGTCGGTGGAGTCAACGAGTTGCTCTAGGCTGCAGATGGTGGTCCATGTTGGGACTAATGACGCCTCGAAGCGCGGGTCCGAGGAGATTCTTAGTTCTTTTGAGGACTTGGTCGCCGAGGTCACTCGTGTCCGAGAGGAGTCGGGTTCTGATGTGCGGCTCACCATTTGTAGTATTGTCCCGCAGATTGACTGTGGTTCGGAGGTTTGGAGCCGCGTGGCGGGGCTAAACCAAAGGCTATGGAATTTCTGTGTGGGCATGGGAGTCGACTTCGTTGATCTCCGGCCGGTTCTCGGATCGTGTAGTGTACCCCTAAACGGCTCTGGAGTCCATTACACGACCGAGGCTTCACAGAGTGTAGCGTGTAGGATATTCGACCGTGGTAGGTCTTTTTTAGATTAGAGAGTAGGGTAGGGTGTAGGCGTAATATGAGATTTCATAGGGGCATCGAGTGTAATACAGTTTCTGGTCGCGAAGTGAGAGAGTCCACCTGCAAAAGCCGTAATAGAGCAGTTGATGCTTCGGGCGATAACGAGAAATTAAATATTGTAGTTTTAAACTGCCGTAGCATTCGTAGGGAGTCTGCCGAACTCGAACACGTAATTCGCACGTTGCATGTTGATGTAGTTATAGGTACGGAAAGTTGGCTCACCGAAGATATCGCTAGCCATGAAATTTTTCCGAAAAGTTATAGAGTGTACAGAAAAGACCGTGCCAATAGAATAGGTGGCGGAGTATTTGTGGCAATAAGTGAAAAGTACGATAGTTGTCAGATCCCTATTATCGACGAAACGACCGAGAGCGTGTGGTGCCGCGTAGGTAAGGATAATTCGAAAAAGATATATTTATGCTCATTTTACAGACCACCTAATGCCAAAGTTGATTATATTTTAAGTTTAGAGAGGCAATTAGCCGAGCTTAGATCTATTATGAACGACGGTTATGCGATAATTGGAGGCGATTTTAACTTACCGTCAATCGATTGGGAAAACCTATGTTTCGTTACGGGAGGCAAAGAACGCGAATCATATGAAGCCTTAATTGACACGTTTCATGAATATTCCTTAATCTAGATGGTACGAAAAACCACGCGTTCGGGCAATGTTCTCGACTTGCTTGCTTCTAACATCCCGCATAGGATAACTAAGGTATTCACAGAGGAGGGACTTAGCGACCATCGAGCTGTGTATGCGGAGTGCGAATTAAAGCTCAAAAGACATCCTAAGCCCCTTCGGAATCTATACGCTTTCGCCAAGGCCGACTTTAAAAGTTTCAGCTTACATATCAGAAGTACCTTTTTCAGTTATCGTGAAAAGACAGAACGATTAGGTATGGAGCCATTATGGTATTATTTAAAGATATACTAGGAAAAGGTATCAATAGATTTATCCCCAGTAAGTTAAAATCTGATAAGAAAGAACCTCGTTGGTTTAATAAGGAAGTCAGGATTGCCTTAAGACGACAGAGGCGTAGCCACGCAAAATTGAAAAACATACCTACCACCGCTTCCGATGAGTATCACACAGCTATAGTCCATGAGTATAACAGTGCCCGCGTACTAGCGAGAAAAACCATGCGTAATGCATTTAACACCTTCCGGAATGAGGTATTAAATACAAAATTGAAGGAGGATCCAAAAGCGTTCTGGTCCTATGTAAGAGAAGTCAAGGGAGGGGGTCCTTCAATACCCTCCCTGTGATGTGCTTCCGGAGACATACTTCACGATGGGGCGGATAAAGCTAATCTTCTAAACGTTTACTTCGCGAAGGCGTTCACGGCAGGTGGAGATATACTTGAAGATAATCTTATTCCCGATGGATGTACTCGGATGGATAATATTAAAATCTCTGAGGCAGGAATAGCGAAGCAACTGGGTGCGATAAAGCCCAACAAAAACCCAGGAACAGAAGGATTTCCCGTGCATGTATTAAAAGAACTAGCAGAAGAAATAGCTCCCTTCCTTCGGATAGTATTCGAGAAATCCCTTACCCTCTGTGAGGTTCCTGATGATTGGAGACTAGCACACGTCACACCCATTCATAAGGGAGGTGATAAAGAAAACCCCGAAAATTAATGGCCGATTTCTCTAACATCATTATCATGTAAGATTTTAGAGCACATTATTGATAGCAACACAATGCGTTATCTCGAGAGTAGATCGTTGTTAGTCAGCTGTCAACATGGCTTTAGAAAAGGTAGATCGTGTGACACCCAACTCGGTCTGTTTGTGAATGATGTTTTATCATGCGGCGAAAATAATAAACAGGTCGATGCAGTGTTCCTTGATTTTAGAAAAAGCTTTTGACAAGGTTCCCCACCGTAAGTTGTTATTAAAATTGGAAAATCTTGGCGTTAAAGTTAAAGTCATTAACTGGGATCGCGCTTTCCTTTAGAATTGAAAACAAAAAGTAGTCATCGATGGTAAGTCCTCGAGTGTGGGAGATGTAGTCTCTGGAATGCCGCAGCGTAGTGTGACCGGACCTATGCTTTTCTTGCTTTATATAAGCGACATCAGCTCAGTTGTAAAAAGTAATAACAGGCTTTTTGCGGATGACACCGTAGTCTATAGAGAAATTAGTGGTCCTAGCGACTATCGTCAGCTTCAGGATGATCTGGATGCGTTATCTGTTTGGTGCAAGGAATGGCAGCTAGAAATCAATCGGAAAAAGGGTAACGTTCTAAACTTTTGGAAATCGAGAAGCCCATCGTCCGTATTTACCTACTCGATAGATGTTGAGAGCATTCCTGTTTCGGAATCCGTGAAATACCTCGGGGTAACCTTGAATCGTGACCTGTCTTGGGACACCCACATAAGACGAGTGATAGGTGCGGCAAATAAGAAGTTGGCTTTTGTGCGTATAATAGTCGGAAAAAGCACAGAAAAGGTGAGAGAATCCTGTTATTTATCCTTGGCTAGACCTCAAATGGAATACGCAGCAGCGGTTTAGGATCCATATCAGAGGGGACTCATAAAGGATTTAGAAAAAATACAGCGACGAGCAGCTGGATTCGTGAAAAAGAATTACGATAAAAAACAGAGCGTTACGTTACTCATTGAAGAGTTGAGTTGGCCATCGTTGAAAGATCGTAGGTTACAGGCGAGACTTAAACTTCTAGATAAATATAGGTCGGAAATATTCGTAAATGAAATGAAGGATATTATTCGACAACCAACGTATATCGGACGGAGGGATAATGAGGACAAGATTCGCGAAATAGATAGTAGGACGGAGAGCTATAAGGAGTCCTTTTTCCCTAGGACAATACGTGACCACAATAGATAAGTGAATAATAATTAGTTAGGAACTTGGTGCGCGGCACCCCCTGCCATCCACCGTCAAGGTGACTTACAGGGTAATATGTAGATGTAGATGAACCATTGAGTCTTATAGCCCAGTGGTAAGGAACTGTTTTGCCACGGGAAAGGCCGGGGCTCATTTCCATCAAGTGCTGTTTTTTTTCTCTCCATCGAAACTTAAAAACAAGCAAAAATATATTCCCTTCCGTGGCAGAAATGGAAGAAGAATATTTTAATTTTTCGACTGATTTATTGAGAAATAACCCGACCTGATATATGATTCTGCAAGCCGATGTCAGAAGGTGGGTTTCATGCGAAATAAAAGCAGAATATATTCACAAATAATATTTTATTGATTCTCTCAATGACTTTCTAGTCATAATACATCAAATATATACACATCCCATTAATGAACGAAGAAAATTCTTGGAAAAAGGCGACGCGGCGTGACTTCTTCGGGAGTGGTTCGTCGTAAAACTTGCTGTATATTATATTCCAACTTGTCGGATCCGAAAGTTTCTCTTCAAAAATCATCGTTTATCATCCTGGATAATATCCTGAAAAGTAAGAAATACATTATTAATACATGTTTACGCGAGTAATATGTTGCGAACTTTCGTTTGACGCGTGACCTTGTGCGTACGAAGCTTATCGCTGAGCCAGGCTTGAGAAGAAGTGAGGAGGTGGGGTTGCGCAGATCACCGGCGCAGTGGTCAATAGGAGTGGGGTAGAGTAGCGAAAACAATGTTATCGTAACAGAAATATGTACCAGGGGCGTATATAGGGGGGGAGGGGGGCGAAGGGGCCTTGTTCGCCCCTTGAAATCTCTCCGAAATTTTTTCATTAAAAAATTTGATTTACATGAAGAACCCACTTCGGCCGGAAGCGCGAAAGAGCGTATGAAGAGGAAATTCTTTCTCAAACCGAAAATACATTTTCAATAAAATTTTCATAATCATTCGCTGATTTCTCTTGTATAAAAGAAACAAAATTTATACTGTTTTATGTACGTTTTAAAAAACTATTGTATTATTTCCTCAATTGATATTTACATTCAAAATGGATAAGATAATCGTACTTAACTCACCTATTTATAGGATTTAATATTTTGAAGTCCAGTAAATGTCTAATATTCCCAAACAATGTCTTCTCTAGCAATAGTGATAAACAACTTTTATCGTTTTGAAATCGTTATAATAAACTATTTCGATAAATTTTAATACAAAAATACATTATATATATATATATATATATATATATATATATATATATATATATATATATAGGTGTGTTGAATTAAATATTTAAAATTTTGTATATACTATTTTGTTTGTTTATTGTTTCACCATGCTTCTGGTTGCAATTTGACTTCAGACGTCAATCGAAAATTATCATACTATTATAATTACATGGGCTAGAATTAAATTCATTTTGAAAAATCCCCCTCTTTTATATTTTGTTTATCACTTTACTCTTTATGTTTTCCCAAGCATTTTATATTTTCTATTACGTCCTTCTATTTTGGGACAAATGAACGGCGATATCCAAATTGTGTCTTTTTGTTAGTGTTTTGTTTGAACGAGCATATTAAGATATTAACATATTGAGCGGTGTTCAATGCGGTAGTAATCTTCACAGGACTTCTTTGGAACTTGGTCCCCCCGAAATAAAATCCTATATACGCCTCTGATACGTACGCGTGCCATTATGCCTTATATTTTATTTAAAACGTAATGTATCTGCGTATAAAGTTCCCGGTGAAGTAACAATAGGCTAAATCTATCGATTCCAACGTTTATAAACACGGGGACTATTCCGTAAAAGGTGAATACGTTTAACCCTAGATTACCAACCATTCGCCTGGCAGACGACGGCCAAAACAAATACACTCTCCCTACTCAATATTTTTCAGTTCTAGGTTTGGCTTCTTTTTATAGCATCATTTTTAACTTGCGTTCTTCTATTGTGACTGTTTACGCAAGGGATTTATTTGCTTTGATTTTGTGCTACAAAATTGAGGGCGCCTCACAGACGAATGGCTAGCCTTAATGTTACTCGGTGATCCTAAAATTATGTCGTACTCTTAAGTCGACGATCGCTAATGTTCTGCAGATAGAGCTGCCTCAGGAGAGCCAGAATAAGGGCGAACTGAGTAAACGCTCGTTATATGCATTTTGTCATTTTAAGAAGAGGAGACTTACAAGATTTCACTGGAGTCCATGTTCACGTGCTATTTCCGGAGAACATAGTGGAAAGATGTGTTTCGAATGCTGTGATAAAATTTAATACGGTATTGCATGTTTAAAAGTACCAGAGAGTGTTGAAATACCGTTAAGACTTTAAAAAACTTGAGTGTATCTTTTTCTTCTTTTATTAAAAGATGTTAGTATGAGGTAGTCTGTGAGACGAATGGTTAGTAATCCCGTTTGTCAAATAAAGGTTAGTAATCTAGGGTTAAAAATATACTCTCGTGATAAACGATTAATGTATCTTTGCTTTCTCAAACAAAGAGACAAAGCATGATAAAATATTAATACGTTTTTTAATCTAGATCGTGGTAACAACACAGCGTCTCCTTTTTGAATAAACAAATGCTTTGGTATCGTTGAAGAAGACTACGGATGTTTACCTGCCGCTAAAACGGCAGATGGAAGAAAAACGAAGAGAATCTTTACGTTATCATTTGAGCAAATGTTTATTTGCTAATTTAAAAAAAAATTATAGCCACTTTCGTTTTCTTGAAAATTGTGCTCCAACATAAGACATACTTTAAATTCTTTGAATATTCTTTCACGTAACAATGGACGCTAAAAATAAACAAAATACCGAGAGTGATCGAATATTGACATGGAAAATTCTAATGTGTGTGTACATCTATTAAGTTTAAGCAACACAAATTTGTCGATTTCAACATTTCTCTTTCAAATAACATATAGTGCACTTACGTATGACGCTTGACCTTGTGCGTACGCAGAGAGAAACCTAGGGCTATGCTTGAGGGGTAGTGAGGAGGGGAGGTTGCGCAGATCATATGCGCAGTGGCACGGCGGAGGGGGGGAGAGGAATCTATTGTTCGCACGGTCACCTCTTACACAAAGGGAATATATTTTTCGGATTTTACCAGATTTTGCCCGTTTTTTACCTCCAGATTCGATTTTTTTAATTAGGATAAAACGCGAATCAACTCAAATTCTACACTAGTAATAAAACAATTAATATTAAATTAGGGGCTTGAAACTTTCGGACACGATTTATATATGCAAACACTTGACAATTTCAGCTCGCGTCCACATTTGATATGAATAACCTTCATTTATTTGGCTGTAATTTATTTTAAATCTCGAGTTTATCACTTAATTATAACTATTTAAACAACAGGTCCAAACCAGGACTAATGCAGGCTGGTTTCCGAAAGTTGACGTCCCGAATTGATTGCTTATATTGACAAGAAATGTTTCAGTGTGTGTTAGTCATCCCAAGGAATTTTCATACCATAAATATCATTTGTAATTCATAGTTGGTCAATGATAGAGCTACATTGGAAAACAAATTACTAGAGCTGTCAGGTTTAAAATACTAAAAGCAATGACAAAATATTTCTGAAATTATATTTTGCAACCATATTTTTAAAAAATCTGATGTGGCCACCACATGACTTTCTCCATATCTGTAATATTTCTAAAAATTCCAAATAAATATTTTAAGAAACTGCGAGAAAATTTTAGACTTTACAAAGAACAGAAATAAACTCAAAACCATAGCCTTCTGATGTTGGATATTACCACAAAGCTCCAACAATTAAGAAAATAAAAAGGAATGTCAGTAAGACGTAACTAACGAATGTTATCGAAAATAAAATTTCCTACAATTTTTGTTCCAATATATTTTTACTTTAATCAAATATTAATGCAAATATTTCAAAATAACGGCTAAGTGACAAGAGTAAACTCCTTTTCCAGTTGACCGATTTTTTCCAAGTCTTGCGACTTTTATAAAAATGTTAAATATAAAATTTCGTGTTGACCTGATTAATAGTTTTTGAGTTAGAGCACCCACATAAAAGCTCTCTCTCTCTCTCCCTCTCCCCTTCTCCCCCCTCCCTCCCTCCCCCCCTTTCTCTCGCTCTCTCGCACGCACGCACGCGCACACACACACACACACATACATATCGAGAAAATGGTCAAAAAGTACTCAGGGGACCTCAAAACATGTATTTCTGTTGAACTCTGAAAATCAATTTTTTTCGTGAAAAGAATACTTTCCCCTATACTACATATGGAGAAAGTAAAAAACTACAAATGAAAGAAAATATTTTCAATATAAAATAAAAATGTCATCGAATTATCAAATATTAGTTTGAGCTGGTGATGTATATGTTTTTTGTTAAACCTTTACAGTTTTAAGTCAATTGAACACAAAAGCACCTGTGATTGCTGGATCCTATAATGATACATGATTTATATATATTTCATGTCAAAATGAACATCAGTTTTGTCAATGCTGAAAATTTATTTTGAGATTCCAATTTTTTTATTGTCACTAACAGCATTTATTCCATATTTGAAAAAAGTCAAATTAGCAGTAGAAAGGATCAACACAATAAATCTTACTTCTAATATATTTTTAAAATAATATCACCTATATCAATATAGGAATATAAAGATTACAGTTCAATATCAAAAACTATCAGTAACCTAAAATCATCAAATCATACAAATAAACATGAGATCAAAATTAAATTCAAATGAATCATACTCTACTACAACATAATTCCAAACACAGCCTTTTTTCCTGCCTTCTACATAAAACCAAAAGTATTAGTCAAGATATTTGGTGCAGCAATGTGCTCGTATGGAAAATTCGAAAAAAACAAACCACATTCGTTTGATGTACTATTTTGAGATGAAAGCATGTTTCCAAGGCACCCTGGAGGTAATGCTTTTTGCCTTCGTTGCCGATTATTTTACATGGAGGATACCCTAGCCCTACTCCATGGGTACTTAGACCACATGCTGACCTAGGCCAACACGCTCCCCCGAACCAGGAGCAAACACCTCGAAACCAACAACAAACAAACGATTGCAAACAACGCTGCACAGCCAGGATGAACGTCGTATTGGACAAAATCCTCAAATGTGCCGAATTTCTAAATGGATAAATACCATCACCAAGCAAGTTAAGCCAACTAAACCAAACCATGCACCCTGAACAGCTATCATCATGCTCTAAAATAATGCTCTACAATCTACTAAAATATCTATGCAAGCACATTACAATGCATGAAAAAATAAAATTATAACATTAAGAAAACAATAAATACAATTTATATCACTGAATAATTGCAGTCACTCAAATCACTTTGTTTCTTCTATAATTTGTTCCATGTTCTTCCATCTTCTGCACATCCTTATCCTCTTGAACAGCAATCACGATTCTGCAAAAATTAAGAGATACAATATAATTTGAGTGCTTAAATCAAATGTACGTCTAATAAAATAATTTATTTTCTTTGATAATCTCCATAACATCATGGTTAATGTAAACTACAAATGAAATTGCTTATATATGGATTTGCTAATTTTTGTAGTATAAAAAATTTGTGATCATTTTTATTGAAAAATATAATGGATATTGTTATTAAAAATGTAATTCAGGCATTGATCAGTACAGTATTTCCATAATTAAAGTTAATCAGGCCAGTATTAAGAGAATAGCCACAAAGAAAAACATGATTAAGCTAAATATTTGACCTACATTTATGATGAACCACAATTTTCTGCTCTTCGAAATGAAAATGATTGAAATGTATCAAAATTATTACCAGATTTCTTAACTCAGCATAATTCTTAACCGGTATTAAGGATTGAATATAGACCGGACCAAGTTTCCAATCTTAAGAGTCAACCAAATAAAGCCATATTGACATTCAAAAGTAATTTTCGAGTATAGAGAGAGAGTCATTTGCCAAGATATTAAAAGAAATATGTTTATTCTGCAATGCATAACTGAAGTGAAAAAGATAAATAACTTTTGTCACCTTTTTATTCTGAGTAAACTGTTATAATAGCAATAAAATTGTGGTAATTGATAATTTTCAAGGGGAAGTATTACAGAGATCTATAGAAGGGATATCCACTTCTATTTTAGAGGCAAATACTAAATAGAGGTGATGAAACAAGACAGCTATCCTGACACTCAGGGTTCATTTGAGAATACATAAATATGCCATATTATAAGGTGCATAATCTCTAATATTGAATTTCTATAATTTTGTGGACAGATGCAAATACTAGTATGCCAAAAAGTTTACAGCAAAAATAACATCACTTCGTTAGTTAAAGCAACAGTTGCATTGCCATGAGCTCTTAAATTTTCAGCAAGCTGCAAATCCAGTTATAGGAATTAAGAAATGGAAAACTTACGATCAGCAGCCGCTGATGATCCAGGCATTGTTTGGGCGTCTTGTTGTCAATGCAGCTACGTAGACACTGATGGTGAAGATTCTTATATAATAAAGGCAAAGGCAGGATAATTAGATATTTTAGCATTCTCAGTCACTGTAAACATGTTGGGCATAAAATATTTATGGAATAGTTTCTGGTGAATTGATATAAAGCATATACAAATTTCTTCTTAGAATTTGTAGTTACCTATTAAATTGATAGAATGATAATAAGGAATAGGAAAATCTAGTGAAATATTTTTCTCTGTTAGGATAATTAGTTATGCAAATTCATTCCATTGTATAGATTTTCTTTTTTCGTAATTATTTAGTTTTTGGATAACCAAAATTATATTTATAAACATTAATCATCGGTGAGACAACTCCTTCAGCCATAAAATTTATTAAAAACGCGATGCATTTCGCCCACTAAATGGGGATCTTTAGGAGCGAACTTTTAATAAATTTTATGGCTGAAGGAGTTGTGTCACCGATGAAAATCGAGCCATAAGTTAATGTAAACCATTTCTCAAAGGTTTTTACAACATGACATGGACATACTTGGGATATATGCTCGACTTATCTAATATTAAATTTAAATGTCACCTATCTGAGAAAAAGAGACTGCTAATATCGTGGAATGCCTTTGGCGATCTGAAAATAAAAACTGTTTAATTAAAGAGAAACTTTCCAAACATGAAAAAATAAAAACATCATTTGCTAATTACAGTAACGTGAATATGCGCGCTGTGGGGCGTCTTCATTCTTCAGGGACTCAATCTGTAAATAATTTCCTGCTGTCATATAATAAAAAAATGTCATTTAATTAAATACATTGCAAAATACATATCGGACCCTGAGTGTCGCTAATCTATTCTATAGGCAGGTGAAAAATATTTTAAATATAGCAATAAATGTGCCGATGAAGCATGATCATGCCGATGTATGGAAAACACACACACAAAATGTATCAGTCACGTTTTAAGGGTCGTGGTTTTTACCCTTCGCAGGTATGAGTCGCAGCGAGCTCGCTAATTCGTTTATATACGCACGATAAGCCGAGGCCGGGCGTTATCCGACGGAGGGGCAGACAACACAGACACAAAACACAGTATGTATGTACACAAGTGTGTGGAGTAAACGGTCAAATACGCAACGAGAAGGTGCACATTTCTCGTTTACAGGTATAGCGAAGCGATAGATGGGCAATCGCCTTAAAATATCGCTTCATGTTCGCAAAAAAATGAAACGGGTTACAATAAGGGAAGCGTGTATAAATATCGTTCGTATTTGCATCGAATTGGATGCTCAGTAACACAGAAATTTCACTACGCTGCAGTATTTCGACGGCGGTATTCGGTCGTTATGTATAAAATGGATACAACATTGCAGCATATTACCACGAGAGACCTGTGAAGAAAGATATTATAATTACGCGAGTAAAAACATCGGATATATTACGGCATCATGATGATGTTGTTTAAAAAGTACTTATTAAGCCTTAAAACCCCAGAAGTTATTCTTTTCTATAACCAATCTTGTCTCTTCGTCGATAGAATCCATCCTCTTGAGCAGTAGTACCTGAAATTAACGGAGAAAAACTCATAAGTCGTGGGAAAAATTTCAGACTTTTGTGAAATTACAAAAATGTCTAACATTGAAGTTTCCCCTAAGTATAATTACACTGATACGAATCTAGTTATATAAAGGGCAATTTTTCTGCCTTCACTGTATTACTCATCGATGATTGTATAAGACTATGAAAACGAACGGAGTGGAAGCAATTAATATATCGCGTGTGTGAGTAATATATTGATAACCGAGAGAGAGAGAGCTTCAAATGATGTGCGGTAAAATAGATAATAGGCGTGCCCCAAGAAAAATATTCTCAAATCTAATTGGAGGGAATTTATATTATTATCCGTATACCCATTCAAACGCAGAAGAGGGAACAGGATGGCTGTTGCATGAGAGGTCTATCCAACGGCTTTTAAGGAATTTCGAGAAAACTAGAACGCTCATTTAGGTGGAGTGATCACGAAAGTAGCAGCTGGAAACGTCTGCTAAAGCGTGATATGTAGGTATTTTCAGTCCAATACGGATATCTCAGTGGAGTAAATAAATCAGGTATTAAGTCGAAAATTAGCTCTGCGATTAATTATAAGTCATTTTTCGGTGATTTAATTCGCAATTGTTACTCAAATTCTAATTCAACCTCATTATGGAGTGTAAAATATGACGATTAAAACGTTGATTCTGCTAGTCAAATTTTTCCATGGTGGGCTTAAGATATCGTGCAGATGAAATGCCAACGATTAAGTATCATGCGCGTTCGTGCATAAACAAAACTTTCGTGGTAGATAAACGTTTTCAACTCGTCCGTGAATCGCTCCCGTCACTTTGTGTCGTGGGGCGGATTCCTCAAACCAAATTTCAAGTCATTATGACTGTATTACATTTACATTAGATAATTTCGGGTGAGGAGGGACTAAATAATTTTACTGCACAAAAGTACTCGCCGGAGCATGAAGTGACAGAGGCCCTTTACTTCATCTGGTATTATGACGACAAAACCTTTTAAAACTAATGTACACGTAGATTTCTTCACCCGAAAATAGATGGAAATTTCTTTCCCTTTCCTACGCAATTCAATTATTACTTCATTCGCTTTATAAACAATCACCTACACATTTGTGATGGATATAGTTTATTTTATAATCTCGCTGCAATTTACGACTAGTGAAAGAATATCAAATACTTACCTGTGAATTCGGTGAACCACGGGTGCATGATGGCACTGTGATATACAGCGGTCGAGCGCCAAACACTAAATGAAAGATTGGTCGTGATCAAGGTGAATAGAATAGGTGGTCTCAGCTGAAAGCAGTGGTGTGAGTGCGTGACGTCACAAGGTTCCTCGGGCCTCTGGGTACCGTGAGGAATCGCGTGTAAACCCTTGTATTGAATTCGGCGTGGTTCATCGCGCGTTTTGAAGTGTGATTCCTTTGCGTAAAAGATTTGCGGAGTTAATAGAAGCAGCAATGCCTGGAAAAAGGTGTTCCGTCGCTGTGTGCTCCAATAGTTTTTATATAACAAGAGAGCTAAGTGGCGAGAACTGTATTGCATACTTTAGTTTCCCAAAAGATCCTCGTACGAGGAAATTGTGGGTGGAAGCGTAAAAGAGGAAGGATCATTGGAATCCAAATAATGGGCACGTTTGCTCTAAGCATTTTAAAGAAGAGGACATGGAGAGAAATTTGACGGCCGAGATGGATTTTTCGAGGCAGAAAAAAATATTTAAACCGTCTCTGCATTTATTGCCTCGCCACAATATTAGTTCACTTCTTCGTCCTGAATAATGCATTTCTTATCAATTAATATGTTCAGTAGGCGCGATAAAGAAAATAAAACTTATTACTTACAATTAGATCTTGTTTACTTCATTTGTCACGAAGATTGTTTTCGTTGGCAACAACAAACAGGAAGGAAAAGGATGCCTCTGCATAACATAATAATAAGACGACCCAAACAGAACTAACGATGCGAGCTTTCCATTTAATCATTTATTTAATACCTACTTATATTGGCTGTAATAGCTTTAAAATCACCGCAGATATGTTGCTCCTTGTGTTCTCAAATTTCATAATTGAACGTTATAAAATATGACAAATACATTCGAATGGGTTATTAAATTGAACACGCGTATTTTCGTTCGACAGAAACAATACCTGCATTTATTAGACTATACCGAATCCGAGTCCATCAATAGTTGTTGCTATGGCTACACTCTCGTAATGAGCGATAAAAACTGCAAAAACGGCAGTATTTACGCGACATTCGAAGAAATACGATTGATGAGGAGCGTTTCACGATAAAAATTAGAATCCCCACTCCTTCTCTCAGAGAACGGTACAAATCCTGCTCCGATATTACAATTCTAAGATATTTTAATGCGCAAGAGAAAATTGCCCTGCTCGGTGGATTTCAGATTTCCCATGTAAATCAAATTGGAAGGATAGTTCCCGGAATCAAACTCGGGACTTCAATTTTGCAACGAAAACTATCCTTGGGAGCTCGGCCCAAGTAGCAAAAGATTTCCACCAAGTGTGTGACAGCTTTTTGGTTCCTCTGTATAATGTGCGAATTATGAAGGAAGGAACGGAATTATCTCACAGGACTAGTACCGAAGATTTCTCCAGTGATTGACACAATGAAACGGTCTCGTATGAGAGTTTAAAACAGGTGACTGTGTGATGTGTTATTGCCTTATTGTTAGACACACTCCACTACGGGAGGAGTTTCCATAATGAGTGACGTAGTGATTCATAAAGGTAATATTATTCTTTTTAAGTTTAAATTACTCCGACAATTTTTTTATTGTTTTAAAATGACAATGCTGCTAATGGCTTACAAAAATAATATGCTTAATTTTAATTACCAGAGATAATTAAGCGATAATTATTAATTAATTAAAAGTAATTCCCCTGCGTAAAAAAATTAGCCGTGTACAATTACTTTCTGAAGATTGGGATATAAAAACCTGTAAGAAAAAGGACATTTTGCAGGAGAAAGAAATTCGGCAAGCGGGAGTCTCGAATGCCAAAAGCACGGGACGCGAGACTTACGTTAAGCGTTATCTCTAGCATAGAGACTCCAGAGATAGCGAAGTTACAAGCATTTGAGAAAATCGGTCCATTTTTTGCACTTTTTAATTAATTATTTCTCTTAAACTTAAAGCCATTGGCTCGGAATTCCAAAAGGTATTCTTATAGATATTGAACAACACTCTCCACTGGTAGAAGATGAACCGAATCTGTAAGTTACAGTCCGTAGCGTCTCCTTGAATTTTTTACTCTTAGAGTCTTTCTTTAATGTTTATTTTGTTGATATTGTGTATAAATCAAAATAACTTTAAATTTATTTATAAAATCATAAATTCCGTTTGGTTTCATTTTTAAAGGAACTTTTAGTAAATTTAGAAATTCTCGTTCAAGTTAAAAACTATTTTCATATATAGTGAAACGATTTTTTAAATTGTTTACATGCTTAAAATATCGGCTGGAATAGACCATGCCTCAAAATTAAATAATTACATCGACAATCCTACTAAAATCAATAAACTGTTATCATTATAAAAATGTTATGAAGAGCGGAGATTACTCCTTTGTTCCCAAAATAGTGATAGATAAACATTTAAAAAATTCGTAACTAACATTACCGCATACTACCAGAATGTCCGCGGTTTTCGGACTAAATTAAAGGACATGCGTATTTCAGCGGTGTTTTCTGCAGTGGGAATTTTTTCTGTGTTAAAACATAACTGATACACAGATATTTATGACCCACAAAACTAACATTCTTTGGTAATGCTCTGTTGTCTACTAACAAATATATTAACTCGTAATTAATATGTATTTAGTTGAAATCTGTATGTAATTAATTTCGCTTATTTTGTAAATATTGTAGTTACTTATATGACGAAAGGGTTAAATGTAAGAAGGGACTGCATAGTCTCAATTTCGCCCTAATAAAGTCGTTTGTCTGTCTGTCTGTCTCTTAAACTAATTAATGATGTGTTTACATTCCTCCCAAATCTGACCAAAGCGTATACCAAAAAATATCGTGAAGAATAAAGCGTCTTGCATATTTGTGTACAGACGCCCATTCGCTTATGTTTGGCGATTCAATTTGCCAGGTAATTGATAGTAGCTCAATAACTTTGGCCAAAACTAACAAAGGTGAAATAATCCTTTAGCCAAAACAACTAGAGGGCTACAAAACCCAATGCATTTCGCCCACAAGGTGGGCATCGTCAGGGGTAAAACCTGTTCCAACAGTGACTGAAAGCCAACTGGCTAAAGGAGTATTTCACCTTTGTTTGTTTGCCAGGTAATGATTGGTCAACATTCTTTCCTGAAGTTTACCTCACTGCCAATATCTGAATTTTGTACAAAAAACTTAGTTACCAAACAATATGGCGAGATTCTGGATTTGTGTTTAACAGATATTACAAAGTGCTTATTGAACAGTGTGTATGATGTTGATGTGACTTTTGCCTTGTAATACCTATCATCCTCCTCTTATGTGTGAACTTCACGTTGGTGTATCCCCACGTGTAGATATTAATTTTGAAACTTTCAACTTTAGGAAAGGAAACAATTCTGCAACGATAGATTACTTTAGCTCTATAGATTGGTTTATATTGACTGAATTACAATTAGATGATGCTGTTTGTTATTTTTATGATATTGTAAATAATACCATTAATCTGTATGTTCCTGAAATTTTACACAAGAGTGGATCATCCCACGTACCAAACTGGTTTAGTAAAGAATTAATTTCATTAATATATGATAAGAAAATAGCCCAAAAGAAGCTTAAAATAAGTAGATCTGGTGTAGATTACAATTCTTTTGCATCTCTTCATGCTAAATGGAAATCATTGTCAAAAGTCTGTTGCCTCTCTTATATTAGTTCTGTTCAAGATTCCATTCCATCGAATACAAGTAGATTGTGGAATTATGTTCATTTCAGGAATCCACTAATCTCTTTGCTGAACATCTTTCCAGTGTACATCCTACTCCGAGTAACATAATACCACAATACCAGTATTCTCATACAGTTAATCTACACTCTTGTGGTGTTCTTCAAATTAGTGTTCTTAATGCCTTTAGTATGCTTGATGTAAATACGAGCGCTGAGCCTCCTCTCTTGCTGAAGCACTGCTCTACTTATACTCTTGCTATATTTTTTAATAAGTCACTTAAGAATGGCCATTTCCAGATGTTTGGAAGGATAATTTCATGATTCCTGTCCATGAAGCAGATACTAAATCATTTGTAAAGACCAATAGTAATTAGGGAAAGGCATGGTAAAGTGGCCATGTCTGGTAAAGTGGACATGTAACTTTCCATTGTCTGTTTAGTGCTGCACCCATGCAGGAATTATGTAAACTCGGAGGGCAGGGCGTTTTCAGTTACCTTGCAAATGTGGAGGAAGGACGCATTTATTTTAACATACATGAAATATATTAAGACAATACAGATACAAATGTTATGTTATAAGTCATTTATTTTAAAAATCAAAAATTTTCCAATAGAAAAGTCCATGTACACAGTCTGTATTTTAAGAAAAATAAAAATTTTTCAGTTGTTTAGATGAAGTAACGTGCTGTTTAACTGCATAGTCCCTCCATTTTTTTTATAAGCATCACTTCGTTAACAGTTGAATCAGACTCTAGTTCAATGTAATGCAAAACTACATCTAGGGCATCTTTGGCTGCTGCATGAGGTGTTTTTGGCTCTGTATTTAATTCTCCTTCCTCTTCAAACTTTGATCCTTCTGTTTCCATCACGGCCTGTATGATTTCTGCATCCTCCAAAATTTCTTTCTCCAACAAATAGTCACCTTGGATCCATTGCTTTATGTCTTCTTGCTGTAAATCTTCAGAAACTTCAATTTGCCTTGCAACACTTAATAGTCTTAATTCATTTCCTTCTTCCGGTTCAGAATTTTTATCATCAATGTGAATGAATTCTTCATAGTCGTGCTGTCGTCAAATATCCTATTAATGAGAATGATGAATGCTAAACGATAAAATTTTCGTTTCGCAATATTAGACCATTACAATATTCACTCACTAAAAATTTCCTCGGAAATCTACAGCGGAAATGTTCTGATGAACGTAAGTTTACGTAGGAGTCATATTTTTCTCAAAAGAGCAATACAGAATGGAATTCTCATCGCATATGCTTACGAGGTGCTAACAAGCCTTAATTATATACATTTTCATCTACAACAGCAGTAAAAATCTCTATTTTAAATGCTATATGGCAATACTCGCGCGCCGTAAATACATATACAGCGCTTTCACTCTGCTGAGTCGGGAACCTTGTGACGTCACGCCCCCACCCTCGATCCAGCTGAGACTACCTCCTATTCTAGATACCTTGAGAACAGACAACGCTCATGAGTTATTAAGGATTCGACTTTTTACGGAAATGTCTTATTTAAACGTCGTTAGTTATCTGAAAGGTGATGAGTGTAATTGCACAACATGGTTATTGTGCTATTTTTTGCTATTAACACTTGATGTGGATATAAATTGCCGAAGTTCAACGACGATAGTATTTTCTTCCCATTTAATGCATTTCTATGAACTTGAACTTAATTGTTACAATTGTAATTTGGATGTGTACCCTTTCTTAAGTTTCCTTGCGTTTGTATTTTGGTTTTTGTTCCCAGTTTCGGTATATTACTTATCGTGTCATTTTAAAACTATTTCCCTAGTCTCTTTGTGAACCTGCCCTTATCAACAGAACTTAATCGTTAGAGCGGTAAAGTCGTTTAGATCACCTCTTCCATTACTCGTTGAAGCGGTAGGAATTCTTGCGTATACCGACATTTTCTATGCATTTGTCGCAGTGAACCCTGATTTTTTCACAATGCATTTTCAAGTGTCCAAAGTGATCCGTTGTTGTTGGCGTTGTTGCAATGCTATTACTATTGCTTCATTTTAGAGGACGAAATGCAATCGAACAGGTTATCGAATAATTTAGGTTTTCCTTAAATTTATAACATTGAGATGTCCAATAATATCAACTAATGCACTGGGTCTTTCAAAAAACGTTAATTGTTCTGTTGAGCATTTATCATTAAGCCCTTTACTTCTGAAATAGAGGATAATTAACCAAGTATTTTTCTTATTCAATTATAGTAATAGAAGAAAATTAAAACCAATATTTTGTTATGCTTCAAATTAATCTACACCCTCGTATAAAAAAGTAAAACGAAAAATTCTGTTTAGCGGGGGGGGGGGGGGGGTGGGAGAGAGGAGCGGGGAAGAAGGTATATGCTAGGATTCGACGCCCCTTCCCTTGTGTACTTTGAAAATCTGGTCACCTTAGCTTGGTCTCAATCTTGCCCAGAGAAAGACGGACATCAATCTTGCAGATATTATCTCATTATACTATTCATCCTTTCTTTCAGAAAGTTGTTGAGGAGCACGTGGGACGCGAGTTTCGCTCCCACCAGCTAACTACGAGCGACCACAGTATCATTAGAGTAGTAGTAGCCGTATTATTAAGTAGGATTAGCATTGCTTTTATATAGTTTCATAACTTTAACCTTATATGTAGTATTAGTTATTTCGTTTTGTTACTTTTTGTGAGTTTATTTTACGCTATCGTAATAGTTAACAGTAAGTATTATATCGTAGTTTTCTAGCGCTCCTTTTATTCTTACTTTTATAAATAGTCTAAATCCGTAGTTATTGTTCCTTCGCTTATTTTATTTAAGGTTATGCACGCAAGGTTGTCAGCTGCATAGTATTTAGAATTTGCGTTGTTTGAGTATTAACCTATCTCGTGTTTGAACTTACTTTGCTTGGGTTGTGACTTGCTTTTAATTTATACCTGCGACTGACTATTGTTCCTTCCACGGGACACCAGACGAATTTACCCGTGTATCTTACAGAGTTTGTTAATACGTAATTTTTCAGCTTCGGATGGCATCCTCGAAGACACCTGTTCCCCACTTGTGTGACGCTGGTTGCGAGGCCACGGGGTTACGCATCGCGGAGTTGGAGAGGTTGGTGTCGGATCTCTTTCAGAGAGTTGAAAGCTCCGAGTCAGTCTTGTCGCGTTTGAAGGGTGAGAAGTCTTCCTTGGAAGCGCACTGCGCCAAATCAGCGGGTGACTCTTGATTGCGGGCTGAGGGACCTAGGGTCCCTAAACCAGGCCAGTGGAGAGTGGTGTCCACTCGGGAGGGTCGTGGGGTGGTGCTGCGGAGGCGAGTAGGTGGGAACGTTTCGTCGGACCCTCTTCCTGCAAGCAATAGGTTCCCGGTGTCACCGGAGGACGACTCCGCGGCCGTTGCACTATCTCCCGTCTCGGCGGAGGCCGGTCCCGAGGTGGGCCGGGAGAAGAGGGGTCTGTTATTGATAGGAAGCTCGAATGTCCGGCGTTTGATGGCACCTTTGATGTTACGGGCCCGCCGGGAGGGCATTCAGAAGAGGGTGTTCTCCAAGTGTATACCTGGAGGCACGATACCCCAGGTGACGAGGGAGTTAAAGGCATCGATCTTGACCACGGGTTGCTCTTCGTTGAATGTCGTTGCACATGTGGGTACCAACGACGCCTCTAAACGCGGATCAGAGGAAATTATCAGCTCTTTCGAGAACTTGATATCCGAGGTGTCCCGTGTCCGGGAGGATTCGGGGGCGGATCTACGTCTTAGCATTTCCAGCATTGTCTCACGCACGGATTGTGGTACTATGGTCTGGTGCCGGGTAGTGGGATTGAACGGTAGACTGCGGGACCTATGTAAGTCCCAAGGAGTCGACTATGTTGACCTGATGCCGGCCCTTGACTCATGTCGGGTATCCCTCAATGCCTTGGGTGTCCACTACACCCCCGAGGCTGCGAAGAAGGTAGCGGGTTTGTTATTTGAGCGTGCTAAGAGTATTTTCAGTTAAAGAATACTGTAAGGTAGCATAAAGTTTGATAGTAATTTAAACTGCATGGCATGAGACATAACTGAATGTTCCCTCTCAAATCCTAACTGCTGCCTCAGCATGGCGAGAGGGTGTAACAGGTATATCTTTGCCCTCAGATTAACTAACATAGATTATGATTTAAAAAAATAAATTAAATTTTATATAATTTCCTTTTTGCCCTCAGATTAACTAATTAACAAAATAATGATGAATTTTCATGTGTAAGTTCTAGTATGAAGTATTTCTGTGATACTCTTGAGAGTTAATGACAATATTGTAAGGTAGCATAAAGTTTGATAATAATTTAAATCGCATGGCATGAAACATAACTGCATGTTCCCTCTTAAATCCTAACTGCTGCCTCAGCGTGGCGAGAGGGTGTACTTACAGAATCTATATATTTGACCTGGATTACATGAAACGTTATACATTCATTTAAACTAAATAATTGCACAGTTTTGAAATGTTAGTATAATATTAGCCAACTTCATTTTACTTAATCGATCAGCCTTCCTTCATCGCTTGTTCATCAGAGAATGTATTTTTTTTCACATTTTCCATAATATATGTATTTATAGGGTTCACAAAATTTTGGACTGATATTTTTGTTGGAGAGAAGCAAGTCGAAGATTATTCTAAACTGGAGATTGTCATTCTAGTGATCTCCTTGGTATTACCACATTTCTTCATAGTTGCCTTATATTGTTTGTAATCTTGCATTTTTTAAATAATTCCCAGGTCATATTGCGAGCATTTCGAGGAAAAGGAATGTCCATCAAGAATGTAGCTCAACTAGGGGAAGTTTCAGCTGCTCTTCCTCCAACCTCCATCATTGCAGAAAGCCTGAAAAAATCAATCTTATTCAGAGTTCCATGACTTCTTCCTGATGAGCATTCCATTATTGCGACTAATTGTCTCAGCATCATGTGTTTTTTCTAGTAACGTTAAACATTATTAAAGCATGAACTGTTCCTCAATGTTAATTGCTACCACTAGATACATGTCACAATTTTTTAATAAATAAAATTTCTATAGCAGTTTCATATTTTTCATTAGATAAGTGATATGTATTCCTAAAAATGTAAGCTGCCTTAAGATTTCTAAGTTATAGTGAGAGAAAGAGGACATATGCATCCTACCATCTCAATGAGATGAAGATATTCTTATTTTTTCGGGTGATTATTTCATATCTATTCTTAACTACTTCAGCATAAAAACTGCTTTGGCAATTTAAGGGTAGTCACACTTGTTGCATACCAGGGGCTCTGAAAAAATGTTTTTTGTGTAAAATATCAGAAATTTAAATTGTCAATTTAACATTAATGAAGAAAAATTCCCTTTTTGTACTGTGATACTTTGTTTTCACTGCATCCTACCATATCAATGAGATGGATAGAATTTATTGAGTATGATAGATTTTCATTTTCTGTCATATAATACACGACAGAATGATTTATTCTTTAAAATATATTATAGAACAAATTATGGCGCAAATTTCCCAATCAATAGGTTGATGCAGACTGAATAAATATATCTCTTTGGATATTTTTAACTGTACATATAGAGATGTTAAGTGGTTATTTCAATAATTGTGTATTTAAATTAATTCAGAATGCTGATTACTGTTTTGTAAGCATATATTTAAGGTATGCATGCATTTCATTTTAATGTAATATCTAACTTACTATATTTTATTTTGTATGTGCTATTTAAATGTTTTGTATATTCTTGTAAATGGTTACATCACTTTACAATTAAATAAATAAAAAACTTTTAGTGAATCATGCATTAAAGAATTTTACTAAAAATTAATATTAATCTTGGGGGTCCAAACAGGAAACGGCATCAGCCCCCTACTTATTGAAGGCTGGCACTGCAAATGATTGATAATTTTACTTAAGTTCAAGAGAAGGCATTAATAAATTTTAGCTCTCTTTATGTCCTTTGATATGCAATGTGCTAATCATGAGCCTACTAGAGTAAAATATTGTCTGGATAATATTATAACCTACTTTCCAAAAGAATTATATAAATTTGAAGTAATATACTCCTGTCTATCTAACCATTCAGCATTAGAATACCATGAAACTACAGCCAGTAATAGTAGATTGAGCAATTCCCACTCCATTCTCATGAGGCCTATCACTTCTGTAGGAATAAACAATTTCAAATTCTTGCTAAGGTCAACTGATAGAGTTTGCTTACTATCAAAGAGGGAAATCAATCTTTTTTGAAGTATTTATTAGTATGTTTGAACACTTTCCCTAAGAAATTAATGAATCAAACTTATAATAAGAAATTAAAAAATAAATTGTTTACTCCCGAGCAGTGGCGGCTCGTGTATAGGCACTACGGAACTGCAGCACCCCCTATTTCCACTTGATATTATCGATAACATTTAATATAATGAGTCCTTTTTTCTTTAATTCTTTCTTTATTATTGTAGTACAATATATATTCCTTAAGCTTAATGTCAGTACTTCAGTAGCCATCCCCCAGTTTATGAAAAAGATACAAAAATCTTTGTATGGAACTGTGCGCTTCACAGTGCCAGCGACGTGGTGTTTGACTGTTGTGCGCATGCGCACATAGGAGGGGGGGGGTGGGGAGGAAGGCGGGACTGCCAGGTAGAGAGAGCACTGTTGCTCTCGCAGTGCCGGCTCTGACGTAATGGTGGAAGGAAGTTTTTTTTTACTAAGCGTGTGTTGTGCTTAAAAACCGTGTACCATATTCTTGAATGTGATAAAGTGTAGAAGAGTGTAGAATTAGATTATTATTCTGCTTCCAGCTATTCTATTTGATTCATTTTTTTCAGTTCTTTTATGGATTTCATTTTTAAATGAATAGATCAAGCTTGAACTGTAACAATTTAAGTTAAAGTAAGTAAAAAATGTTTGGTTTTTTTGTTAAGATTTTATCAAGTTCCTGAATAAATTTTCTTTATATACATGCTTTTTTCCTTTTACACAATATTAAAACAAAGGCTAAAAATTTTCTGGAGCAGCACCCCCACTAATTTTAGCTACGAGCGCCACTGCTCCCGAGTTATTTAACCTTTGAAAGGAGTTGATCACTTCACATAAAAGTTATAAGATGACCATTAATGAATCAGATAAAATTGTTTGCAGTAAAATTAGACAAAAATACAACAAAATAAAACTTACTAAAAATAAATGATTTCATTCATGTCTGTGAATGAGTGCAAAGCGGCTTGGATGGTGATTAAAGGAGAAGTTGGTCCTGTTTATACTATACCTGTAATGCCTTTCTATCCCGGTGATCTAAACAAATGATTTAAATTCTGTAGAAAATATCATTTTCAATATTAGAAGCCCACTATAAAAGACATGACATGCTCCAGAACTGCTGAGCCATTTTCAATTGGAAATGGGCCACACCCCAAGATATTGTAAAAATTATCAACAATTTTAAAAGTTCCAAGTGCAGATATTTATGGTTTGTCCAATTATCTAATCAAAGAGGTCAATGAAATATCTCTGAGCCCCTAGCAATAATATTCAATTCTTGTTTACAATCTGGCATTTCCCCAGTGCCCTTAAATATGCTAAAACTGTGCCCGTCTACAAAGAGGGGGATAAGGTGTTACCCTGTAACTATCATCCAGTCTCCATTGTCCCTGTCACAGGCAACGTTTTTGAAACCACAATTAAAAGTCAATTATATATATGTACATTTTAAAAGTAATAACATCTTTACACCTTCCCAATTTGGCTTTCATACGGGTAAATCAACAGCTTTAGCTGTTGACCATGTTATCAATAAAATTCTAAACGCTTTCAAAGAGAAATGCTCCAGTGCCCTAACTGCATGTGACCTTTCCAAAGCCTTCGACAGTGTCTTCCACTCGATCCTACTACAAAAACTCGAATACTATGGGATTCAAAATTTGGAGTTAGTGCAGGCTGTTTCCTTCTTATACGATTGATGCAGACGACCAACCTGCACACTGCAATTTTTGTGTACTATGCTTACATTTACTGCCATAATAAATATGGCATTACGGTCTGGAATCGCTCCCACCATTCTCTTCGGATATACAAGCTGCAGAAGTGGGCGGTGAGAATTCTAGCCAAGGCTAAATAGCGTGATAGTTGTCGTAACTTCTTTACAAATCTTCCAATTCTGTTCTCTGTTTATATATGTTTTACTTTATTCTATATATAAAAATAATATAAACTTTCACAATTAAAATCCAATACCGATGTCCATGACAACACTGGCCCCAAATAAGATGGATGTCATCTATTACTAAAAATGTGCGTTAAGTATAGCACATACTGGATTAGTATTTTATAATTAGCTATCTGCTACTCATAAAAAAGGTGGCCAATAAAAAACTTCCAACAGAAACTCGGAGAGTACCTCATAAAAGATTAGAATAAAACTAATCCGTTGAAGAATTTACTTGCAACTGAATCTCACCGGCATAAGTCAAATCACCATTTGTTACATATGGATGTATTGTGAATGCTTTCCTACGTCTGATTTACTTTTACTAGATATAACATCTTTCTGCAAACAAATCGCTTGGACGAATATCACGAATATAAATATGTAACGTAAATACTAATGCATTTAGTATGAGATCCTGGCGCAAGAGGGTGACAGTGGTCGAATCTCCTGAATTTACATTTAGTTCAAAGTTTAGATGCAAGATAGCGGATCTTAACTAAACGTAAGATTTTTGGGTCTTAGTAATTCTAATTTCTCAAGACAGATGGCTATTACAGACAATATCGTATAATTATTGTAAGTAATTATAGCAATGGATTACATAATCTTCCTAATAGAATTACTGCTGTCATCGTTAGGTTTAGTAAGAATTTCATTAGAAAATTAATTCTTACACATTTAAAAAAAATTTTATCAGTAAATTCCCTATCCCTTGAGTTGTATAAATTAACAGTAATAAAATAATTCGATCCGTGGAGCTTTATCCAATAAAAAATAAAATTATAATGGAGAAAATTTAGTGCTGAAAATTTTAGGAAATAAGTAAAATAGGTGTTAGTAAAATAATCAACTTAAACCGCGATTTAGGAATCTAATGTACCAATGTATTTTTAAACATCTACCTATAGCAGTTATTCTGCAGTCGTATTAGGGCTTTAAGAAAATTTGAGTCCGGCTGACGGCGAACAATAGAAACCTCGCAAAAATATTTCATCGGGTTGGCAGGTAACTTAAAACGATGCCAAAACCAATAGACGGTTACAGAATATAAAAACAAACTTGAAATTATAGTCTCAATAGAGGATGAAAAATTACGAGCGGTCCTGTAGAGTTATGTAGTAATTTAATTTTTACATTGCCGGCGCGGGAAATTTGAAAAAAATACCTCAAGGAACCTCATATGCCGTAAGAACCACGGGGGGTAGGCGTTAATAAAAAGCAACAATATACGCATAATTTAATACGCTATATATAAATACTACTATTTGCAGACACCTACCCCCCGGGATTTTTTCTCAATTGGTCATTTACCGTTTTGATGAATTTCGAGCCGTGCCGACGCCGAACCGGATGAAACCCGCAAAAATATTTTTTCCAGAACATAGGGAAGTTTCGACTACTTAAAAGCACTAAGGTAATAACAGGTATTTACAGCTAAATTCGCTGTTTTTGTAGTTCGTTTTTTTATTACGGAAAAAAATCGATGATTTTCGCGGAAAAAATCGAGCGCGCTTTCGCCATTTTTGGAGAAGTCCACTTATCTCAAAAACTGCGGGGGCTAGATTAAAATGAATTACATTTTTTATTACATAATTATAATCCACAGTTAACACAATCACCTGCTATAACCTACCCTACGTGGTAATTGCACAATAGGCTACGACGTGCGGCGTCGACGTCCCACCGGGGACGGTAGCCCATCAGTCATCGCTGGTTAAAAATACTTATCGATAGGATAGGTGAAGATAAACAATATCGACAAATCAACTATACCATGAAATTCTGTTTAGGTGAAAATAAACTTCCTACATTGTTTAGTTTAAAAGATAAAAAAATGTATGTCTTAAAAATGGGAGCGCGCTTTTTCCATTGTTTTTGGAAAAATCAACGTATCTGACAAACGACGCGGTTTCAGAAATAGCAACATACACTAATAAACGCATAATTCAATTTTCTATAGGATGCATGTATTGACAAACACCTACCCTCCCAAAATTTTGAACTATCGTAGGGTCGGCCCGGGCCTGCACTCGAGAGGGGCCCGTTGCGCATCCGGAACCCTAATTGGAAAAACATTTTTTGGAAGGGTAGCTTATTGAAACACACATAGGATTACAAATAATTTAACATTTATTTGGCAGGGTTAACGCCAATTTCCTATCTTTCGTCGAAATTTTTTTTCGAGTTTTACGGTTACGTTTTTTCGCGATTTTGGCGTTTTTTTCAAAATCATAATATCTGAAAAACGGCGTGGAATAGGTGAATTTAGTTTTCATTACCGAACGTCAAGTGTAATTGTTGACATTTTACCGTTTACCGTAATAAGATACCTCCCTTGATTTGGCGGATATGGTTGATTCCTCATATTCGAGAGCGCCGGGCGCGGCCGAACTTACTGTGGAGATTTCCGATTAAGCATTGTTTTAAACGTGCCAGATTCAAATTGACAACGTCGTGCAATTTAGACAAAAGTGGTTAATGTGGGTGGTCAATATCAAGTTCGTACGCCATTGAGTTTTTCTGTCAATGGGTATTTACCTCAAATAAAGCCTTCGATTAGACGCTTTGGTGTCTTTGAACGTATAGAAATAGGTTTCCTCTCAATGGAAGTAGTAAAAAAATGAAGTTAAACATAAAATGATATACTTAGTTATTACTGTGAACAATATTATTTATCTTTTGTTTTAGCTCCACTAGAAATGTTTAAGTTTTAAGCAAAATTTAGACCGCGGCGCGTCGAGGGTTGAATAACCCAATACAGCGAGATATCTTGTGGGGGTAGGTGATTATGATATACATTTCCAAACTTGTTAATCTAATGTTTAATTATGCCTGTAGTGTTTGTTTACCTCCTCTTTTTACTTTTATCATGATTGCTGCTTATACAAATTTGTGATCTTCAAGCATATTTCGTTGTTTTTTCCAAAAATCGTATTTTATAATATTTGTTTTTTGGTACGTTTGTATCTTAGAACGTATTAGTATGTTCTTTGTCATATATAAAAAAACCATCATGCTAATATGTTATTATAAATTTTAAATATTTTTTTAGTTTTACAGTGATGTATGAGCGACGCGTCGAGAAGGTCGGATAACCTTTGATAATGAGAAATCTAAGAGGGGTAGGTAATAGTCTTACATATCATCATATGTAGATTATAATGCTTCACGTGAGCTGTTAGTGGCTATTACCTGGATTTCGTAGATTTTTCATAATTGCAGATTGTGTGTTTTACCGTTACTTGACTGATGTCGGTAGCGCATCAGAAATCTCCGTTGAATTTTTTGTTGTTTCATCATATCTCATTGGCAACAATTTTAGTAAACGTGAGATGTTATATTTAAGTATCTGTAAAAACTTTATTTCGCTAATGTTGTTAATATTATCAGAAAAAAATATATTCTTGTCAAGGTGCCTTGCGCGCGAGATTTTTGTAGTTTTAGATAACTCGATGTTACGAAAAAACTGCGGGGGGTAGGTGTTTAATTTTTATATCATTATACGTTAATTATAAGGTGTTATTGTCTTTGAGAAAGAAAATAACCTACTCGACGTAGTTCTCTTGTAATCCTTGGCTAAGCCCGTCCTAGAGCGTACATTTCAGCAGGTAGCGTATCCGAAATGTTTTTTTTTTAAGCACGCTATGCTAAGTTTTAGGTCACAGAAAAGTATATCTAAACTATTGCAAAGTATTTGTCTATCAATATTATTAATCTTGATCTCTTGCCTATCGTAGTTTTTTCGTTTGCCATTATTAACTACGATGGGTGAACTAGATTTTGCGCAAGGCCGTAATTGACAACGAAACAATGGATATATGTAATTTATAGGTTATAAAATTATATATCAGAATACGTATAATTCTATGCTTAATAACACCTATGATTTCTGGCTTTCTACTCTCTTCCATTTCTTCACAAACAATAACTAAAGTTTATTGCGTAATTTGATAGTTTGTGCTAGCTCTTCGGATGTTATAATTAAAAAAAATTGACTCCGGGAAGGCTTTAGTGACGCACATAAATTTATTTATGAATATCTGCTGTGTATTACCTGTTATTGCTGATATCCAACACTGCTTGTTTTTCTCGTATTCAGTTCCTTTCTCTGCAGTTGATTGATGATGAATGAGCATGAACGTGAAAAGTATCATTTTTTACTTCTTTATACCATTGTGTGTCATTAAAATTGCTGATTACGATAAAATAAGATGTTTTTCAAATTACCTATATGTTTTTAAACATCTTAATGGCATATGTACTCCATAATTTTCAATAAAAAACTTTCGACACGTTTCACCTTCTTTGTTGGTCACTCTGACTATCGATATATCGTATATGGCATATCGTATATAACTTCACGGATATATGGCTGAAGTTGTTATAGATGAGTTATAAAATTATTTTTGTTAAATCGGTGTCTCCAAATTTAATTGTTGTCTCTGTAAATATTTTTTTTCTGGAACATTAATACAGCAATTTCATTTCCATCACATGAAAGCATGATCATTTAGTTTACTAACCCTTATTTTGCATGTGGAATGGTGGTACATTAAAGTGTTGGCCTTAAGAGTTTATGGAGCATGTGCTACAGGGAACAGTGAGACATGTCTCAATGTTCCCTCCTTCCCACATGCTGCATATTTCCCTTTTCTCTTGTTGGTCTGTTATATATTTTCATTATTAAATAAACAACATGAAATTAGTTCTATTCCTTAAGCTGGGATAAGCTAATATCAGGAAATTTAATCTATTTATGGTGTTTTTTCTGAGTGAAATTGAATGATCGCTTTGATTCTTTTGCTCATTTTAATATAAAGCCTGTGGTAAATAAATGCATGCTGTTCTGGCTTAAGAATGACTATATAAAATACATTGAGTAATGGGATGAGAAAATTATTCAAGTTAACCAAAATTTCTTTTTCCAGTACAACCAAGATGCCAAGAGTGAAGAAATCAGACAAGGAAGTAGGAGATTCCCTGAAGCCACTATGAGGGAAGCAGCATAGCTGGTCATCAAGCATCACAAAAGCATTAGGGTAGCTGCTAAAGAAAAAGGTGTAGCATTTCAGACTTTGAGCCGATATGTTCAAAAGTACAAAAATAATCCATCAGCTAGAATGTGCCCAAACTACAGAGTGAAGCAGATTTTTCCATCGGAAATATAGCAGTCTCTCATGGATTATCTTGTTACATGTTCGAAAATGTTTTATGGATTGTCACTGAAAGATTGCCGCCAGCTAGCCTATGAACTGGCAACAAAAAATAGTGTCACTATTCCTAAACAGTCGCACGTTGAAAAGCTAGCATCAGTTGATTGGTTGAAAGGATTTCCATCATTGTCATTACGGATTCCTGAAGGGTGTAGTTTATCCCGAGCTTCAAGTTTTAACAAATTTAATGTGACTTTATTTTTTGATAAACTGGAGGACGTAATGAAACGTCATAAAAATTTTTTCCAATGGACTGCGTGTTTACAACTTGGATGAAACAGGAACTTAAACCATACAAAACTCTTAAAAAGTTTTAGCACAAAAGGGAATGAAACAAGTGAGCAAAGTCACCAGTGCTGAACGTGGAACTCTTGTCACAACATGCTGCATTGTTAATGCTGCTGGAAATAGTGTTCCACCAGCAATGGTTTTTCCGAGGGTGCATTTGAAAGGGCATATGATTACAGGGGCACTTAATGGTACTTTGGGCTTATCAACCAAAGGGAGATGGATGAATTCTGAATGTTTTGTGCAAGTCCTTCAACATTTCATCAAACAGACTTACTGTTCCAAGGAAAATCCTGCCTTACTTATTATGGTCAACCACCAAAGCCATTTATCTCTTGAATCTATTGACTTGTGCAAAGAAAGTGGTATAACTGTGCTGACCCTACCACCACACTGCACAAATAAACTTCAGCCACTTGACGTAGGTCTTTTGAAACCATTTCAAACATACTACAATGCTTCTGTAGATTCATGGATGATGTCACATCCTGGTGAAACATTTTCTATTTACAATGTGCCTTTTTGTGTTGGCATTGCCTATCCAAGAGCCATGACACCATTGAACATAACAGCTGCATTCAAGAAAACAGGCATATTTCCTTTTGATAGGCACATATTTACAGAAGATGACATCTTACCCAGCTCCATAAGTGACAGACCTCAACCTGTAGATGTAACAGGATCTTCCCAATCAGGAATTAACAAAACTACAAATTCTGATACACCTGAAATTATGCTCAAAATATCTCCTTCTATGAAAACCTATTTAAGCCCTGAAGACATCCGAGGGTTTTCAAAAGCAAAGCCGAGAATTTCAAACAACAGGAGGAGGAAGGAGAAAACCATGATAGCAACTCCAGAGGAAATGCATTTGGAAATGAGAAAAAGGAAAACCCCAACAACATCCCTTAGTTTGCCATTGAAGGTTGGCAAGAAAATTATTTAGTGACAAGGAAGAGACAGACACATGCGAGCCCAAGTCAACTCGTCACCTTCATTTTTCTCATGATCCCGTTGCTGATAACTATGTGTTAGTTCAATTTAAAGGGAAATAAAAAGTTTTTTATATTGGAAAAGTGTTGTCTTGCCTTAAAAACTCATCTGAGTGTGAAGTGACGTTTCTACGAAAGAGTTTGAAATGTCAAGGAAAATTTATATTTCCAAGTGTGCCAGATATATCTATGGTTTTAAAATCTGACATTAAAATGATACTTCCCCATCCCATAAGCCATGGGCAGACAAAACGTCAGCAAAGATTCTTATCTTTTGAGATAAATCTTGATTCATATAATGTTAACTAGTAAATGATGCATTGTCTCACTGTACCCACTACTGTGGGAACAGTGAGACATTTGAAGTATTTTTCAAATATTTTTTAAATATTGTTTTTCTTTATGATAATGTTCAATATCATTTTGTAATTAAAGTTAATATGGTAATGTTTTCTATCATAGAGTTATTTTAATAAAATATTTGTTAATCACAATAAAATTGACAATTAAATTTTTGTCTCTCACTGTACCCACGCTTCCCCTATGCCTCTTATACGTTTTTACACTGTTGAAACTATCGAATTGAAAAGTTTCATGGGCCATCCTATGGACAAAAGGAAGAACTTGATCTAGGTTTGCAGACTATGGGGTCTCTTATACCCCATGGGGTCAACAAAATACTATTTCCATAAGAATGCATGGGAAATGGTGTGGAGAAACCCCAAAATGCCATGCAGCCCTTCACTGTGAATATAAATATACCTAAATATTAACTTATGATGATGGGAAATGGCTTATTTTACGCATGAAAGACTGAATATTTTAATTCTGTTAATGTTTAGTCGTATTACATGTTAAATTGCTCGAAACTATCCTTTAAGTACAAAATTTATTAACATTTTCCAGGCGGCAACAACGCTAAATTTCTGAATTGTTGTCCTTAAAGGGAGATAGCCACATAAAGATTAATGCAAGGAAAGTCCACGCCATGGAAGAAGAATAGCCAAATCAAAGATAACGGGTACAAATGGATTAAATATAGTCTATGAATACTTTTAAAGCGAGTCAAATGATTTTTAAGGAATATTATAACATTGTTACCTTTTACCATTAACATTCAAAGATTTATCGCAACATAAATCAATACATCTACTTACATTTGATCAGTAAACAAAATGTTGTTTATGTTTTGGCTAATACTAATGACGTAATCCACATAATTTTATTGCTACTTAAAGGCTTCGGTGCATCTATCCATGTGGATATTAAGCAAGATGTTAATGCGTAAATATATATTAATGGTAAAACTTTACAATACAATAGATAAAATATTACATGTTAATGTAAACATCGCTTGCATAATTAAGGAATGGGGAACAAAAATTCAGGGCTTATGGTGCACTTGGAGTAATTTCTATTTTAATAAAACTGCTCGATTATGCCAAATATTTTTGGGTAGGTGGCATGGTGGTACCAGATAAAAATATAAGATATCTCTTAAACAAAGCATTATATGGAAAAATGTTTCAAACAAAGGTTGAAGAAAATTAAATTTCCAATACATTTTTACATAAATCAAATATTAAAGCAAATATTTAAAAATAGCGGATAAGTGACAAGAGTAAACACCCACTTCTGGTAGTTTGATATTTACCAAAAACTAATCAATTCTTGGGACTTTTATAAAAATGTTAAATATAAAATTTCGCGTTGACCTGATTAATAGTTTTTGAGCTAGAGCACTCACAAAATACTCACATACACCGACATTATCGAGAAAATGGTCAAAACGTGTTCAGAGGACCTCAAAACGTGTATTTTCGTTGAAATCTCGAAATAGATTTTTTCGTGAAAACAATAATTTCCCTGGAGAAAGTAAAAACGTCCGATTCCTGAAATATACTTAAAATGCGGATAACTCAATCAAATATGCAGATATTAACTTTAAATTTCGCAGAGATAATCTACTCTGATATGAAAATGCTATGAATAAGGATAACTTAGGAAAAATGTCCAGGGTTTGAATCTAGGGGATGATTTGTATTCCCCATAAGATAACACGTAAAAATCAACCTCTTTTTACTTTCTCCATATACGTAGTATAGGGGAATTATTGTTTTCATGAAAAAAATCGACTTCGAGATTTCAATGGAAATACACGTTTTGAGGCCCCCAGAACATGTTTTGACCACTTTCTCGATGATGTTTGTGTGTCTGTGTGAGTGCGTGCGTATGTGATAGCTTTGTTGTGGGTGCTCTAACTCAAAAACTATTAATCAGATCAACGCAAAATTTTATACATAAAATTTTTATAAAAGTCAGAAGAACTGATTAGTTTTTGGTAAAAATAGGTCAACCGGAAGTGGGTGTTTACTCGACACTTAACCGTTATTTTGAAATATTTGCTTCATCAAACTCATCACCACCTGTGTTGTCATTGGGAGGTCTCCATAGTCCTTATCTAAAACAGTCCCTATTCCCGTACACACGATCAAGGAACAGACATACCCAGATTTTGATTCCGAGAGCACAAATGTTTTTATTCCGAATCTTGCACGTTTTTGGGGAATATACTGAACCCATCCCAACCTTCCTTTGTAGAGCAGGAGACTCTCATCAATAGCAACGCCTCTTTCAGGGGTGCACAGCTTCATAAATTTTTCATTTAAGTTAAATAAAATAGGCCAGATTTTATTTAATTTAGGATACGGATGAACTTCAGCATTGTAAGAGTCATATCGTTGAAATGCAAATATTGTCATATTTTGACGAATCTCCCATATGACATAGTCTCCCCAAAGAACGGAGTATAAAATATAGGTCTTTTCGACCAATATAATTCCTGATCTGGCTTTCTATCTATACTTTGCAAAATTATAAGAGCTAAATAAACACAAATTACAGGATCGGTCGTGGGTAGCCACACTTTTTGAGCACTGGATGAAGTGGAGGGTTTTTCGTGGAGAACCTGACATGCATATCTATTCGTTTCATCAACAATCATTGAAACAAGTTCCTTATCAAAAAACAGTTCAAAAAATTGTAGAACACCTCCATCTGGATCGTCTTCAAAATTGATAAACGGATTGCTTACGAACGTAAATCTAGGTGGGGGAGGAGGAAGATGACCCGAAGTATTCTATTCTCGCGTCTGCTTCTTCCGTTGTCTCCAATGAATCCTCCAACTTGGACGTCGTCTCTCCTTCAGGAAAACTTGAATCTGAATCAGACTCCTCAATCAATATCTCTTCCGAGTCATCAATGTCTTCCAATCCACGATCCATTTGGGGGTACGTAGTGGAAATTCGTAATAAAAAAACCAAAATTCCAAATTGTCAAACAACACCTAATGTACGAACTGTAAGGAAGCACTATTGCAATGAAAAGTGTTGTATTCGCTAAGGATGTCAACAAGCAACTGAAGTAGAGGAGTCGGTCCCTGACAGAGAAATTATACGAAAATATCTAGCGGTGAAAGTTTTCTCATGATACGTGGCCAAACCGCCACTCAGGGCCCTTGTAAAATAGAACGGGAATGATAAAACTAACCTCAAGGCGGCTGGAAGAATCCTTTCAGTATACCGCAGCATGGACTGTAAAATCGCAGATGTCTTTCCGTGAAATTTTCTAGGGTGGGGTGACCCTCGTTGCGAAGGTTACTGACCTTTCCCAGGCGCTATGCAAAAAGGGAGGGTAGAGAAGCCGAAGGGATTACACTAGGATTCATGGTTCCGACCGTTCTTGGCCGGGGTAGACTCAGCTGTGGCAATAAATCCCTCTATACCGTCTGTACGGTACTATACAATATAAACTTGGGTATGAAAAAAAGCTGAAAAATTTGTAAAGACAAACAGACTTTTCCTACTCCTCAGATGCATATCAAAGAGATTTCAACTTCCCACAAAGAAATACTGAAGGTCATACTATGACTGACACCAAGCGGTCACAGATTACGAGAAAACTCGGATATAGAGCATATGGAAGCAAAACATCTCTTCTACACGAATATACTCGGGATAATCAGAATTTATGCCTATTGGGAGCCTGTGTATACTCGGGATAATCAGGGAAGTGGTTAAATATAATTTTTTCTGGAATTTCAGAAACCAATGATATATCTTCATGTCAAATTTCAACTCTGTAGCACTTTTAGAAGTACCTTAGGTTTTACATCCTATATCATATACCCTAGTATGTAAGAAGCAGCTATTTATAATGATAATGCTAAATTTATAAAGAATTTTAAGTTTACAGTTGTAAATAAACCTCAATAAATAAAACATGCTTTTCAAATTGCATCAGCAAATGAAGCTCCAATTTTGACAAAATGTTTTTAATGGTGGAAATTAATTGATAAATTAAGCAAAGGTCAATATCAATGATCTGAACTCTCCATCATATTCTATAAAAGGAAATATTATCATTTTTCCAAATTTTATTAGAAACAACATGCATGTGACATTTGCAATAACAAGTATTCTTATAGAAGCAGTGTACATCTTTAACAGATATCAGATGTGCATTATACAAGCTGTAGATGCACATTCAATGAAGAGTACAACAAAACAACTTCTTCAGGTAGGTACTATAAAAGACATACAAAAATTATAGCACATTTTGGTTAGCAAAGATATACAATGCATCACTCATTTTCATGAAATCATATGAAAATCTTACACTGAAAGACTTGTTAAATTCCAAGTGATAGAAATGAAAGCAACAGAAATTTGGAAAAATAGCACCTTTGAGATTATTTCCATAACATACGTGATATTTAACATAAATGAAGATAAATTTTGAAATAGGCAGACAAATCATACTCATTACAATACCTATAAAGAAATTATTTAAAAAGCAAAATCAATTGATAATGGCACCCCAAAATAATTTTCATGCAAATTAAATACCTGAGAAGATATAAATAGATAATAGATGATTTTGGGTTTATACATTAAATGAAAATATTTAAGACATCAGAAGTTCAAGAACCTACTAATAAATACTCATGCAAATGTTAGCATATAACAGCTAATCTCTGATTCAGAGGCATCGCCACATAATTAAAAGATTTCGGGCTCAGGCACAATGGATTTCTCCTCCCCTTCTCTCACCTAAGTTTTAACAATTAAATCGAACATGAAACATCAAATCGAAAAACAAGTGTACCTACTCACCGACAATCATCTTAATGACTGGGTTCAGCTGACAGTAATGAGCTACAAACCAAATTATTGGTTCTTAGCTGAACAAATGCAATGTTAAAGTTCTCCAAGTGTTTAAATAGATGTCAATTTATAATTTCTATTTCATGATATTCATACCCAGTGGCTAACTTTTATTCAGTAAATCCTTATTGTGATTTATGTGTTCTACTCTTACACTTTTTAAACAGCCTTTAATTGAAGTTCAATTTGCAAGAGTAAACTTTAAATACCTGACTAATTGGCCATACATCCTATCCGTCTTTTCAGTGTATGTATCAACAAGACGAGACGAGAATCTATTAAGCCGAAACATAATCACTTTTTCTCTCTGTCCTGAAAAATACTGCTGTGATATTCTAATATGCAATAATATTTAAGTAGGTGTAATGAAGTATTATTCAAAAGTAATAAAACATTAAGGTACTCGAGCATTATCTACCTGCAAATTTTACCCGTAGGGAGTGGCACCATAGGTGACAAGAAATGGAACTATGTGGAGGTTGCATTTATAAAACAGTTGAAAGTGAAAAGTAGCATAATAAGTTCTCTTTTCAATAAGTGTGATGTAATTTTAGAGATTGAAGTCGTGTGGAGTGCCTGTGGCACCCTGTCTAAATGAATGTCACCGTCTTGATACCAGTGGAGATCTGGTGATTGGAGCAGAGCAAATGCCATAAAAGTAAAGGTATGATACACATACGTACACTATGTAGTTCCATTTCTCGTCACCTATGAACTCTACAGGAAAAATTTGTGGGTAGATAATGCTCGAGTACCTTAATGTTTTATTACTTGCGAATAAGTAATAAGTAAGTCCTGAGCGGTGTGACTCTTCTAGATCATCAAATTCAGTACCATAGGAGTGTTTGTCTTCACTTGTGGTAGTGCAGCTGACTATGCTTTGTGTTTTACAAATTATCATTGACAATTGATAATTTTAGGAGCGACAAATGTGCTGAGTGGCACATCATTTTGTTTTGGTGATAGTAACCTGCAGATTGCTAAGAGTTTTTAATAATAATTTTTCAAATTTAACCCTTTTATTGTATTTATGTCTTCTAAGGGCACAAATCCAAGTGGAAATGATCAGTCTCCTTAAAGAAATGCCATAATTATGCATTGTAAGTCCCCTAAAAACCAACCAAATGATTTTAAGAATTTTATTTTCTTACATCTACCACTAAAACTACAGATGCATGTGGGTACGTGTGATAGTGGCCAAGCCATCCCTCCAGGGACCAGCATGATTCCCACTAATTCTGGCCAGATTTGCTTCGATAGGCTAAACACATTATTGTGAGAACAAAGTATAAAGTTTCTCTTTAAAATACTTTGCGTTTTTTGAAATTACATCATTTACAGTTTATTTTTATTTATTAATTGTTCACCCAAAATCCATATGGTAAAACGATATAGGTATTATATAACTTTTTGTGAAGGGGCACATATTTGGTTGTTTGTCTCAGGGGCTAAAATAGCTAGTTACGGCTAAAAGACAACATAAAGTTATGCTCTTGAAAGAAAAGTCTGTATGTTGGATTAAATAAAAAGTGGTCAACAATTCGCTACACTAAAAAAGCCAAGGAAAAACTTCGAAGATGTGTCAGTGTTGCTGCTCCATCGAATGCTAAGTTTTATTTTATGACACTACATTAGAAAAATGAAAAAATGTTTGATTGTATGGATCGAGGATAAGACACAAAAAATATTCCCCTTAGTGGACTGCTAATAAGAAATACAGGGTGTCCCAAAATGAATATACCAAAGTTGAATATCTTTTTTATTATTAATAAATCCAAATAAAATAAAAATACTAGATAGTATATTTCACTATACAACTTTCAGTGAGTAACCACCATCATCAGATAAAGACCCGATGATGGTGATTACTCACCAAAACCAGTCATATATCATGCAATGAAAAAAGTCATACTATAGTTCATCCTTGTTAGAGTGGCAACCAAATCCTGTATTTTACATTGGCTTAATTACTTCTCTTTTGCGGTTTTGCCTTTCGCAGAGTTCTTCAGAAATGTAACTCCCACAAAAGACGAGATATGCTCGTAGTTTTCCTGGGGTCTCCTAGCTTTTTCTTTATAGTCATGACAGTTATCATAGCATCTCTCCACCCTGAGATTGAAATTTTAACGATCAACCTCCTAGTGCAATGCTCTCTTTAATAACTTGTTTATATCAAAAATAAAAACATCGATTTAATTATGAAGTAGTATTAGTTTGAAAATTGGATGGTAGGGAGACTGACAGCATCAGAGGGTGGAAAGAAGGGAAACCTTTTAAGCAGTGCATTGTATGCCAAAATCAGCAACAATGAGTTTTTCCTTGATGACGAAAGATTAACCTGTCCACAGATATGATGTGTATTTAAAAATCAATGGTAGGAAAATGAATTTTCATTCTTTTAGGCATTTTTTGGTTCAAATCCCATACTCGTATGACGATTCAAAGTAATTTTAAAATATGACTGAAAGTTTTGTGGTGTAGCTTCTACTGATGTCACGTCTCAAAACTTTTTAATATTAGATAGAAATTAAAAGTGGTGCAGTGCTGCAGTGGTAGCAAAGGAGAACAGTATTAGTGGATTGACCATTCTAACAAAAAGAGAGAATAAAACAATAGGGAATTTAATCGCTGTTTTGTTCCAAGGCACAAGAGTCATCTTCAGCAGCTATGATATAATTTTAGGAAAAATAGCAAACTTTCATATTAGAGATGTTAAACACAAGCTAGAAAAAAATTCCTTACACTGTCAGCACTCACACACATTTTTGTAACGTAAGAGGTCACACCTGACACCCCATGGATATTTTTGTTTAATAAATTATTAATAATTGATTTTCAATAAATTTTTCATTTTATATGTCTCTTGATGTATTTTTGAATAACTGAAACTTATTTTAAGATGTCAATTATTTAACAAAACTGGGAGAAAAATAAAAATTCTGGAAAATACAACATTTGTAGTTACTTTTATGAAATTTTATATTTTGTAATCTAAATCTAATCACTCCTGATGATGACGCAAAGCATCAGAATCTAGATAGTGTCTCTTAATGAAAGTATTGTAGGAATTTACAAAGTTATTTTTAATTCTGAATTATGAATTTCTACCAAGTAACGGCCCAAACAGTTGACTATAAATGAAATGAAAATGATAATCAGTAAAGTAACTGTTCAATAGCATTCCCAGATCATAAACAACAACACCAACGATGCAAATAGTAACGATAATTTCAAAATAAAATGTATAAACCACTCGCAAAACAAAAAATAAGGAGATTTCCACACAACACTGTCGCACCAAGGAAAACGTCCGAACTCAACAGAATAACCATAGAATACTAGTTTTTAGGCAAAAATGGTTGAAGGCAGGTGACACTCCAGCTACTGAAGGGTAGGAGTCATAATACCTAAAAGTAAAGGGAAACCTGTAATACAACATAGGGATGGGGTGTCTATAGCATCCCGCTTGACCACTTCTGGGTTAAATTGGAATAGACAGGAGTGATAAGACTTTCCATCTACATGGATACAAAGGAAATGGAAAACAAATCTTCAACTAATGGGAGTGGATGTGATGTTGATAAGGGCTTTGAAAATGAATCTTTTTTTAAAAGACTGTGGTTTGATGCACTCAGTCAGAGAAACAACAGTACGAGTATTCTGATAATCTCCCAAGTTTAACAATAAACCACTCAATACAATGTACTAAGTTTCAGCTTTGAATTCTGCCTGCAACTTAATGAATTCTTATGTATATCAGGAGGTAGTATGGAAGGACAGAGAGAGAGACCCAGAATTCATTACATGGCACAGCGACTTAATTAACCATGCCTGTTTAAAAGACAAAATATTTACATATTGTAAAAAGTGACCAGCAAATAAAAAATGGAAATTCTGTATAAATGAGACCCAATATTTCCCATAGAATAAAGGTTTCGCCATTTGTAAAGATTCCAAAGAACCCTCATGAACAGAAGGGCCATGCAGCATTTGCATAAAATATTACTAGTACCTTCAAATTATGTTGCAAACACTTTCCAGGGTCATCTATAATAAAATTACAGTGATTATATCCATCAAGTCCTGAGTAAACAGTTTTGGCACAAGTCTATGAAGACGAGATTACAATACTATTGTCACTATTTATGCCTGGACAGTGAGTTTCCAAGAAAATATTAACTTTTATCACAATTATTGCTTACTATTGAATTTTAGGTATTTGGTGGGCTATTAGATAGTGAAGTTCTGTTGGGTGCAACACTATGCCTGCGATTTGCCCTCTGAAAACTAGCTTCAGTTAGTGAGTAAGTTCCTGGTTCAAATACAGGAGGATATTCAAGATCGGGATAATCCGGGATTGGTTTAACCAGAGACATCACTTGGACCGGTGTAAATGCAACGACTGGGTTGGTAGAAGACTGAATGTCTTTCAAACTGCTTGCAGATGAAAGACACGGTGAGGGCGACCTCGGAGGAGGTGGTGGAAGGCGCCTCTGCTTCCCAATCATTGATACACCCATGGTCGGCTGTAGAATGTGACGTAAAATGGCTTAAGAATTAAGAAATAATTCAAAAATATAAACTACAATGCTCAATTAATATAATAGGGGCACTATGGTATTACAACAAGAGGGTATAAAATATACTCCTTAGACCAGTGGTTCCCAACCTTTTTGTAGGTATGGCACCCTTTCAAAGATAAACAGAATTTTGTGGCACCCCAGCCTTCAAGCAATGTTTTTATATTTTCACAAACAAGTATTAAAACCTTTGGACCTATCCATTTGTTGGTAGAACACCATAATCAATTTATTAGAGATAAAATTAATGCTCTAATTACCTGTAAACAGATTTACAAAACAAATTTTATCGTGACACCCCTAAAAATCAGCTGTGACGCCCCAGTATGCTGCGGCACCCAGGTTGGGAACCACTGCCCTCAGACACTAAAAAGGTTATAAAGTTATTCACTCACTCAGTTTTAGGGAAAGTTATTCCTTGCCAGCAACTAGTACCTTCACTTGGATAATCATTCAACCAAGTCTGCACAGGGTTTATGAGCATTCTAATCCCCGCAGCTCAACTAAACTACAAGTTTATCAGGATTACTCGTAACTGGAACATTTTCATGACTATTATCTCACATGCATAATGCGCTCACTCCAACAATCAATCATGTATGGCTCATGTTTGGTGCAGATTTGATCCACATTTAGTTGAGATATGAGAATTTATGAAGTTGAACTATGGTATTTACTTGTGTATTATGCGCTCTCGTGTACAACGTGCATCCCTATTTTTGGGCCAGTTCAGAGATAAAAAAAATAAATTTGTGCTGGAATAAGTCGTTTGGAAGATTTAACAATTGGTAATGTATTTCAAACATCTCTTAAGAAAAATAATTAAGTGGAACATTAAGCAGTATTCAATGATAACTACAAATAGTAAAAAATAACTTAAGTTCCATATTGCGGTCATTTAGTGAAGTTTGTTCCAGTTTGGTTCAAGTCCCTGGAACCTGGCAAGGAATAACTTCTCACCAAAATATTTGTGAGTGGGTTAAATGGCGGATTTAGGCCTTCTGGGGTCCCCGGCACTAAACATTTGGGGGCCCTGCAACCCAAATATATAGTGAAACCTCTCCTAATGACACCTCTTGACAATTGTTTTTCTATGCAATTATAGAGAGGCTCCACTGATTTATAAATTGAGATATTTAATATACAGTCAGATCCTGATTTAGCGCCACCATTTGTTCATCACTGACATTGATGTTAAAGAGGGGGTAAATCAAGGTATAGCTCTGTTAAAAACTTGCAGCCCATGCGCAAAAATGAATTTTGGTCTGGAAAAGTCCATTCTCGAAACATGGGCTGCAAGGGGGAGAGGGTAAAATTCTGTCATTCACTACCGAGACTCCACGTGTCTTCGTTGCCAACCCTTCCACTGTGCTCTTACTTTCATTGTTTCGTTATTGCATATATGTTAGCTATTGTTTACTTTGTTAATACTTATCATTGATATCATTATTTGTTATCATAGTTTTGATTGCTGTTTTTGTCCCATGTATTTAGTTTTCATTATTGCTTAATTTACTTTGATATTGCGTTTTCGTACTCATTATTTTGTTTTCCATTTTCATTTAATTTATGATTAACATGGATACTGATCTTACCACTTCTAAATTCGGGAATATAATTCATTTTTAACTTTTACTAATATTGTGCAATCAAATATTCCTTATGTATTCTTCCCAACTTGATCAAAATCCTAGTAAAGAAACAAAATATGTGGCCCTTATTTGTAAAGAAGGACAGTCTGGCCGAAAAAGAAAGCGGGAATGAGAAAATACGAGTGGTTAAATATTTAGCCTCCAAGCATTACTTTAAACAACACGGCACAAACTCAAATGAATTTCTTAAACAAATATTACACACAAATTACACAAGAAGTTTTAGAAGTGTATTAAATTGGCGCTTTTAATTATTGCTCATTCCCATTTATAAAAACCACGATGATTTGGGATACAAAAGTATGTTTTTCCAACTGCCAATGTGTTTCTTGCCCGTGTAAAGGACTTTCTATCTCTTGATGGCAAATATATTATTTTTATAAAGAATAAGGCCACACCATAGGATTTCCCATCTAGTGAAGTGACTATCCAAAGAATATGAAAAGATGCGAGAACTGGGAAAGTATGGAATGCAGCATTCAGATCTGGTACAGTGCCTTAATGTTGACCCTGGATTTGGCGAAGAGCCTTTCCCCAGCCTGTACACCAATGCGAGTTTGAGACCGCTGGTTTAACACCTTAAATATTTAAATGCCTTAAAGTTCGCTCCAGGAGCAGTATTTAAATTTCAGATATGAGTTGTCGGTGCTTGCATACTGCAACCTAAAAAAATCACCATACACCAAGATCTAAATTCATAAATAAAGCAACGCGATCTCCAGGGCAACAGCACTTCAGCCACATGGGGACTATATGTATTAGATAATAAATTCCATGAGTTCTAGCAGAATATCTAAAATTTTCTATGAAATTAAGGCAACTACCCATAATTTCCAAATTCTCTGGCAGTGTATGCCTATCTTTCAATTGTAAATATGGTTTCTGTTTATGCGAATTTGGTTTATGCATCACTTTCCTGGAACGCAACCCCCGCATAAAGAGAGGGAAACCTGTATATCCTATATATGTAAGAAGCAGCTATTTATAATGATTTGGTCATTGCTTATAAGCTACTTGTCCAATCCATTTCAAATTTAATATTCAATTGTGGCATTAACCCCTCAAGCTGTTGGCCCATGTACGTACTCACCAGACGATATCAGTCCGAGTGGCAGTAGAACAAGTACGTACTCGCTAAATGCAGATGTCGAGTAAACTGCAAATCTTTCGCCATCAAATAATCATTCATAAAATTACTTGTGCCACAGCAGACCACCGATATGTGTTCTTTCAGTAAATCACAAATTCTCTGTCACTTTGGAGGTTTTTATTCTTAGTTGGGGAACAAGATGTTCCAAACAGAACTTATGATGCCTAATTTCCATTTAATCATTTATTTAATACTTATATTGGCTTTAATAGCTTTAAAATCACCGCAGATGAGTTGCTCTTTGTGTTCCAAAATTTCATAATTTACCGTTATAAAACATTACAAATACATTCGAACGGAAAACTAAATTGATCACACATATTTGTGCGGCAAAAACAACGCGTGTATGTACATACCAGACTAATCCGAATCTGAGTTCAACAGTAGTCATTGCGATGGCAACACTCTTGTAATTAGTGATAAAAACTGCAAAAACACCAGTATTTGCTCCAAGTGGAAGAAATATGATCGATAAGCAAAATTCTATGATAAAATTAGAATCTCCATTCATTTCCTCAGATAATAGTACAAATTCCGCTCTGTTATTACAATTCAAGGATATTTTAATGTAAAAGAGAAAATTACCTTGCATGATGGATTTCAGATTTCCAATTTAAATCAAATGGGAAGGATAATTCCTGGAATCGACCCCGGGACTTTCAATCTTCACAACAAGAACTATCCTCGGGAGCTCGGCCCAAGTAGCAAGAGATTTCCACCAAGTGTCATGAAAATCGGTCTATTGGTTCAAAAGTTAATAGGGGGAGACAGACAGACACAACACCAAAATTATAAGCCTATTTCCATTCTGGAAAGTAGGCTAAAAACAGAGTAGATAGTGTAAATTATGCTGTTTTTCTCTAACAAAGTAAAAAACCTCCAAACTGAGAGAATTTGTTATTTACTGAAAGATCAGATATTGATAGTCTGCTCTGGCACAAGTAGTTTCATGAATGATTATGGCAAAAGAATCTTAGTTTATTCAACATCTGCATTTGGTGAGTATGTACTCATTCTACAGCCATCTGGACCGATGTCATCCGGCGAGTACATACTTGAGCCAACAGCTTGAGGGGTTAAACTATAAATTTGTAAAAGTAAATATATTGCAGAAAACCTTTTAATGATCCTAACAAATGTCAATCATATGAATTAATTATAAATCAGGGAAACGGAAGAACCACGTATTGATCCACATGTAAAAAGTTTTAATTTCGACCGGCTTCGTTACAAGGAAACATCCTCACGTGACCAGAAAACAGAGCTCTGAAATATATGGGAAGGCTAGAGGGGAAAGGAATTTAGTGTGTGTATAACAAACTGGCAGGAACTTCAAAATTATGATCAGAGAACATAAAAGTTATCTAGATAATCAGACTCATTTCCACTTAGCTAATCATCTGCTTGAATTTAAACATGTTAGTGATTTTATACCCACTGTGTTACATTTTGTGACTAAAGGGCTGAAAATGGATGTACTGGAACAATTGGAAATTTTACCATGTTTGTCTGATAATGATTGTCATGTGGTTAATAGGAGTTTCTCCCCATTTCCCCTTGCTGGAAATCCCTGACCTATATGCACCTCCCCCAGCGCCACCTCCACCTCCCCACAAACCCATACTCATATTTCCCCTCTCTCTCTATCTCGCCCTGATAAAGACGTATATCTATCTATCAATAAAGATGTAAATCAATTCAATTCCCCCTTCCCTTCCTTAACCAATGAGTAGAACCAACCCCATAATTCCTTTCCCCCTTCCCCTCTAGCCCACCCGTATGTTAGAATGGTCTCTGTTTTCTGGTCACCTGAGGATGTTACATTGTAATGAAACCGGTCGAAATTAAAACTTTTTGTGTGTGTATCAATACGTTGTTCTTCCATTTCCCTGATTTAAATTATGGGATCATTCCAAAAAGTTATGCTTAAGACTATCAATTTCATATGAATTTAAAAATACCTTAATAATTTTTCAAAAACATTATCTGATGCCTCCATTCTGAGGTGAAAACAATAATGATTTTCCTTCTGTAATAAAATTTAATTTACTAGAATATGTGAAGCTGCCTAGGAAACCATACCTTAAGTCGGAAAAATGGATTTCCTGTTTCAAGTTTAAAAGGAGAACTATACCTTAAGTCGCCCATGTTATTTTCCCATAGCAACTTAAGGTATGATTTCAATGCTCACTTTTCACCAATATTTTCCGATGAGGTGACACAGATTTTCACGATTGTAACTTGTAGTTGAAGACTTCTACTAACAAATGGCAGAAAAACCTCAAAAATGATATTTTTCATCCTCAACCGCCATTTTCACTGTACTAAACAATTTAGCGTAGCGACTTAAGGTATGGTTTCCTAGGCAGATTCACATATAGTAAGCTGCAAAGATGTGCTATACCATTTTTCTGTGCTTTACCTTTGATTGTGATCTCAACAAAGGATCCTCTATAATGCTGGTAACAGAAGAAGTTGGCACAGGTGGAGCTGTCAAAGGAGGCCAAATCAGAGGTTGGGGAGAAACTTCTCTCGGATTCTCACTCCTCTCTTCATCACCACATACACCCTCTCCAGAGGTTTGTGCGGAAGCTTTTGGCGAGCCGAATATTGCTCTATGAAGTCTGGGAGAACCAAGGAGGGTTTTTTGATGAATAAGTGGGCTGGTTGGGGAGGGTGGTACCTGCGACGGTATATGCCTATCTAATTCACCACCTTTCCGAGAAAACTTGGGGGAAAACAAACGAAACTTTGTACGAGAACTGGTAGGAGTGGTTGGTTCGGAATCTTCCAAACGTGAATGTGATTGATCGAGATTCATTTCAAAAGCCAGCTTCATTCTGTGCGTTTCTTCTCTTTTGGTTGGTTTTGGCTGAAGAGGTGGAGGGGGAGGCCTATATAACGCAGCATTCTTCAGCTTCAGAGACGATCCTGGCAAAGGGATAGTCTGTTTCTTATCTTTGTCGACCTTCTCATCACGACCTCTTAAAGAATCTATCCAGAACTTCTCGGGTGAACCTCCTCGAAATTCTCTTCTTCTAGGCGTGTGTAGAAGAGGGGATATTGGTGAAGTTGATGGTATCGGAGAACGAACTGATGGGTATGAAGACGTAAGAGGCTGAGGAAAAGTTTCAGGTCGTGTCAGATTACTACCTCCCTTATCCACACTTCCAAATGGGAATCCTCCTTTAGCAACTGCATCTGGCTGGTTGCCAGCATTAACTGCTCTTTGACTAGCTAGTCTCGCTCCAACCAGAGAGCGAACCCTTTCCTCTGGATCGTCAGATGATCCATGACGACATGGCCTCTTTACGACATCTATGGGAGCATTGTGATTCTTTCTTGCAGTGGCTGCAGGCTTGGATGATGTTTGTGAAGATGCAGCTACTTGTGGAGATGGAACATATCTGCAAGAGAAGTTTAAGTGAAAAAACCAAAAATAAATGGTAAAATTCGTAACAGATTTAGCTGATATAGATCTCAAATACAATTGATTCCCACTCGACCAGTGGTGGATCCATGGGAGGGGGGGGGGCAATCGCTCTTCCCTTGGATGACCCCCTTGCCCTCCACTGGTTACATTTTTAGGTTTTATCCCTTCTCTGTGAGGGCAAGCGTAGAAATATACCTGGAAAGATGGGATTAAGCTCAGTTTTTGAAGCACAACAGATATTGGTGGTGAGGGTCTCGACCCTTCGCTCAGAAAGGGTCAGATCAAAGGCAACCCTCTCAGCAGGAGGTATGATTTCAGGTCAAAAAAGATTGCCTCAATTTTATTTCAGAATAATTGACTAAGATATGTATTTTTTGATGAATTATTCATATTCCCAGGGAAAAACTGCACCTAAATAGTTTTTCATTCGTGTTCCTACGGTATTTTTTTAAGAAAACCGTGCTCCAACTATATAAATAAATGGATATACTTAAACCCAAGCTGCGGGTGGGAGCAAAGTCAACGTGTACAGGAAACCAACTCAAAACTAGATAACCCATCCAGAAGAGCAGAAATGGACTTCACTTATTGGCGTGACAATGTGAGTGCAGATATAGTGTACAGCATGCAATCAATTTATTTGTGAGCAGCACAGCGAGAAATTAACTATATGTAATGAGTGCAATAATTTTAACCACTCATCTGGGTATTTAATTTTTTGAATCAAATCATAAATCAATTAAGAAATACATTAATTAGCATATATACTCGTGTATAGTTCGAATTTTTAAGACCAAATTTTTGTGCAAAAAATTGGGGGTTGAACTATACACAAGTAATACTTTTGAGGGTTTAAAATCTCGGATCTAAAAAATTATCTTTTTAAAAATATCATAATAAAAATCAAGATATTTTTTGATCACCCATCTCGCTGACTTAACTTCTATGATATAGATTAAATTGAGTTTATTTCATCTTGTTCAACTATCATTCATAACTTTTATTAAAGGTTTTACGAGTAATATGTGTCTATTAATTTTCGTTATATAAGCTTAATTTTCGTTTATTTGCTAGAAATTCTGCCACCATTCGTATGTCACATATCGTAGTAATAAATATTTTTCTTCTCAAGATCGTGCAATAGGTTTACGATGTTTACAGTTTATTATTAGTATAGTATTATTATGATACTAAAAGCTGTTGAAAACCAAAATCGTTCTATATACCTCGAATGTGAGCTTCGAGATATCGAAAGGGAAAATGTGGATCCTGACGGAAATCTAGGGTAAAAGAGTAAGTAGAAAGTTAGGGTCGAATTATACACGAGATATATAAAAAAATCTAATTTTTTCACCGAAAAATTGGAGGTCGAACTATACACGAGTATATACGGTATTCAGTATTTGAGTTGTTTATTCTTAAAAATTTTGTCTTAAACTATTTTTACAAAAACACATGAATTGAAATGTTAATATATATTTATTATTACAATAAAAATTTAATTTGTTAATAACATTTAATGGACACAAATTCCTAAAATATGGTATACAAACATTAAAAATTTACACAATTACTAAGCGATTTTAAAAAATACAATAATATATAAATGTTGTTCATTTTAAAATTAGGGTAACTGAAATGCAACCCGCAAAACAAAGTCAAGGTCTAAATACGAGAAGCGTATCTTTTCCAAATAAAGAAGAGAAGCCCTATTACTGTCAAGACGATAAACTAAAATATTGCAGCTAGTTGCCGGAGAAGCATACCCATAGCAAACAGCTGAGAAAACAGCATGACATATATATATGGCATACCCAGATGAGTGGTTAAATAGAGCTACAGTATACATGTATAATTGTGGAGATTATACATATTATTGTAAGTGTAAAAAATGTTACATAAAAATTGTAATTGTACTTTGTAGTTATTTTCATACCATTATATTCAAATTTGCCTCATTGTAAGGAAATAAATGAATTATCAAAATCAACAATAAAAAAATGTTTAAAATTTTATGAAACAGAAATATTGCTTAACCATTTCATTATTAATAAATTTAAAAAAATAATCCATACTCCTTTAGTTAAGTTGCTATTTAAATATATGGGGTCAAATCTGACCCCACTTGCTAGGTTACGGTACCAATTAAGCTTGCCCGTTTAAAGGTTAACTCCAGCTCATTTCCGCATGTGATTTTCAATCTTCTTTTGTTCATTCCAAGGAAATGCTTTCATTTAAATTGATGAATTACAAAAATGGAATGTTGAGTACATAATGCACAGATGTTTTCTTGGGTTCTGAAACAAACATTTCCAAGCTGCAAAAACCACTAGCTTTAAAAAGTGGTATTATCTCTTTTATTAATACGTTTGAAATGTGTAACAGAAAATCAAAACCTAGCATAAGAAAGTGATAACATTTATTTTAATTGTTCAAAATATATCGCAAAAAAATAAAAATGAAGCATTCAAGTGGTAACATTTCTTTCAGTAATCGCGATCAAAATATGCGGCAGAAAATCTTATGCTACAAGATGATAGCAATTCTTAGATTTACATTAAAAATTCGTAATAAAAAATGAAAACCTAAAAAAATTTCCTTAAATTATGTTCAAAATACAAATATAATAGTAAATGAAAAACTTGCATTCCAAAATGATGGCATTTCTTTAAATTTTAAACTAAAGTTTCATCATTGAAAATAGAGGCATTGGCGGTGTAGTTCAAACTGAACCAAAAAATGATTAAGTCGAGAGTTATCACGTTTGTTTACTTCGAAAACTACTAATAACGAGCATCATAAATATAATAAAGTCCTTTTCTAGTTAAAACTGAACTTTGAAATAAAAAAGTAGAGGGAGTTCCTGCTTGATATGGTGGTGATTTCCGGGAATCTGCTGTGTTGATCCATTTCCTGGACAATATTTCGCCGACGTTCCAGTCGGCTTCTTCAGGTCCGAAGAAGAAACCGACTGGAACGTCGGCGAAATATTGTCCAGGAAATGGATCAACACGGCAGATTCCCGGAAATCACCACCATATCAACAGCACGCCGTGGAAGCCTTCGTACTAAGGAGTTCCTGCTTGTTGGCATCACAAACACATGATGCAAAATGCAAATAATCGGTGCAAAACAGAAGTAATGGTCATAAAAAAATGTTGTCGCAAAGTGCAAATTCGCGAACCACAAGCATGCCAAGCTCAAAAAGGAAATGTAATCACCAGTCATAATGGTATACTACAATACATTACAAATGGCTAATTATAATGATAGTTACAATTAAAAATATCATGAATCACATTTAAAAAGCTTTGAGTCAATAATTTATGAGCAACCTTTCTGAATGTACCATATTTACCCAAATCAAACATGACTCAAATCTAACACAACCCCCCCCCCCCCTTTTAGTAGACAGTCAATACAGAAAAAAGATTTTATGACCTAATTACATATGATTCCTGTGGAAATTATAAAAGTTACAAAAATAGCATAAATTTTTATTGGGTCCCATAAATTCTTGAAAGTCATGTCTTTGTATTATATACTAGTAGAAGGTGCTTGCATACTACAAACATTTCATCTCACCTTGAAAAAAACAAATTTTTCAGAGAGATATTTCATCATGAGAAATATTTCTTTAATTCTAAAGATTTCTCCTCGGGACCAGTTTTCGTTTTTTCATTACGGAACAATAATGGACTAAAACAATCATTAATTTTTGCAATTTTAGGAATATTATACTTTTTTCACATTTGGTTAATAATGCCACACATTTTTGCCAAATTTTAAATTTATAGCACAATTAGAAGTGAAATAACATTTATCTAATTGTTTAAATTTAAATAATTTTTAACGGCCGCAATAACATGTTTATGGAGACATTTAAATGTTTATTCGTTTATATACACTGAACTCTAAATAATTTAAAAATTTCAGCTCCCTATCTCGCCACGTAGTGTCTAAACATTTACCTATTTGTTTAAACTTTAAGAATTTTTAACTGCCAAACAAATTAAAATATCAAAATTTCTATAATCCCTATTTCGTTTTTTTACAAATCCTACTTCTAAAAAAATGTCAGCTCCGTAGCACATTTGGAAATACATAAACCTTGAAAATTTGTTTAAACAATTGCGAATTTTTAGCGGCCGCATTGTTGCACTTTTTCAAGATTTTCGTTTTTTCTAGTCGGTTTTGCAAAAAATCCTACCTAAGAAAAAAATTTCGAATCTCCAGCTTATCTTAAAGTGCCTAAACATTAGTGTCCTCCTATATCCTCCTCCTCCTCTGTAAGGAATGTCTATATATAATGATTATTACATCATCACTCTCGTTACCACTGTTGCACTATCTTATCACTCTGAACTTTGTCCATAGACTCCCACAAAACATCATCTTCACTTCCATCCATGGCATTGGATAAGCAGCACTTCTTACATGCATTCACTATTACTTATGGATTTATCTGTTGCCATAACACCTTGATGCATTGGCAGATAATCACAACAGATGGTTTCATTTTCACTTGGAACATAAACCCTTAAAATTATCTTAAAAAATAAGCTTGTTGACAACAAGATTGAGAACTTGAAGCTGTGATGTCATTCCACCAGGTATTATTAAAAAGTCAGTATTCATTGAATTGACTGAATCTTTAATTTTGGGAGTTTGTGTTCTTTGAAAGCACTACCGTATTTACCCAAATCCAAGAAGACCCTGAATCTTATACGACCCTTTTAGCAGGCTGTCAAAATAGTGCAAGATTTTGACCTAATATCTCACTGAATGCATTTGGTATATATTTTGAACACACATTCAGTATAATTATACTATGAGAAATTTTTCCCGGGTTACTGCCCGGGTCATGTCGTCGTTCAGGACCAACGTTTCGGCATCTGACTTTGACGCCATCTTCAGGGTTACTGATGCCGATGTGGGTTTAGTCCGGGTTTTTATACTGTCTTCTCACCGTCCAAGTGAAAAAATAAGAAGACTAACAAATCTCCCTTAATCCCATCCAACAAACAACAAATATTAAATGCAATATTAATGTCAAAATGTCATAAATAAATTTTTCATGCAAAAATTAATTTTATTCTCGATATATAAACAGATAAAATTAAAATATAAAACAAAAAAATTCTATCTTCATGGCCCTCTCATATCCTTTTATGACCTTAGTGAAAAGCTTTTGCGACCATTGAGCCAGTGGCGTAACTAGGCCTGGGCGGCCGGAGCAGTCATTAGAAAGTCATCGTCACCTGAACTTTCATTTCAAAGTGATTCAATTTTGACTTGATGCGATATTTAATTGCTAACCAAAGATCAACAAAGATCAGGCAATCATAAACACTTGCAGAAATAAGTTAGCAAGTATTGCCAAAACGTAATTCTTTCACTTCAACGCTCTGTGAATGTAAGTTCAATCATAAAACATACATAAATATGTGTCGTTTGAACTCATGGGTTGGCGCATCACATTGCCAGTGTGCTGCTGTCAGCTTGGTATGAAGGGTTATAAAAGCATGTGCCATCGGAAAGCAACTAAAGTTGCCCTCACGCCAAAATTAAATCACCGTCACCAGTCACCTTGTTATAAAAACCCCTTAGAGTACCAGCATCTATTAGATTGTCTCTACAAATATCTATTAAAAATCCAAACAATACAAGAAGTTAAAAAGCCCAAAGTCATCAAAATCAGTATGGTTGGTCACTTAAGGGGACCCGTTAAACTTTCTTGCTCCAGGGCCTGTTGCTTATGCATTCGGCCACTGCACTGAGCTACACCAAGAACACTTTGTAAATTCAAGCAATTAAATAATACACAAGAACTTAGATCAAGTTAAAACCAACCTTCTCCTCCTCCTTAAATCCGCACTCTCTTCAGCATCATTCTGAGAAGACGCGGGAGGACCAAGGGAGGTCTCTGAGTGTGCATGACGATGAGATGGAGCAGCATCTGGAGTCCAAACCATTCCAAACACTGATGGTGGTGGAGATGAATCTCTTCCTTCATCTCTTGATGACATTGTTACTCCTAAGCAGGTGCCACGACTTGCACGCCTGTAGCTACGGAATTTGGCAGTTGGAACTGGGACGTTTCTACTGCCACTGCTCTTTAGGAAGCGGAGATATTTTCGATCTAAACTTGAGCCAGCAGGGTCTTGTCCTGTCGGGTCTGCAGTGGCTAGTTTGCTACCAAACTTCTTCAAGGAGCTGAACTTCTTCTGCATTTCTTGACTGCAATGATGTTTGGAAATCATTTTAATACCTTACTTAATGAACCCTTGTTATAAGTTAAGTAATTAATCATGCAAAAGTTCTTAGATGAGATTTATAAAATTGCATGACCTGTTAAACTCTTTAAAAGTGAAAGATCAATATGAAAATGAAAATTTTGGGTTTCAAGTAGGCTATAAGAAAATGAATACCGAAAAAAATAAATGAAAAGGGCATAAAAGTTTCAGATTTTGTTGAATTGGGATAAAAAATCAGAGAAAATTTCATAGAAAATCTAGAATAGATGGTAACTTAGAGTTTGCCCATGACTGTTGTCATGTCCTGATTTTATATATTTTATTAAGTACATTTAGTAACATTCAGAAGATTATCAATAATGCATAAAAGTAACTAATGTCATTTTGAGAAACTCCTCCAAAAAGACTAAAACGAAAAGACATTCTTTCACTCATTATGAAGCCACTTCTTATTTGAAAAACCATTTTACTTTGATTAACTGGTTGTGAATTATCCATTCTGGACAAGGACAACAATCAAAAAGCAGCCTCTATACGCAATTTACTTTCTGAAATTGATTCATGCTGCCCCAAAATTCTGTTGATATATATGTTATACCAAATCCATGAAATGGGCAGATTTACTCGGGAGGAAAAACCGATCGGCAGACAGACAGATGGACAGAGAACAATCTAAATTATTTTCCTGTAATCTCCTCGTTAAGACAAAAAACTTTCGCATTTAAATTTTTCTTCTATCTTTTGTAGTTTCCAAGATAAAGAGCGTGAGACATGGCAGCGAGATGGATGGATGGAGAACAATAACAATTTGTTTTAATTCAATCAGAATTTCAAGTGTCTGCGCAATTCACGAAATAGGCAGAATTATCTTTGCCCAATTCACAAACAAACAATGCACTAAATTTGCCCATTTCATGAAATAGATAAAGCTGTTGCCCATTACACGAATTAGAGAAAATACTGACCTTTCACAGATTCAGCATAACATATATATATATATATATATATATATATATATATATATATATATATATATATATATATATATATATATAACAACTTACGGAAAAGGAAAGGTAAAATGAATATATGGATGTCAACAAGGTGTTGGGATGAGGAAACCCAGTGAGCACTCACCAATCAGACGACTTCAGGTTGGCGAGGCCCCGGGGATGTCGAAGCGACACACGTAAAATAACACAAAAACATCACAAACGTAAAGCTTTCGGAACTACTCCTTCTTCAGCTATATATATATATATATAATATCATTATATATATATATATATATATATTATATATCATTATAAATAGCTGCCTTTGCATATATAGGATACAAGTAGTTGGTACTTGCATTCTGCAAGCATTTCAGATCACTTTATTTATTTTAGATTAAGAAATCTCATGCTTTAAAAGATTGTTTTGTGAAAACACACGTCGTATTCAGTTTAATACACTGGACAAAAATAATCCCAAATATCATTCGTCACATGATTTAAGGAGAGTGAAGGATGAAGGAGCAGAGTGAAAGAGGAGAAGAGAGAAAGGCGAGGAGAGGGAGAGAAAGAGATGATGAGAAGGGTAGAGGGGGAGATGAGCGTGCAAATATGCAGTTGGTGGAGGCCTACCCACAACAGCATTTAAGGACCTTGGCGTGTTCAGATGGCTAAATCGCCCTTATATGATCTGTAAGGTATAGATTAAAATTTTTATTAAGGTAGAGGACAACATTTGCTACAATTAAGTCCACAAACCCACACACCTACAATTAATAGTTTTTGAGATAAAAATTGTTAATATGCAATAACCACCGTTAAAAATACGTATAGCAATCGGAAATTCTATTCTCTTGCCCTTATATGATCTGTAAGGTATTGATTAAAAAATGTAACCGTACTGAGGATAGAATTTGCTACAAATTGTTTGTAAAAGCTCATACCTAGTTTCTGAGATAAAAGTTATTAAACTTTAATGTACGAATGGGGTAAAAACAACCCCTAAAAATTAAAAATTTTGAAATTTTCGATTTTACTGGGTGGTTGTAAGCAAAATCCTATAATCGTGCAAAATTTCAGCTCCCAATATCTCTTAGATTGGTCTACACAATGGAATACCTTTTTCCCATGCTAGCTTATGGGAGATATTCTGGGGCATCTGGAGTCAAACCCAGGACACAGTAAGCAAAAACGATACAAATTCCTAATAGGTCTTGTGGCCATCTAGCAAAACTAAAACTTTCATTTCCCCAACTTATCATCAAGTGCCCAAAATTAATTTACAAAAATGGCGCATTGCTTTTCTTATGGGAAAAAAAGCAACATTCGGACTTTCTGGAGTCGAACCCATGTCACTTAGGCCAGAGGTCCCATTTTTTCTGGAGTTTTCTGCATGACCTCTACAAACACCGAAACATTCAGCACTCTTAGCTCTTGTAGTTTGGGCTGGACACTAGTATCCTCCTGATATATATACAGTGGAATCCCGATTTAAGGTTTCTCCATTTAAGGTTTTCCCATGAGTAAGAGGAACCGCTGGACGTATTTTGATGAAATTTGGTACTGGGAAGTTGTACTAAAATTGGTGGACCGATTCCAATTTTGGTTAAAATCGGACTAGAATAACGACCACTTTACATGAAGACCTACATGTATTTTACATCACTTTTTCAATTCGGCAACCGCTGGACGTATTTTGATGAAAATTACTAAAATTTGTTGAAGGATTCCAATTTTGGTTAAAATTGGACAATAATTATGACCACTTTACATGAAGCTTACATGGTATGTTTCAACTCGGAAACCGCTGGATGTATTTTGATGAAATTTGGTATGGGGAATTTTACTAAAATTTGGCAATCTCAAAGAACGCATTTGGAAACTGCTTAAAATTGAACGAAACTGCTATGGAAACGTTTTAAAAGTTAAAAAGAGCATATGGCAATGAAGTTTTATCCAAAGCAGAAGTATTTCGGTGGCATAAGGCATTTGAGGAAGGAGGAGATAATGTGGAAAATGATCATCGCTCGGGAAGACCTTGCACGGTGAAATAATTTGAGAATGTGGGGTGGGGTGAGGACTTTCATTGCTACAGACTGATGGTTGTTGGTTAGCTTCATTGCAAATGAGCTGAACATTAATAAAAATGCCATCCATCAAATTTTGACAGAACATTTGGACATGCGAAAAGTTTGTGCAAAAATGGTGCCCAAAAATCTGACAGACGAGCAAAAGGTAAATACACGGAACTTACCATGGTTTACTCTGAATACGTCAACACAAGAGAGGAGCTTTGGCAGAGGATTCAAAATGCTTTCAAACCGTTGCAGCACAACCTGTCCTCTTTGAGCGCATCAGGAAGTCCTTAAGACGAAGGACTAAGCCGTGCATACGTTCGGAAAGAGGTCTTTTTGAGCATTTATTATGATTTTTAAGTACTTCATATGATTGTTGAGAACATTAATAAAGCTATGCACAACAATGCTGCCCCTCTTATTCCTTCTATGACCCCAACTCCCACTTAGCGGTATGGACTAAATGGAGCTGTATCTCATAAACAGTGCATTTATCGATATATAATCATATATATCGCGGAACGCCGGTGAAAAAAGGGGCTGTGAGTCTTACACAGGGTTTTCTGACCAAGTAATAAAAATTTTATCAATAGTAAATTTTCTGGAATATGACTGCATCTATGTCTATATACGCAGAAGACGTTGAATTCTACGAAGTATATACGTATCTATGCGACCAACAAACATTTAGGTCCGTGTTTCTCAACTTTTGCGGTCAGTCTGCCACCGGTCCACAGTCTGCCGCAGGTATGGGAGAGGACCTTAGTGTACAGGCTATCGATGCTGAGCGCCATATTTCATCAAAAATTAACTGATGTGGGCAACACATGACTTTCTCCATATTTGTATGGAAAATTACATGTTGTTAGCTCTGGGATCGTTGTCAATATTTACTTCCAGTTGACAATTAAGAAAAGAAAGACTAAGACGTAACTAAGCGTCAATTGTTAACAATAGTCTTCGGTAGGTGGCGTGGTGGTGGCAGCTAAAAATATAAGATATCTCTTAAACAATGCATTATATGGAAAAATGTATCAAACAAAGGTTGTAGAAAATGAAATTTCCTACAACTTTTATTCCAATACATTTTTACATTTATCAAATATTAAAGCAAATGTTTCAAAATAACGATGTGACAAGAGTAAACACCCACTTCCGGTCGACCGATTTTTACCAAAAACTAATCAGATCATCTAACTTTTAAAAAAATGTTCAATATAAAATTTTGCGTTTATCTGATTAATAGTTTTTGAGTTAGAGCACCCACAAAAATCTATCACATACAAACAGACATCATCGAGAAAATAGTCAAAACGTGTTCAGGGGGCCTCAAAATGTGTATTTATGTTGAAATCTCGAAATCGATTATTTTCATGAATACATTACTTCCCCTATACTACGAATGGAGGAAGTAAAAAACGCATGCCACTTTTTTGCTTGAACCCATTCAGTACAGAGGACTATAGGTCTACCACGATCAAAATAAAATTTTGGGTGTTATGTGGGTGTGGCCTAATACTTCACTCCACTTGGCACCCTCCAGTGGACACTTACCAAATTGATGACCAAGTTGGCAGCCTGCTAAGGGCATCGAATAGACACATAAATAAACACGCACACAAAAACGAAGCCCTTCGTCAGCGATGGAGAGTAACTGAAAGTGACACACTGGGGAAGGAATGACAGGGTGATGTGTGTGTGTGTGTGTGTATATGTATGTATGTGTGTGTGTGTGTGTGTGTATATATATATATATATATATATATATATATATATATATATATATATATATATATATATATATATATAACAACTTACGGAAAAGGAAAGGTAAAATAGATATATGGATGTCAACAAGGTGTTGGGATGAGGAAACCCAGTGAGCACTCACCAATCAGACGACTTCAGGTTGGCGAGGCCCCGGGGATGTCGAAGCGACACACGTAAAATAACACAAAAACACAGAAACATCACAAACGTAAAGCTTTCGGAACTACTCCTTCTTCAGCTACAGAGAGAGAACTCCGAAAGCTTTACGTTTGTGATGTTTCTGTGTTTTTGTGTTATTTTACGTGTCGCTTCGACATCCCCGGGGCCTCGCCAACCTGAAGTCGTCTGATTGGTGAGTGCTCACTGGGTTTCCTCATCCCAACACCTTGTTGACATCCATATATATATATATATATATGTATATGTATGTGTGTGCAAGCTTTTCGGGCCTATGCCCTTCTTCAGCGATGGAGATAGAGTAACTGAGAGTGACACAATGGGCGGGGAATGACAGGGTGATGTAGGAAGGTTGATGATTGGAGGAGGCAGGGAGTGGGAAGGGTGGATAGCCAATAAGGAGGGAGTGTGGTAAGGTAAAGCCCGAATAGCTACAATGTAACTAAGGAGACATTGTAAGGGGGCTAATAGGGTTAGCGGAGGTTGAGGCCAAGCAGGGAGAAAGAGTCAAGATGATGTCGAGGAAGGGGGGCAGGAGTGCAATTGGGTAAGGCGCGAATAACCCTTACATTGTAGCAACAATTGAAGGGGACATTGTGGGTATTGGCATGTAATGCAACTGGGAGGGGGAGAAAAACGTTATTCCGGTGACCGTTCATACGGATGTTTAACATATTGCTGGCGAGGCCTATGTAAAATGCGGGACATAGGGTGCAGGTAAGGAGGTAAATGACGTTACGGGTGATGCAGTTGCTTCAAGAGGTGATGGGGTAGGTGATGTTGGTGGAGGGACTCGAGAAAGAGGATGAGGGTAGGTGGATAGGGCAAGTAAGGCAGCGAGGTTTGCTGCAGGGGTGAGACCCTAAGGCAAGAGGCATGGTAGAAGAGAAAATTTCCTTCACCCACAAGATATTTCCCAAATTGGGAGGCTGGCGGAAGGAGAGGAGTGGGGGATTGGCAAAAAGATTGGTAAAGAGGGACTGGTGAGAGGAAGAGGTAAGAATTGGGTGGGCAGCATGGAGGATTGTTTTGAGGGCTTCGTGGATACCAGGAAGGAAATGTGTTGTTAGAGTGAGTGGAGGGGTTGATCCAGGGATAGTGGGTGTGTGAGGATGGGATCTATTGTTGGTAGGCATCATAGCCCTATGGATCTGTTGGTGGATTGGGACTGGAGGGTAGCCACGAGGACAGAGTAATACTGTAGAAGGGATGCTCTATCGGAACAAAGCCTCCATCCTCGTCGAGCAAGGGCATAGAGGTTTTGGTATGAAGGGGATGGCAGCTATCAAAGTGGAGGTATTGGAGGCTGTTGGTGGGTTTGACATGAAGGAGGTGTGGACTTTGCTGTCTTGGAGGTAAAGATCAACATCCAGGAATGTGATGTGGTAGGAGAGGCGAGAGAGAAAGGAAAGGAGAGAGTCAGGTCCATGCGTCCAATTAAGGAAGACATCGTCGATGTATCTCAGCCACAAAAGTCGTCTGAGTGGTATGTTGAGGAAGAGTCGTTCCCATTCTCCCAAGTAACAATTGGCGTATGAAGGCGCCATACGGGTGCCCATCGCAGTGCCTCTAATTTGAAGGTAGTGACGCCCATCGAAGGTGAAGTTGTTCATTTTTAGCACCATAGCTGCCAAGTCTAATAAGAAATGGGAGGAAGGTCTTGCGTTGGGTGGTCTTGAGTCCAGGAGTTTACTAAGGGCAGAGAGTCCATCATCGTGGGGGATGTTTGGGTAGAGGAAACAGACGTCGATAGTGGCCAAAATGGTATTGGGTGGGAGAGGAAAGAGGAGATGTTTGAGGCGTTTGAAAAAGTGGTTAGTGCCTTGGATGAAGGATGGGAATTGACAAATGAGAAGTTGTAGGTGGGAGTCCATGAATGTGGAGATTCATTCTGTAGGGCAATTAAAGCTGGCAACAATTGGGCGGCCAGGGATGTTGGGTTTATGGATTTTAGGGAGAAGGTAGAATGTGGGTGTGCGGGGTTTGTTGGGGATCATTAGAGCAATGGTGGAATTGGGAAGTCCTTCCTGTTTTCCTGAGGCATGAAGAAAGGACGAAATTTGGTAGGAGTGATGGTCCGTGGGGTTGGAAGTAAGGTGATGGTAAAATGTTTCATCGGAAAGTTGGCGCTTGGCTTCCACATTGTATTTGGCATGGTCCATCACAACAATGATGGTGCCCTTGTCGGCAGGTAGGATGATGATATTGTCAGTATGTTTAAGGGTAGAAATGGCATGCCTTTCACATCTGGTAAGATTGTCTGTGTGGTCGAATAGGTCGGAAAAGTTGGGAGGTTCTAAAAAGGATATAATTGAGGTATAGTTCGACCGGGTGTTAGGACAGAAGGGTGGGTGGAATGTATTGGGAAGGAGGTTTGAAAATGGAAAAGGTAGGTAGAAGGCCAGGATGGAGTTTTGGGTTGGCAGAGGTAAGGGAGTCTTCTTTAGGAGGACTAGTTTTTAGACGTGGTGTTCAGGAAAAGGACTGCACGTTGGAAAGAAGGCGAAAATGATCAAATTTGGTAGTGGGACAAAAAGAAAGGCTGCAGGAAAGGATTTTCTTCTCGGCAGGGTTAAGTAAATGGGAAGAAAGGTTCATGACAGTGTCTGCTTGGCAAGATGTGGAGGTGGCAAGGGTATGCGAAAAATAGGAGCGCTTCAAAGGTTTGCGGGTTGGGAATGTGCGGGTCTTATTCAGGATAAAGAGTGATGATGGCATTGGGAATCCCAGGAGGTCCGCAAGGCAGGGAGTTTGGCTGAGGAGTGGTGGGTAAGGACGTGGTTTGTTGGCCGGGCCAGATAGTATGAACAGAAGGGGAAGACCAAGTTTGAGGAGCCAAATGTAAATCAAAGAGAGTTTACAGAGAAGTCTGTTGCGATGTGCGGTGATATCTTTAGCCGCATAAAGGAAAGCGGCGTGAAGGTCGGATATGGAATTCGATGAATGACGAAGATAAAGAACAAGAGATTTACAATCACCAAAGTGTGTGTTAAAGAGGGTGATGTAATGGTGTATGGTGGAATAAATAATATGGAGTGAGGCGAGGTGATACGTGAGGGCAAGGGAAATGTGGATAGGGGGAAGAAGGCCTGAAAGAGGAATTCTGATTGTGAGACATTTGGGAGCGAGTCCAGGTTCAAGGTAGGAGAGTCTGCGGAGATGATAACGGAGATGGGTCAGTTCTATGGTGGAAGAAAAGGATAAGAGGAAAAGACGACAAGAGAGAAAAGGAAAGGTAAAGACAAATAAGGAGAAAAAAAGACAGTAAATATGTTCACTTAAGGAAAAGGAAAGGCAGTAATGAGGGTGGCAACAAGGTGGTGAAGGAAGCCCAGTGGACACCAAGTTGAGGGCCAAGTTGGTAAGCTGCTGGGGGCATTGAAGAGACACAAAAAATACACACGAAAACATAAGCTTTTCAGGCACATGAATGCCCTTTTTCAGCAATGGAGAGAGAGTGTAACTGAAGGTGACATGCTGGGCGGTGAATGACAAGGTGATGAGAAAAGGTTGATGATTGGAGGAGATGGGGAGAGGGAAGGATGGATGGCCAATAGGGAGGGAGTGTTGTATGGTAAGGAGGGAATAATTACATTGTAACTACAGGAGACATTGTGGCCATTGTAGGATGGCTAATAGGATTAGCGGAGGTTAAGGCCAGGGGGGAGAAAGTCAAGAAGATGTAAATGGGCTAATTACCATTGTCGAAGAAGGGGGCCAGGAGTGTCATTGGGTAAAGCGTGAATAACCCTTACATTGTAGTAACTATTGAAGGAGACATTGTGGGCATTGGCATGTGATGAAACTGGGAGGGGGCGTCTAAGATTAATGCTACTCCGGTGACCTTTCATACAGTCTACATATCATTAAAAATAGATGCTTCTTACATATATAGGATATATATATATACACAGTGTGGAACCATTTATCCGGCTACCCAGTATCCGGAAGTTCTGAAAACCGGAAACCAATAAAGTGAAATATTTAAAAAGCTTATATTCTCGGTATTTTTGCTCACAATATTGGTGTTTTAATAACTTTTATATTAACTTAGTCATGTTTATATATATATATACACAGACTCGTAGTGAGGGCAGGGCAACCGGGGCACATGCCCAGGGCACAACTTTGTAAGGGGCGCCAAATGGAAATTTTATTATACACTATTTCATAGATAACTGAAAGAAAATTTGTTGTCTGTGAAGTTGCGAGTCTGAGAATTAGCTATCGCTTCCCATTTAATACGAACTGTCTCTCTCCCTTTCTCATACACACAAACACTTAAGCAGGTTCTGGGTTCCCCTGGAGGTGAGGATATACTTGTGTTTGGATAAACATATTTTTAATAGTGATTAATATGCCATAAGTGGACGCAATGTATTCTGGAAGCAGGAATTATCCCTTTGTGACAGATTTGGCCGACCTTTACGCCTCCATGTCTTATGGACCTAAAATCCGAAACAGCAGGTTGGCTATCCTCGCTTTGGGATAGTGAGAGAACCCCCTTGACTGCAGAGCTAATCAGCGAATTGTTAGTGAAGAATTCAGTCACTAGTCAGTCTAGCAACTGCGAACTAATTTAGATTGGTTTGGTATACTAATCGACCTGGCTAGACCGGTTTGAGAAGTGAGCTGGCTTGGGAAACCAATATGAAAGTTGATAATTCATCAGCTATTAGGAAACAACCGACTAATGACGTATGCTCCGGCAATATCGAACACGACTAAAAGATCGATATTGAAAATCCGTATTGGTAAACGCACTGTGCCGAGTCAGCTTGCTGCTCAGTTGCAGATCGGTCTGAGTTCAGATCGATCTGAGTTCCTTTGGTAAACGTAGTGAGTAAAGAATTGTATGTGGAAGCAAGAAGGTGTATCTTGGTTGGATCAAGAATATGCAGTCGCCGTTAATAAGTAAGTTATGTTTATATATTTTGCTATTCCCGGCGTTAATAGGATGATCAGCAGATTCAGATAATACCCTTGTGGGTCAACGAAGGGGGAGATGCGTTCTGTAGGGGAATTAAAGCTGACAAAAATGGGGCGGCCAGGGATGTTGGGTTTATGGATTTTAGGGAGAAGGTAGAATGTGGGTGTGCGGGGTTTGTTGGGGATCAATAGAGCAATGGCGGAATTGGGAAGTCCTTCCTGTTTTCCTGAGGCATGAAGAAAGGACGAAATTTGGTAGGAGTGATGGTCCGTGGGGTTGGAAGTAAGGTGATGGTAAAATGTTTCATCGGAAAGTTGGCGCTTGGCTTCCACATTGTATTTGGCATGGTCCATCACAACAATGATGGTGCCCTTGTTGGCAGGGAGGATGATGATATTGTCAATATGTTTAAGTGTAGAAATAGCATGCCTTTCACATCTGGTAAGATTGTCTGTATGGTCGATAAGATCGGAAAAGTTAGGTTAGGAGATTCTGAAAAGGATATAATTGAGGTAATTTTCGACAGGGTGTGGGGAAGGAAGGGTAGGTGGAATTTATTGGGAAGGAGGTTTGAAGATGGAAAAGGTAGGTGGAAGGCTGGGAGGGAGTTTTGGGTTGGCAGAGGTAAGAGAGTCTTCTTTGCGAGGGTTGGTTTTTAGACGTAGTGTGCAGGCAAAGGACTGGACATCGGCAAGGTGGCGAAAATGATCAAATTTGGTGGTCGGACAAATGGAAAGGCCGCGTGATAGGAGTTCATTCTCGGCAGGGGTTAGTACGTGGGAGGAAAGGTTCATGACTTCATCTGGTTGGCAAGATGAAGAGGTGGTGGCAGGAGTGTGCAAAAAATTGAAGCGCTTCAAAGGTTTGCGGGTTGGGAATGTGCGGGTCTTATTCAGGATAAAGAGTGATGATGGCATTGGGAATCCCAGGAGGTCTGCAAGGCATGGAGTTTGGCCGATGAGTAGCGGGGAAGGAGGTGGTTTGTTGACCTCGGCAGCTGATATGAATGGAAGGGGAAGACCAAGAGAGTATATATATGTGTGTGTGTGTGTGTACACACACACATATACATGTATACCTCACCATTTATGGTTTTACTTATTCATGGCGACCTCCTCAGTAATCAATTTTTCCTTTCCTCTGCATCATTTTTCACAGAAAATGCCTTAGTAGATCTATCAATACAGAGGAGATCAACATATGAGGCAGTGGGGTGGAGATTGACAAAAATAATGGCCTCTTTGTATATGGGTCTGTACTTATTTTCTACATTGGGATGGGGGAAATTGGTATCTATAATAGCGATAAAAAGGTAGGAAAGCCAGATATGTATTCTGGCTACAAAGCAGGCATCATCATTGGTGATTCACTAATAGTAGATTCAATTAATCGAATCAGGCATGACTTGGGGGAAGTAGGTAATATTATTCATATTAAATACACAGTACTTTTCAACAATTTTTAGCCTACTTTCTAGAATTGAAATAGGCTTATAGTTTCGTAATTGTGTCTGTCTGTCCGTCCCCCCTATTAACTTTGGAACCAATAGACCAATTTTTATGACACTTGGTGGAAATCTCCTGCTACTGCAGTCGATAATATAAGACAGTTGTTGGAAGGGTGAAGTGGAGTGGAGAAGCAAGGTTGGGAAAACCACACAGCTAAAATTAAACGGTTACCAACAAAAGAGTTGTACAAAATGGGTTCCACAGCGGTAGGTGAAGGGGGGGAGGAGAAAAACTCTTTCCCTCCCCCTACTCCTCTCTGCATGTCTTCCTGCTGCAGTTTCTCTTGTGGAAAAGTACTGTGTATTTAATATGAATAATAGTAGATTCCAAAAAAAATATTTTTTAAAATCTACTATAGTTGAATCATAATTGCTGATCGTTTCTTTGTAGCCAATGAGCATATGGTTTTCTCAACCTGTTATGGAGAGGAATATACTATAAATTTTATTTTAGCCATAAGGGGAAATCTTTTGAAATGCATTAGTATGGTTAATCAAGAATATAGTGAAGTAAAGAAAGGCAAATTTTACACATCACACTAAAGATAAACACAAAATATCACAGGAATTTTTCTCTCTTCATTCTCAACCATGAGAAATATTTATAGTTTTCCAGAGTGCCTTGCCCATCATGCAAAATTTCATGATCAAAAGACATTGTTTAAGATAAAACGTTACATAACCATACCTTTTCATTACTCCTGAGGAACTAAGATTTGGATTTGAGCCTCCTGAGGCAATATTTTTATGGGTAGATCGAGGTGTTAGACAGCAAGCTCCATAACTCTCATCATCGGTTTCACTAAAGTATACAGCTAAAAAGCATACATCACAGAAAAAAATGAAAATGAATTTATGAGTTTGAAATTTCAAAAAATCAAATTAAAAAAAAATTAAAGACAACAAAGATTTTCAATACACATTTGACACAATATATGCAATAATAAAAATAATACTTATCAACAATTCATGTTGGAAATCATTAGTAATATTTCACTGCAACATTTCAACTACCAAGAAAGCAATGAAGAAAAAACAGGGAAAAATATTAAAAGCCTCCTATGTGAAATATATTTGCAAAAAATTTCCATGTTTTGTTTGAATTCCACATTAAAGAATAGTTAGATTGTGCAGCATCCTCTCAAATATTTTCTTTTGGTAAAATGCTTAAACTGTGCATCTTATGCCCTGGTGTGTCTTATAGCCCGAAAAATACAGGAAGTATTAAAATTAAGGCACTTTCCATTCTTCCTCCTTTTCTCTCTTTCTCTCTCTCTTCCTCTCTCCCATCCTCTCTCCCTCCCTCTCACCTTCTCTGGAAAATAGACTTCCTAGTATCAATCTCGCCATAATAAAGATCATCATCTATCTATCTCTCTCACTCCTTCCTCTCTCACCCCATCTCTCTCTCTCTCTCTCTCCCCATCTGTTTGTCTCCTTTCTTTCTTCCTCTCTTTCCTTTTCTCTCTTATATCAAAGCATTCAAAGCATGCTTTCCTAACGCATATACTATAAGGATTGATATAAAGCATAAGGATTGAGACAACAATATAATTTCGAGTTTTAACAATGACACGGTTGGCAAGACAACATATCGTTAAAAAGCTTCAAGTTATCCAATAAATATGATTTAAACATAAAACTTAAGCAATTTTGAATTGTAGGCGAAATGCGATGATAAAAATAAGAAATGTCATTTATTTTTCTTTAAAATGGTCCATGTCCGAAGGTCAATTCTTTCTAATTTTAATCTGCAAAACGTAAAAGCCTGTAAATCGAAAAATCAATTATTACGTGTTATTTTATGGGAAATAGAAATTATCTCCTGGAGTTGGACCCAGGTCTTTTTGGGGATTTTTTGTCGTTGTTTGCGATATCCGAATGAAGCATTCCTACCAAATTTCAGTCTTCTACCTAGTCAGAAAATTTGTCATTGAAAAGATCGTCATTCTACACATCCCAGGCAATGAATCCAAACGATCCCATTCTAATGCAGTTATCTAAATAGATCGCTCTTTAAACCTCTCCCGTACATTTTCTACCCACAATTTTGCCTTTGAGGGAATAGCAATATAGGATACATTAGTAGTTGGTTTCTTGTTTTCCAGAACCAATTACTTGCAAAGTTCAAAAAGGTGGTGGTGTAGTTGGTGGCAGCTAATAAATATAGATTTTAATATCTCTTTAAGAATGCATTATATGGGAAAATGTTTTGAATAACCGTTGTAGAAAATTAAATTTCCCACATCTTTTATTCCTCTACTTTTTTACATTCATCAAATATTAAAGCAAATATTAAAATAAATCGGATAAGTGACAAGAGTAAATACTCACTTCTATACTCACTTCTGGGCGACTGATTTTAACCAAAAACTAGTCAGTTCTTGCACCTTTAACAAAAATATCAAATATAAAATTATGCATTAACCTGATTAATAGTTTTTGAGTTAGAGCACCCACAAAATTCCGGTCACAGACACACACACACACAGACATCATCGAGAAAAATAGTCAAAACATGTATTTCTGTTGAAATCTCGAAATTAATTTTTTTCATGATAACAATACTTCCTCTACTGTTTGTATATGGAGAAAGTAAAAAAAGGGGTCCACAAAATATGATACCCCTATATATATATATATATATATATATATATATATATATATATATATATATATATATATATATATATATATAATACATGGTTCTGACTTGAAGATTACGGCAACTGTGTACACTTATATCCAAGAATAAAGTATCCTTAGCTGCGGTGCAATATCGTCCATCTCTTCAGAGTGTCTATTATGAATGATGTTACCCACAAATATGATACATCATTTGATTTAGTTTAACCATCTAGGATGCAGAAAGATTTTGAGGGGATCATGACAGAGGCGTAATGTCATAGGGCTTAGGTAAGGTAGCTTAGCATACATTGTAATGTCACTGGACGCCATATAGTGATTTTTTGAGACATTTAGCTTATGCAGTATTATTTGTGACATCAGGCTCTACAATTGGATTGATTTTAATCAAATTCCTTAGAGCCATTTTCAAGTAAATCAAATTTTTCTAAAAATCGCCAAGAATAAACTACCCTTTATTTTTGTGCAATAACTTTTTATCAAAAAATCTGAAGTGGCTACAACATGACTTACTCCATACCTGTAATATTTCTAAAAATTCCAAATAGGTTAAATGATAATAAACATTTTAAGGAACTGCGAGAAAAAGTCAGACCTTACAAAGAGTAGAAATAAACCCAAACCGAAGCCTTCTGATATTAGAAGCCCCGAAGCTCCAACAATTAAGAAAATAAAAAGGAGCGATACTAATATAAGACGTAACTAAGCGTTAAGTGTGTTTACAATAGTTACCAGTAGGTGGTGTGGTGGTGGCAACTAAAAAATTAGTTTTTAATATGTTTTGAACAAACGCTGTAGAAAATTAAATTCCCTACAACTTTTATTCTAATAATATTTTACATTGATCAAGTATTGAAGCAAATATTTCAAAATAACGGATGTGACAAGAGTAAACACCCACTTTCAGTTGACTGTTTTTTACCAAAACCTAATCAATTCTTGCGACTTTCATAAAAATGTTAAACATGAAATTTCTCATTGACTCGATTAATAGTTTTTGAGTTAGGAGCACCCACAAAAAAACTGTCACATACACACAGATGTCGAGAAAATGATCAAAATGTGTTCAGGGAACCTCAAAATGTGTATTTCCGTTGAAATCTCTAAATCGACTTTTTTCGTGAAAACAATACTTTCCCCTACAGTACTACATACGGAGAAAGTAAAAAGGGTCTGCAAAAGATGATTATAATGTATAAATATGAGATATCATTCAATTTTATACATGCGTTTGGGCCCTAGAACTGCAAACAGACAGACTGCATGGTTATAAACCATTTTTATGGACTTTGGAACACCTAAAACTTTATTTTCATCAAAATCTCGAAGTCGAATTTTTTCACGATCACAATACTTTCTCTATATACTATAGTACATGAGAAAGTAAAAAGATATAAACAAATAAATACTGGTGATAGTACACACCAACACACACCCAGTTTACAGAAAACTAATTCACTCCAAGGACTGAAATATTGTGTGTGCGAGTTTGCAGGGAGTGACTTTGCCTTCAAACTGGGGAAAGTGTACATCGTGTTGTTTAAGGAATTTCTTTTTACAATCTTCATTATAATAATCATATTTTTTCACACTGGGATGAATTTTTATTGGGCTAAACCGATATTTTTGTTAAATGATATTCATTAAAATGAAACTTTTTTACATAATGTTACATAGTAAATCGGCAGGGGATGGAAAATAATTTTGTTTTACTGTATATTTTGTTACGCCGACATTTTACCATATTTAGGTTAATGTAGACAGTAAATACGCTAAGACTGTAGGCTAAATGTTTTTTTTTCAAATGTGAAAAAACCTACTTACTGAATTTTTACCATCTATGTTAGTAGATTGTTGGGTCTATGCTAATGCAGTTTTTCCAAAAACAATAAAAAATGTTAAACCTTCAGTTCCATTGTCAGCCGAAGCATTATCTTGAGAAGGTACCTCTGCGCTAATTGCAGCATCTGTTATCCATGTCATCCACTCAATGAGGTCTTCCTCTTCTTCTGTCGCAAAATAGAAGACCTTCCCTAATAATGAAATAACAAATCTTTATATCAACTGAAGAAGAAATCTAAAAAATATTCAAAAATATTTCAATCGCTACCCATAAAATAGCAGGGGAGACCAGAATGATACACACACATCATAGACTAGGGATTGCAATCCTGGCGGAAGAATTTTCAATCCACGGATTGTTGGAAATTTCCAATCCTCGGATCCAGATCCCATTCTATTGAAATTTTACAAAATAGTAAATTTTTTATTTATCCCATTTATATAACGCTTTCTCCTCCACTAGAGCTATTTTTGAATAAGGCTATATTTTATAAAAATCAACAAGAAAAAACTAGCCTTCATTGTTGTGCTATATCGTTCATCTATTCATAGTTTCTATTCTGGATAATACTATGCCTAACTACCAAATATTAATCGATTTTTCTCGACCCTTTATGATCTAGAGCCGAACACAGAAAAACTGCGTGGCAAAAACCATTCTTTTGGACTAAAATGCGTATTTCCATCAAAATCTCCAAGTAGATTTTTTCGTGATAATAATACTTTCTCTATATCTTATGTACATGAGAGAGTAAATATCGCCATATTTTTCGGGCAATAAGATGCAACCTGATTTAAAAAAAGATTTTTTCAGGAAAAAAATATTTTGGTTCGCCGATACATTTAGGAAGGGCCGTGTCATGTATCATATCTAGCCGTGATTAAGTCTGTATCTGGCAACATTTCAAGAAAATATTATGGCGCGATAACAGTTACATATAAAGTTTTAGAGAAACTCTATTCTAGAAAACAAATAACAATAATCCAAAACGTATATAATTGCTTCTAAACTTCTATGGCATAATGTTTCCTGCGTGCACTTGGCAGTACTGTTAATTAGGCTGTCCGAGTGTGCCGTACATGTGTAGAAATCCCTTACTGATAGTACTTCCTTAAACTTAAATGCAAGCTGATATTTTAATTTAATGGGATAAATAATAAATGGAATGCATATGTAATAATGATGCGTATGCTCAACTAGTCCTTTTTCTTCCGCAATGCTTTTTGCCTCGTACGTAATGATTTTGATCAATACAGCAATACCAAACTTCCTCTGTTCTACTATCCTTCACTACAAAAAATAAGAACTAGCCAGACCAATTATTTTAATGAAAAAATCTTTTGGAACTTTCATTTAATAAAATAAGATAAAGAATCATTTCTTTCAAAACTGGCTTCAACATGGAGCATTACTTATCTACTCATGGAAAATGTTTCTAAATAAAAGTATTGCTTATTATTCTTTCTTATTTAAACAGAAATGACAAAAAACAGGTTCAAGTTACAAACATCAACCACAAAACTGAAAGAGTAAGTGTTATCTGTAGTTTTAGAATCAACCTTGCTAAATAAATAATGTTTTTCAGGTTAATTTTTTCAGATAAATCATGCAACCTTTCTCTCCCCCATGTCCAGCTGATTGAGAATATACTGTTTTCTTTCCAAATATTCAATTGCCTCTCATTACAAAAGTTAAGAAACTTATAATTTCCCATACTTAAGTTATACACGAATACCTGCATGATACACCTTAAAAGCAAATTTCCGAGATTTCACTTCAGGAGCAAGAGCCACTGTGAATCCAGTCAGTCTAATTAGACGGTCTGCTTTGCTCGACTGTGAAAGAGAAAATGAAATACAAACAACAGTAGATGGTAAACTTTTGTAGTCTATGGATTCTTGTTACAATGTTAATGTTTTAGAATAATACATAAATTATTGAATGACACAAATAGAATACCGTATTTACTCGCATATGAACTGTACATTTCCCCCAAAATTTTCATCTTCAAAATGTAGATGTGGCTTATATGTGAGGAAACATAATCGAAAAATCCAAAAATGTGAGATAATCATTAAAATTCACTAAGACTTTGCTAAATGGCTGGTCGATCCAATGTTTTGGTGTGTTAAAATGTCATCTTAGGGTAAAGACTGGGGAGAGTAGTGACGTATCTATAGGGAGGGAAAGAGTGGGAGATAAGGAGTAGTGGGGGTTGAGGAGTAGGGAGAAGGGAGGGAGGTTTAGAGTGGCGACGATTGGATGGTTCGAGACAAAGAAATGTCACATGAATGGTCAAGGAATAGGGGAGGAGATGGAAATGTGCTATTACAACGAAAAACAAAGTATGGGGGAGCGGGTCAATGGTGGAGGATGGGAATGAATAGCAAAGAGGAATGACTGGGGAAGACACATATTCGTTTAACCTTGCAGTGCTCACGTGGGGTGCTGTGGACACCCCAGGCGTACGTTTTATGACAGGGTTCCTTTCCTTTGCCCTTTTATGACCCTGACCCATCAGTAGCTGGAATGACATGTTTGGAACCTATTCTGCTAAATATTTTCAGTTTTCTCTGGTAACCCTTTGCATTTGAATGTTTTTCTAAGAGAGTGCTGAGCTGTACGTTATGCAAATCAGCACTTTTTTCTTTGTGCAGACATTGTTCATATTTTATTCTGAAATTATTGTGACTATGTATAGAACTTTTGTTATTTCAAATAATTTGGGATTGCATCTCAACAGTTTCTTCACTGACTCGGATGCTAAAAGGTTTGTAGATTTTTATTATTTCAGTGTTTGGTTTGACAGAACTATTATAAATATTATAGTGAATTGCACGAATATTCAAATTGAAAAAGTAAAGCAAAAACAGTTTTCAAGGTGTCATGAAGCGAAAAACTTGGTTTCCTCTCGTGTTTGAGTTCTATTGCGGGATTTCCAATTTCTTTAATTGAACTGCCGATATAAAAATTATATCCCTTAAAACTGTCAACTGACTCATAGATTGACATCCGAAAATATTCAGGAAAGTCTACCCTAAGACTTTTTGTTTTCGAAAAAGATTACTAATGAAAAATCATTTGGAACTTCTCAAAATTCACTTATAAATGATTATAAATATAACAAAATAAAGAATTAATTGAATAATAGATATATTTTTATTATAATAAAATTTTTGTGGGGTGTCAGGAGCATCCCACGTTAAGTATTGGCAGTTAAAAAATTAACTTGAGTACCGCAGCATTAACAAAACAGTACCATGATCATAAGAATCTATACTATAATTTAAAGTGTTTCCCTAATTGTATTGAGACACTGTCTCATTCAAATTACTCTCTCGTAATTCACAAGATACTTAGCATATTACAGAAATGAAACAACCCTTTTAGAGAGCACTGGTGCTGACTCAAGACAATCAAATGTAAGATAATGGTAATGTCAAAGGCAGAATAATTACAAATACATTGGGACAAGAATAATACACAATAAAAATACTCCAAATACATAATAGAAATACTCCAGGAATAATAAACAACATAAAAACTGAAATCTTATGCAGGAAGGAATCTCGCTGGCTGCTCATAGCTCGCCTCTTTCTCTCCTGGACTCTGTCGTTCATGGTATTCTATAGCTCAGAGCTTGTGCTTCCGGCGTCGCCAGATTCAATCTTTCGAGGTTCACAATTCACTTTCGGAAGTTTATGGGCTAATTAGGGCCTTTACAGCATTACCTTCTGGGCTAATGTCTGTCAGCTATATAAGGAGTTCACAGGAATCAACGTGCGAGGCTGCCATTCATGCGGATGCTGGAGTTTAAGCGATGCTCGAGTTTAAACATGTAAACCAATGGTGACATGGTAAACTGAAGGGCAGATGAGAAACTGAAGGGGGCAAAATGCCACATAATGTTCAGCTATGCAGATCTACACGCTTGATCCTAGAGCCACCAAACTTGGCATGATATCTAATATGATCAAAAGGAAGAGCATAGTCAAATGTAAGGGACGAAATTTCAACCCTCCAAGTTTACCCGTCTGTACGTATTTAATGCTCTTTGAACAGCTATGACTCAGCCATTTTAGCTTCATATCCAACCAAATTTAGGATTTAGAATTACAATGATACATTGAATGGATAAACTGTGGAACATTGAAACAATATTGGTATTTCCTGTGACCAGCACATGACTTTCTGATAGCTAAAAGTGAGAGTGAATGAAAGAACCTATGGAAGTGTGTAACCACTTATTTGAAAGCTTACGACCACTTATCTCAAGAGTACCTTGAGTTTGAATGAAAACATTAACGAGTGATATGAGCACGAAAATTTTGAAACTGTGAACTAGTAATTTATAATTTCAAACTGTTCTAAAGAATCCAATTCTGCACCCTTCTGTTGAACATAAAGAACTATATAGTTAAATGGATATGTTTTCCCTATTCATTCCCCTTAGCTCTCCATTCTCATACACCACCATTTAATTTACACTAAAAGCATTATTGCAAATCTATTATAATAATATAGATTATTAATACCTATTTAAAAGTATTAGGCTCATTGTCATGGCAGTTGATGTTTTTTGTTTCACAAATCTCAACTTTTTTAAACTAAACTGGTTCTGTTCTCACAACTGGAATGAAAGGTAAACAAGGCAATGCTAACAACGGTGATGAGAAAGCAATGAGAAATGGAACTAGAATGTGACATGGAACACACATACTTGGCCCATGGCATATGAGTACTTGGCCCGCAGCATACACCAACTCGGCTAAACGTGTTGGGAAAATTAGTTGCCTGGTTATAGTTTTCCATTAAGCATTTCAGCTCTTGTTAACTAGCTGGGACCATATCCAAAACTGACCGCTGCACAGACCTCACAACTGTCATTAACTCAGATTAAGACTGCGGAACTCGAGGGTTCGAGCCAAAACAGATCAAGTCCTGCCCCCGTGTAGCAGGAGATCTCTAGCCGACCAAATCAATTGCAATAAAATTTAAACTTTTTTGTTGTTAAATTAGTAAGAAAGTAACTCAAGTGTCGAATCCGGGTAAATGTGCTGATTAAGAGCATCTTTTAAACATAATTCTATGATAAATAATAAGATATTTATGCTCATATGTAATCTTGATGTCCAGGAATACCAAACTTTTAAGAGTTTCTGGGACAGGGTTGTATTGAAAACAGTTTATGACTGCAATATTTAAGTTCATCCTTTTCATAGGTTTGTTTACAGATCTTGTTTATGTTGAAACAGGAAACCCTCGCCATTCGCGGGGTCAGTTTTGATTTTCTCATAAAAATATGTGCATTAGGTATAGTGTTGGGTCGGTCTGGTGAAAATCACATGTCGTACCAATGTTGCACTTTTATTCCTATCCCTGATCAACGCCAATTTATAATTGACCGAGCAAAGTGAGGTTTCTTCTGTCGAGTTGCAGCATTTAACCTCCGACAGTTTATCGAGTTCCCCTCAGTTTTTCGACAAACTCCAGTAAACGATGCACCCCTGCAAATGCATGCACTTCTGCAAATGCTTGTACTTCTGCAAATGCAAGTACTTCGTCTTTGCACATAAGTACAGTCTCTACTTTTTTATAAGCAACAGACATTAGCCCAGAAGAGAACGCTACCATCGTGCGATTTAGCCAATAGACTTTCGCAAGTGGTGTGCCCTCTTCCCGGAGAACAGACCGAACTAGCGGACTTCCGATCTGACAACGTCGCGGACAGGCAGCCGGCGGAGTCATGGAGTGTCGAAGCTGAGGGAGAGACAGAGAACGAGGAAGGAGAGACGGAGAGAGTGGAGCATTAAACTGCCCAGCAGAAGATTCCCCCGTTAGTCCATTACTTTTCATATAGTTTGTTATCCCTCCAAGTAGACAATTCTATTAAGTATCTTTGTATATTTATGCTTTGTATAACGTCACTCCAATATAGTTGTAAGCATTTCCTTGTCATTTTGCCATTGTATTATATTTGATTTCCTGTTGGCAGCAGCAGTGTCACCTAAGAGGTATCGTATCATTTTTCTATTCCAAGTACTTTGCGAATCACGAGAGATTAATATAAAATGAGACAGTTGCATCTCAGAGTCCCTGTGCACTTTGATCTTTCTACGATAACAGCTGTCTTGGTTTTTTTTATTTTCACCAAACATCCTGTGCATGTTCAAATAACTTAGAGTCGATTGCCTATAGTTTTCCTAGAACACCACGCTTATAGTTTCTGTGAAATTCACATTTGTGCATTGCGCTAATTTCTAAATCTTATCCAATAAAAACAAAAATTTAGTATACATACAGAAAACATCAAATGATGAAAAAAATGTCAAATAAAAATTGAGTTCCTGTGGACTTTGTCTGTTGTACTATAACTGCTGTCTCAACCAGAAGACAAGGCTCAGGTTCATTTGCCATTAGCCCCGTGTTTGGTGCATTTCTTACATTTACATTTCTTTCATACATATGTCCAGAGACCTAAGAGAATCAACTTCCATCTTATGTAAAGTGTATCTTAGATTGGTCCACCATAATTACAAACATGATGGTGGAAATAACATTGTTTCGTGCAGAACTAAGCTGTCTTGTCCAGAAAAGATTATGAATCCTTCCTTTCGTAAGGAAACTATTTCCCAAGTTACTTTGTCCATTGCAAAGAAAGAAAAGTCATGTGTTCAGACCAACACGATGATCCCGACAATGAAGCCACAAAAAGCAGCAGCAAACTACGAACGTCCAACACCTCGCCAGACCACTAAGCTACAAGCCAGGCCACCACTCTTGGAGGATCAAAACAACGATCAAGGTAACACCAAACCTATGGATGACTCTTGTGACAAAAAATTGGACAATCATTCTACTACAAAAACAGGGTCCAACGTACTTTCCGAAAGACCTTCTTATGCAAACCTTACTCAAAATGCACAAAATCATGAGCTAGAAGTGAATGAACTGGAACAAGATGGTTTTACTTCTGTCGTCCGCAAGAAATCCTTATGGCATCAAAAGCCGATGCCGATTATAGGGAGTAATATTGAAACTTAGGAATTCCTTGGAGTAGCAATACGTGCCTGGATTTATGTAAGTCGTGTAAAATTAGGCTCAACAAGCAACATAATACTAAAATATCTTGAGGCCAATTCGATTGGATTGGATGCTTGAGTAACTTTCTCACTAATTTAACAACATAAAAAAGTTTAAACTTTATTGCAAATTATTTGGTTGGCTACAAGGGGGCAGGTACTTGAGCTCAGTTTCGGCTCGAACCCTGGAGTTCTGCAGTCCTAATCCGAGTGAATGATGGTTGTGAGATTGATACAGCGGTCAGTTTTGGATGTGGTCCCAGCTAGTAAACATGAGCCAGCATTTCTCTTCTATGGCATAACAACCTCCTTGGCTCCCGAGCTGGGTGTTTGGTTAGGTGGTATTGGTTTATTCCCATGTTTACTGTGGCCCTCTCCCTCGGGTTGCGTACCGTTAATCTTCTGTGATATTACTTGTCATCTATGTTGTTTCATTACACACTTTGAAATACTTCTTATATTTATGCATGACTTAGCTTTTTCGTTTTTCCTCCTGGTAGTTCCATTTCTCATCACTTTCTTGGCATCACCAGCACTAGCATCACCTTGTCTACCTTCCTCCCAGTTATGTAAACAGCGCCAACTATTTTTATACCAATTTGGAATGGATCTTAATTTAGTTTAAAAAATAAACTTCATTTTTTCAGTTGTAGAAATGTTGTCTCAAGTATGTATCACAATTCTGAATAATTTAAAAATGCAATCATATAAAGTCCTGTAAAATTTCCATGTTTTTCATATAGGAGGCAAGAATAAAAAGAAGGGACCAGAAAAACTTCATTAAAAATGAAATTTTTGGAATTTCAGAATTTTGCTGTTGGTTTTGCATCATACAACTTTATGATCTGTAGCCCTCCTGTAACTACCTTATGCTTTATATCCTCCTCCTATATATGAAAGATACATCTATTTGCAATAGATAATAGCCTTCAATAATTACCATGATAGACACAAAGAAAACCGTTTCCTTTTTTCCTTAAGTGTTTGATATATTTTACAAAAATATGTTAAAATAATGAAAAATGCTATTAAAACTATGCGGACAACTATGGAGAACATTTTAAACAAAGGATCTATCTGCTGCTTATCATGTGATTGATAACAAGAAGTTCAAACCAGGATTAATGCAATTGACGCCCCGAATTGATTACTTATATTGACAGGAAATGTTTCAGTATGTGTTAGTGTTCCCAAGGAATTTTCATACCATAAATATCATTTTAAATTCGTAGTTTATCAATTATAGAGAAAAACTGGAAAACAGATTAATAGAGCATTATGAGGTTTAAAATACTAAAAGTAATGCCAAAATCTTTCTGACACTATATTTTGCATGTAGTTTTTTAAATAAACAAATTTAATAAATGTCGTTACTGTTTATACACTAATATGTATGGATCAACTTTCCATTGCTGAAAGGTAGTCGAGTGGAAAGTAAAATAACCCATTTGTTCACTTGTCTATGCTCAAGCCGAGTTTGGTAATAATCATCTCCATGGCAACAATCCGATATAATATGATTAAAACTGCAAAAACACTATGTTTTAGTAGAAATTCAAGAAAACATGATCAATTATCATAATTCTGAGATAAGAATTAGAAACTACATTCTTTTCCCCTTCATCATCATTATTTAGTTATTTATTAAAAATTACATTGCAATTAGGCCATCCGGCCAGGTGGCAAAGAAACATAATATATCTATAAAAATAATGATATTTAGAATCACAATTTAAAAAAATACACTTTCTACAATATCTTTAATATTAAAATTCAATTTTGCACCTGAAGTGCGGATTTTTAGAGTTCATGGAAGGCCTTCACGGCTACCGTAGCGGTCATTGGGCCCACGAAGTCCCCACCGTACTTCACCCTTACAAGCAATCCCCTACTTTTCCAGCACTTAGGTATAATTACAGTCATGAATATATAGATTACTATTATTCCTCTTCCAAGTTCGTCTAACTTTTACCCTGCATATTTGCATTAATTCTATGCTTAAAATTTTTTGCGTCCTTAGGTAATGGTTTGAAGAGCACTTCAGGTAAACTGTTCCACTCACTGATTCCTCTGTTTAGAAAAGAATACTTTGCTGTATTAGTTTTCTGTGGGCTAAGTTTACTTTTAAATTCGTGGCTATTTTACCTAAAAAATTCGGAGCCTGATTCTACTTCGTAAAATCTTCCCAAGCTTTATCATTAGTATGTACCTGGTAAATCCCGCCTAATCTGTTAATTTTTCTCCTACTTTCTAACGATTCCCAATCTAGAATTTTTAACATTTCTGTTACGTTGTCTTCCTTTTTAAATCTTCCTAGTACATATCTTGCAGCTTTCCTCTGAACTTTCTCTATTTTCCTTTTTTGCCCTATCTCATGCGGATCCCATACATTCGTCGTGTACTCCAATATTGGTCTGACTATTGTTTTGTACGCCTTTTTTTTCGTAGCCTTACTACTTCCTTTAAGATTACGCATCACGTAATGTAAGCTTTTATAAGCTTTTTCCTATGATATTACCAATATGCCTATCCCACCCTAGGTCTTTTGCTACATGGACGCCTAAGTACTTGCAGCAATCAAATTTTGGTATCATTCCGCCATGTAGCTTGTATCTGCGCTCGCTTATTAATCTTTTGTTTGAAAACGTGACATGCTTGCTTTTATTTATATTTATGCTCATTTTATTTGTTCTAATCCAAGATTCTAAAGTGTCGATATCCTCTTGTAGAATTACTCGGTCTTCCTCACTTTTTATCTGCCTGTATATTATACAGTCATCCGCGAATAAACGTATCCTTGAATTAATGTTATTCGGCAAATCATTGACATAAATAAGAAATAGTAACGGGCCTATGACACTTCCTTAGGGCACCCCTGATGTGATATTTACAAAATCCGACAGACTTGTTCCCACTCTAACCCTCTGAGACCTGCCGCTGTCCGAAGACAGATTTCAGACAGACAGATCTGTCTCCCCAGAAGCCTCTTTTATACCTCTATAAATACTATATTCTTGCTTTAAATTCTCTAATATTCCTATTTCTTTCCTCCCTCTTCCTCTAATTTTGCCTTCTAAGATCGTCCTTTGTAAACAATATGTGCCCTATCCAATTTGCTTTTCTTTTCCTGATTGTTTTTATTAGCATCCTTTCTTCTCCCACCATTTCTAATACTTCTTCATTTCTCTTTCTCTCTGTCCATCTCACTTTCATCATCCTCCTCCATACCCACATTTCAAAACTATCTAAATATTTGTCCTCCTTTCTCCTTACCATCCACGTCTCTGCACGATAAAGAGCTATGCTCCATATATAGCATTTCACTAATTTCTTCCTTGTTTCTAAATTTATTTTCTTGCTTGTGAGAGGCTCCTTCTACTCATTAAATGCTGGTTTTGCCACTGCAATCCTACTTTTGATGTCTTGTGTACTACTTCCATCCTGTGCTAAGATACTACCAAGATATTTGAAACTATTTACTTGTTCCAATTTTTTGCCATTTACCATTACATTTATTATGTTCCTTTAAAACCAGTATGACTTTCGTTATTCCGGCATTAATCTTCACTCCATATTATTCAGCAACCTCCACTAGTCTGTCTGTCATCCTCTGAAGTTCTTTCTAGTCTTCTGCTATTAATCCCTGATCATCTGCATATTTAAAGGTGGTAATACTTTCACCTCCTATCTTAAATCTTTTTCCCCTTAGAACAGTACAAACCTCACTCAGATATCACAATTTTAAGATATTTTAAACTTGGAAACCAGCCTAAAAACAAGTATTTCTGGAAAGAACTATTCTGCCTACTTTCCTTTCAATACAATTTTAATATATAAATATCACATTCAAAATTAACAAATTTTCATGTTAGTAGTAGCAGTAATTTTTATTTTTAGATGCATCGACAGTTAAGGTCATTTCGCACTGTTGAATATTCTATTCAGAAAAAATAACAAAAACAAAATTTTCTCACCAAGATGCCGTAAGAATTACACAAGAAGAATACCAAAGATGCAATAAAAATTACACAAAACGAAATGAGGTTTTTAAAAATAAGGCCAAACCAACCAAGAGATACGTTAAGGAAACCGATAAAAAAACAAAATGGAACAAACCAATTCAAGGCCAACAGAAACCAAAAACAATATTCTCTCAACAAAGATGCCGTAAAAATTAGACAATTACAGAGTCGGTATGGTTACTGACAACAATATGAAGTATTAGTTAGTCCCCACATGGATTTTGGGGCCGTCAGGGAGGAAGCAGGGAACAACAAATTAAAAGCACTCTTGGATGTAAGATTCACTTTATTCCCCCATCAGATCTTGCGCACGACTGCCCATAAGAAGCGTCCCACAGGTGTCAGCAGTCCCTTGGCGTCCCCTCCCATGCACATATCAAGTGCCTAGTCTTGCATGGGAAAGAAGGGAAGAGGGAGGTATAAGGGGGAGGGGAAGGAATGTGCAATGCAAATCTCACCTAGCCGGTATATACGGTGGCACGCTTCCCAGCTGAGTTGACTAAATCGTCCAACGGAGGGAAGGTGGTGGGGAGCGGAAACCAAGACATTGCTGAACACTTACATATTCATATTTTTCGCCACAATTCCGATAGGTATGATTTGACCTAAAGGTCGAAACATGGTTGGAATGTGCACTCGGCTATACTCCAGCCGAGTCAGGCAATAATCATCACCATAGCAACAAATCAGAAAAATGGCTTTTAAACGCCAAAATGGAAGTTTTTGAGAGCAATTCAAACAAACACAATCGAAAATCAAAATTGTGTGATGAGAATAAGAGTCTTCACTCTTTTCCCCTTAGAAAAATACAAATCCCACTCCAATATCATAATTCTAAAATATTTTAAAATGCAAAAGAAAAACTCTCTGCACAACAGATTTTAGATTAACCATGTAAATCGAATGGGGAAAGAACTCACCTGGAATCGAACTCGGGACCTGCAAATTTGGAATATAAATTATGGCCCGAAGGTAATCTCTGAGAGCATTAGCCATACACCAAGTTTCATGGAAATCAGTCCATTCATGAAGATGATGTTAGTGGGAGATACACACACACACACACCAACAAGCACGCATGCACGCACACACACATATTCACATACAGACACTGAGGCGCTCATAAGACTACTTTCCATTTTTTGGAAAGTAGGCTAATACGATCGCCCAGCAATGGCTAACCTTGGCATCTAAATGTTAGAAATAGAAATAAAAATCAAGGACCCTAACCTCACGGTCTTTGAAGCCATAAAATGATGATCCAACCAATAGGAACCAAGCCTGCACCCACAGAGCTGCTGACCCACTCAGAGTTCCATCAAACCCGACTTTGCCAGTCGGCCCAACCCCACTGCCTCCACGAACCCTGTGCTGAAGCCATCCCTGCTGTTCAACCTCACCCAAATCTTTCACGGACACCTTCCGCCCCTCTGAAAATAAACACACCAATAATAGAGCCAAATTAACTTTTGGTAGTTTTAATTTTATAAAAGAGAATTATGTTTTGTAAGGAAGAGGAAAACAAATCTAAAGCTTTTGCCTTGAAATTGTATAAAAATCTGAATACTGTATTTACTCACATATAAGCTGCACATTTTCCCCAAAATTTTCATTTCCAAAACTCGGATGCGGCTTATATGCAAGGAAACAAAATCAGAAAATCCAAAAATGTGAGATAATCGTTGAAATTCACTATGACTTTGCTAAATGGCTGGGTGATTCAACGCGCAGTATCTGACGTTTAAAAACATTAAATAATCACTGAAACAAATAAAAAGGAAAAGAAATACACATTATTATTGATGGCGGAGTTACAGATGTCAGTTTTTGCAGCCGATCACTATGGTAGAGCCAGGGAACCCTAAGAAAAATTCCGTAGATTGATGGATATCAAGGCATTGTCCCAGTTTAGTCTCATATCCAATAATTCATTGTAAGAGACATGTAGGTGGCGTTTCTTTTGGCTCAAAAGTTGCTAAGATTTTTCGTCGCTTTTCACGTGCAGCATGTTTGGGTAAAATACTCATTCTGAGATTTTTGGTAGTATTGTACTTTGTATCCCACAAAATTAATATATTGCTGATCTGTTGCAAACAATTCATTGAAATAATTTATTATTACAAAGAATACCAATATTTACTGATATTTTTGTACAGTTAATGATACATATTAGTAATTACCCAGAATGCTTTAAGCCAAATCGAGATTTTTGAAGCATGACTTATTTTTGGGAACTTATTTTCCCTAGATTCAGTCTAAAAAAAACAAGGGTTTAGCTTATATGCGAGTAAATATGGTATATATATATATATATATATATATATATATATATATATATGATTTTAGCCATAAGAGAAGCTGATTCATATAGCCGATTCTTTTTTTATAATCTACCGAATCACAACTGATGTATAATTTTATATATACAGGCAAGCCCCGCTTAACATGTTAAGCGAAAATCCGCATTTGCTGGGGCACCATAACCTTTAGGCGCCCCGAGGGAAAAACTTCACAAATGGTATTTCTGGACCCACATTCAATGTAAAACATATTTCTACCAGACTTTTAGAACGTAATTATTAAACTAACTATAAAATTACCTAGTAAACAGTGTGACAAAAAAGCTTTTTAGCGGACAATGTACATAATTTCAAAATATTTTTCAGAACACCGACAATGTTTTATTAAAAAAAGAGTCCAGGGTCGACTGCTTAGCTTTTTTTCGCTTATTACGTAAAACTTGTCGGTAGCATTCAAACAGTCCGTCGCAGTCCCGCTTCATGGCACCCACTCATGTGAAGTCATTTTAAACCATCCCAAAGACTAACTGGTTTATTAATAATGATTTGTGTAGACAGGCATAGAGTGCAGATTCAAATCTTCTATCCATTTACCTAATAAATTTTCCATTTCCATCATTAATAGTAGTTATAGTATAGTAGTTATAATGCATGGAATAAATTTTTAAAAAGTGTTGTGCAAGTTTTATCGACGATATGCTGAAAATTGCAAAAAAAAAGTTTTTAAAAATCAGAAAAAAAATTTGGTCCCTTCGGGAATCGAACACCGGCAAAAATATTTGAAATCCAGCTCGTTTCCCCTAGACCAACGCTCCTATATAATCATAAAAGTACTTTTAAGGTTCTTATTACGTTGACTCTCGGATCGTGATTTTCAAAGGGCATTTTCTCGTAAACGACGTCGAGTTGGCACCTAGGTAGAAATAGGAGTCCGTAATTTTACATATACTTTCATTCTGCAAAGTCTCAATCCGATGCGAGTGTCACACCTTGGGGGCTTCCCTTGTGAGCAGGCCCCAGGCAAAATATTTTGAGCCCCACTATAAGAGAACGTATTCAAGGGGATCAGGAAAAAAAAGTCACCCAGATTCAGTGGCAGCTGGTGAACAGAAAATTATGTGGTGCACAATTTACTCCTATCTTGAAACAATGGCAAACAACTCAGCAAAAAAAATGGAAAATGCTTTTTTTATATTTTGATGTTCAAGTTTATCTAAAACTGTCTGGTCTTAGTTTTTATGACTTGAGATATGCTTAAGGGAGGTGTAGGTCTCCCGAGTCTTTTAATCTTTAATTTCTCTTCTACACTTCCAGAAGAAAACGGTTTTGATAACAGATGTTACAGAATTCATTTTTATGATAAGTACATGACACAGCTAGCTACAGCTATAAGCAGCGATCAAATTCCCCACTTTGCTGTAGGATGGACTACGGGTGAATAGATGGCTGTAGGTTAGCATGACTCACCAGAAAGGAGCTCACAAATTATTTCGTTTTATGTACAAATATATTGCAAACATTTCTAAATTATCTTACAATATAATTGTCTAATACTACCAGTAAACAAATACACAAAAATAATACTCAACACACACTACATTATCACAACTAAACGTTAATTCAGTTGCTCAAAAACTGGCAACGTTGTGAGGTTGAGCAACCTGTATTACGCATAGGGAACTGTGTTCATGCCTTTCCCCTCCAGCACCCCTTCCACCCCCTTGAACATCTAGAAACACGGGGCCATTGGACGGGCAAGAAAAATACGCATTGAATTATTTTCCGTCTACTATCACCCTGCGAAGTTTCGGCCAAATCCGAGGGGACCACTAGACAATGTTCCCTTGTAAGACTAAATTTCGACTCCTTTTTATAAGATGCAAAAGATCTTGCCGGAATGATGAATATTTCCAAGAATTTTCCTGAGAAACATCATAGAAAAAAAATAAAGTTTGACAAATTATATTAACTGAATTCAAGCATAATTTTTACTTTGTTTTAATTGATACAGCTATTGCACAAATAGAAGAGAGATTCGAAATGACTCCCAAAATTATACCTAATTTTAAGTGTATTACTGATATCAAAACAATGGAAAAAATTATTTAAAAAACACTGGATTTCATAAATTTTTATAATAATGACATTAATATTGATCTTTTGGCTTATATTTTTACAATACAACCGTTGTTATCAGTGGCACAGCAAACACTCCTGCAACCCTCGCACGGCAGGGGGGCCCTTGCCCAAAGCGGGCTCATATTTTTTCGTGAGGAGGCCCCCAGGTGGAAATTCGCATCTGGGCCCTCTTAGGTAGATGGCCGGCCCTGAAGATAACTTAGCGTAAATTGTAATGTCACTGAATGCCATATAGTGGGTTTAAGAGATATATGGCTTATGTAGTATTATTTGTGACATCAGGCTCTACTATTGGATTGATTTTAATCAAATTTTCTATAGCTATTTTTGAGTAAATAAAATTTTTCTAAAAATTGCCAAGAATAAACTACCCTTGATTTTTGTGCAATATCGTTTTTACGAAAAAAGGTCCAGCAAAAGATGATATATTACACAAATACTAGATATCATTCAATTTTATTTATGTGATTGGGCCCTAGAACAGCGAACTGACAGACGGCATGGCAAAAAACACTTTTATGAACTCAGGGACACCTAAAATGTATTCCCATCAAAATCTCAAGGTCGAATTTTTCCATGATTATAATACTTTCTCAATATACTATGCATATGAGAAAGTAAAAAACTGATGTGGCCACCACATGACTTTCTCCATACCTGTAATATTTATAAAAATTCCAAATGGGTTTAATGATAATAAATATTTGAAGGAACCGCGATAAAAATCCAAAAGACCTTACAAAGAAAAGAAATAAAAGTTAAATATTTCTTTTACATGTATTTCTAGATGACTGACCATATGGACTTTAACCAAATGTGGTGTGTATAATCTTCATATAAATAAATAACCAAAATATCATATTTCAACCAGGTAGACTAAACAGGGCTATCACAATATCAAGGTTAGAATTTTTCTGTAACTATGAATTTGGAAGGTATTGGCTGAACGGATTTAAAAGAAATTTTGTTTGTAAGGCGAGTATAGAATGGGAAAATGAAATGAATATGTTTAGAATGGATCTAAAATGCAGGGCTACCACAATATAAAGAAAAATAACTTTCTGATTTCAAAGCGAATACATTAGTATACAATTATACTAGGGCTAATATGACGAAAAGCACTTCTGTACCACGGGAATCCCGTGTACACCTCTACTTGTTTACATTTAGCAAATATTAAAGCAAATATTATTAAAAAAACAAAAATGACAAGAGTAAACACCCACTTCCGGTTGACCAATTTTTACCAAAAACTAATCAGTTATTTTCCCTTTAAAAACAATGTCAAATATAAAATTTTGCATTGATCTGAAAAATGGTTTTTGAGTTAGATAACCTACAAAATTCCAGTCACAGACACACACATACACACACACTCACAGCCATCATCGAGAAAATAGTCTAAACGTGTTCAGAGGACCTTATTACATTAATTTCTGTTGAAATCTTGAATTCGATTTTTTTCATGAAAACAATACTTTCTCTATACTTCATATATGGAAAAAGTAAAAATATTAAAATGTAAAAAGTTTACTTCTGGTATTGATGAAACACCTAACTTTATCATTCATAATAAGAAATAAAGGTGTTGAGATGACTTAATATGCATGCTCGCATAAATCTGAAATTAAATTTTGAACTTTGAGAAGGAGAAAAAATCCTATACTTGACCGAGAATTGAACCCGGGTCTCCCCATTTGCCGGATAGGTAAATACCCCAATTCGAGAAAGGTTTATCATTCATATTTCATTTAACTTTATTAAGTTTCCTCTTTTGTTTCTTATTAATGAGTCATTTCAACAAGGTACCTTTCCAGAACCACTTAAGGCTTCTAAGGTTATTCCTGTATTTAAGAAAGAAGGAAAGAAGGTATTATGCATGATTTCAATTCTTATCGGCCTATATCTGTTATCAATCAATTTGGGAAAATATTTGAAAAGGTTTTTTACAGAAGGTTACTCTCCTACTTAGAATCATGTAGAATTCTATCTACATTTCAGCATGGTTTTAGGCAAAACAGGTCTACTACTGCTATCTACCAAATAATCAATCATATATTGACTGCACTTGATAACAAAATGGAAGTTATGGGAATGCTTTTTGACTTTTCAAAGCATTTGATAGAGGGGATCATCAACTCCTATTGAAAAGCTGCATAGGTTTGGTATACAAGGTGTATCCAATAAGTGGATTGAGTCTTACTTATGCAATAGACATCAGCATGTAATAATTTCAAATAATGGCAAAAAATGTCTCTCCAGGAATGGTTGTTACTCATGGTGTTCCTCAGGGTTCTGTGTTAGGCCCTGTACTTTTTTGTTATATGTTAATATAATATGTTAGATGCTTCTTACATATATAGGATATATATATATATATATATATATATATATATATATATATATATATATATATATATATATATATATATATTCGTCAATTCCCTTCCTTCATCCAAGACACTAACCACTTTCTCAAACGTCTCAAACACCTCCCCTTTCCTCTCCCACCCAATACCATTTTGGCCGCTATCGATGTCTGTTCCCTCTACACAAACATCCCCCACGATGATGGACTCTCTGCCCTTAGTAAACTCCTGGACTCAAGACCACCCGACGCAAGACCTTCCTCCCATTTCTTATTAGACTTGGCAGCAATGGTGCTCAAATTGAACAACTTCTCTTTCGATGGTCGTCACTACCTTCAAATTAGAGGCACTGCGATGGGCACCCGAATGGCGCCTTCATACGCCAATTGCTACCTTGGAGAATGGGAAAGACTCTTCCTCAACGTTCCACTCAGACCACTTTTGTGGCTGAGATACATCGACGATTTCTTCCTCATTTGGACGCATGGACCTGACTCTCTCCTTTCCTTTCTCTCGCGTCTCTCCTCCCATCCTTCACTGTCCTTCACCCACCAATCCTCTACCTCCCACATCACATTCCTGGATGTCGATCTTTACCTTCAAGACAGCCAAATCCGCACCTGTGTTCACATCAAACCCACCAACAGCCTCCAATACCGCTACTTTGATAGCTGCCATCCCCTTCATACCAAAACCTCTATCCCCTATGCCCTTGCTCATCGAGGATGGAGGCTTTGTTCCGATAGAGCATCCCTTCTAGAGTATTACTCTGTCCTCGAGGATGCTCTTCTCATACGTGGTTACCCTCCAGTCTTGGTCCGCGAACAGATCCATAGGGCGATGACGCCTACCCACATTGGATCTCATCCTCACACACCCACTATTCCTGCATCTACCCCTCCACTCACTCTTACGACACTTTTCCTTCCTGGTATCCACGAAGCTCTCAAAACAATCCTTCATGCTGCCCACCCAATTCTTACCTCTTCCTCCCATCAGTCCCTCTTTATCAACCTTTTTGCCAATCCTCCGCTCCTCTCCTTCCGCCGGCCCCCAAATTTGGGAAATATCTTGTGGAGGAAGGAACTTCCCACTTCTACCACGCTTCTTGCAATAGGCTCCCACCCCTGCGGAAAACCTCGCTGCCTCACTTGCCCTATCCACCTACCATCATCTTCTTTCTCGAGTCCCTCCACCAACATCACCTACCCCATCACCTCCAGAAGCAATTGCACCACCCGTAACGTCATTTACCTCCTTACCTGCACCCTTTGTCCCGCGTTTTACGTAGGCCTCACCAGCAATCCGTTAAACATCCGAATGAACGGTCACCGGAATAGCGTTTCTCTCAGACGCCCCCTCCCAGTTGCATTACATGCTAATACCCACAATGTCCCCTTCAATAGTTGCTACAATGTTAGGATTATTCGCGCTTTACCCTATGACACTCCTGCCCCCCTTCTCCGACACTGGGAACTAGCACATATCCATCTTCTCGACTCTTTCTCTCCGCCTGGCCTCAACCTCCGCTAACCCTATTAGCCCCCTTACAATGTCTCCTTGTTACTTTGTAGTTATTCGCACTTTCCCTTACCACACTTCCTCTTTATTGGCTATCCACCCCTCCTACTCCCCACCTCCTCCAATCATCAACCTTCCCACATCACCCTGTCATTCCCCGCCCAGTGTGTCACTTTACGTTACTCTTTCGCTGAAGAAGGGCATAGGCCCGATAAGCTTGCGTGTGTTTTTGTGTTCGTGTGTTTTACGTGTCTCTTCGACGCCCCCAGCAGCCTACCAGCTTGGTCCTCAACTTGGTAAGTGTCCGCTGGGCTTCCCTCAACACCTTGTTGCCACCCTCATCACTACCTTTTCTTTTCCTTTAGTTAATATATATATATATATATATATATATATATATATATATATATATATATATATATATATATATATAAAGTAAAACTCCGTTATAGCGCAGGTTTCGGGAGACAGAGTGGACACCCGCGTTATCAGCAACCCGCGTTATTTCAGGAAATTTCCCAGAAAATAATTTTTATTTAAATGTAAAAGTACATATATGCTCACTCCCCTATATGTGTTCACTTTGTGCACTTAATGCAAAGAACGCATAATAATTGTAATTCGTTTTCTTCTTTAATCCAACCACGAATTGTTTCTTCAGGAATGCCAAACTCCTGGAATAAACTAGCTTTCGAATAATCGCGTTTCACTCTGTCGATTTTGTTCAACTTTTCTTTTATTGTATACGTTTTCCTTTCTTGGTCATAATTAGTATAACCCTAAAATCAAAAAAAGTGAATATAGCTGTATAAGTAAGCAAGAGAAACAGTTGAAACCACACATTCCACAAAAATCCTTGTGAAACATGTATTTAATTACCTTAGCATAGGCGCGGTATTTACAACACTGGAGGGTTTTTCTCGAGCCCATATGAGATGCCGGTCAAAGACTGATTTGATTGAATAATATGATTTTGAGACAATGTAGAGAAGCATCTGTATCTCCTTAGGAAATTATGTGGAAGGTCATAAACAAAATTGTTTATGGAGAAAATAAATGGAATAATTTTGAGGGACATGACTAGACCTGCGGTATATCCGAATCCGCGGCATTGTGAGGCACGTTATAACAGAGTTTTACTGTATATATATATATATATATATATATATATATATATATATATATATATATATATATATATATATATATATATATATATAAACTTTAGGAAAAGAAAAGGTAGTGATGAGGGTGGCAACAAGGTGTTGAGGGAAGCCCAGCGGACACTTACCAAGTTGGGGAGCAAGTTGGCAGGCTGCTGGGGGGCGTCCAAGAGACACGTAAAACACAAACACAAAAAAAAAAAAAAAAAAAAACACGCAAGCTTATCAGGCCTATGCCCTTCTTCAGCGAAAGAGTACATATATATATACAAAGTGTGGGACCATTTATCCGGCGTATTGTAAATAAAAGAATGCTTTCAATATAAAAGAACATGAATATTTCTGTCTGAATGTGGAACTAAATTTTTATCAATAGTGAATAACCTATATTAGATACAATCATCATAATTTTAATAGGTACTTCCAAACATTTTATGAACTGTGATTTATATTGTGTAAATTGAGAAAGTTAACAATTGTTAGTCTCCCATTTCCTCGCATATCCTTGCAGTTTTCCGATTAAATCAGGAAATTCACTTGATTTTAAATTAGTTTAAAAAAGGTGATAAAGAGATAGAAAAATAGACTGTATAACCATAAAATATGTAGAAAAAATATCTATAGAGGATATTTTATATTAAAACCTAAATGAAATCTAATGGAATATCATAAAATGATCAGAAAGAAGAAATATTAACATTAGAATCTTGTCTGCTTTAAAAGTCCTAAGAATATTAATATAAATGTTATTTTAAAAAAATACTTTTTAAAAATTCTTACTAGTTTTTAACTCTGTTCACTTATACCCATAGTCATTATGTCAAGAAGGCCTGCAGAGAAACCTCTGGGTGGTAAGACTAATAAAAGGAAGTGTGTGTCTCTAAACATCAAGGATAAGGTGGAGTTACTAAAATGTCTGGACAAAGGTGCATCAGTCAAGTTTTTGTGTGATGAGTATGGTATTGGTTCATCTACCGTCTATGATTTGATGAAACAGAAAGAAAAACTGTTAAAATTTTATGGTGATAGTGATTTACCCAAGTTAATGGAACTCAGGAAGACATTACACCAGACAAAGAATGTAGAAATAGACAAAGTGTTAATGGAATGGATCTGACAGCGCCTAAATGAAAAATACCCTCTCAATCGTTCTATTATTATGGCCCAGGCGAAACTTTTCCATGAGCAGTTAGGCATAACAACACCCTGTGAGTGTACATCAGGCTGATATGCAAAATTTAAGAAACGTAATAGTCTTCGTATCTTGGCAGTGTGTGGTGAAAAAGCATCAGCTGATTATGATGCTGCAGAGGCATATCTGGGCGAGCTTGCAAAATTAATTGATGATAACAAGTTTACTGCAGAGCAGGTGTATAATGCTGACGAGACTTCTTTATATTGGAGGTATATTCCTAGAAAAACTGTTGTTGCACCCGAGGAATCAGCACCCAGTGGGTTTAAAGACTCAAAAGAAAGGATAACAGTTATAGGTGGTGCAAATGCTGTGTGGTCAAATAAAATGAAACTGCTTGTTATTGAAAAAGGAAAAATCCAATGCTTACAAAGGGAGTAAGTGTCTTTCCAGTTATTTACAAGGCAAACAAACGAGCAAGGATTACCATACCAATCTTCCTTGATTGGTTTGAAAACCATTTTGTACAAGAGGCTAAAGCACATTGTACGTTTGCAGGGCTTCCCAGTGACAGCAAGATAATGTTAATTCTTGATAATTGTGCAGCACATCCTGACACACAGTTTCTTATCAAAGATAATGTGTTTGCCGTATATCTGCCACCTAACTGTATGTCCTTGATCCAGCCAATGAGGTCATTCAAGTCAATCTATAAGAATGAGTTCATGCATAGAATGCTCACAGAATGCAACAAGGGTGTTGGAATAGAGACATTTAAAAAAGATTTTAATATCAAGGATGCAATCTGGATTGCTGCAAAAGCCTGGGACAGGGTTGATGAAGACACTTTAAAACATGGTTGGCATAATTTATGGAAAGAATCAGTCTTCGATGATGATCATGAACATGATTTCATTGACTTAGGGTGTCAAGAGAGAAGAAAATTGTCGATGACTTGATGAATTTTGCTAAAGGTTTGTCATGTTCTGAGGCCCAGCTGTTGGATTATGATGCAGTGGAAGAGTGCCTCCATATTGATGATGATGCTCCAGTTACCCTCAGACTAACAGACAGTGAAATCTGTGATATGGTAATGAATGAAAATGAATATAACGAGAGTGATGACGAGGATGATGATACTGTTGAAGAAAAAATCGGTATTGAAAGAATAATAAGCCTTACAGAAGAACTGATTCGTGGAATGGAATGGAGGAGTTTTGCTACAGAGCATCACATAATGTCTCTTTATAAAATTCAAGAAATGCTTATAAAAGAAAGACCGAAATATCTAAAACAACTTAGTTTAAAGGATATATTTCAGAAACTGGCTTCCAAGGTAAACTCTACAGGCACATGTACAGCATCTACGCCTGAATCCCAGCCTTTAACTTCTGGTGTGTGTATCCCATCAACTACCTCTTCCCAAAACTGTCAAGATATTTCTTCTGATGATGCCATGTAATTGATATGAATCAAATCAGTTCAATAAATATTCACATTTTATTTTCTTGCATTTCTTCTTGTGTTTTTTGTGCATTTTAGGCCTGGCTACCCAAATTCCGGAAAAACCCCCTATCCAGCAACCCTCAGGTTACTGGGTAGCTGGATAAATGGTCCCACACTGTATATATATTACTCTCTATCACTGATGAAGGGCATATGCCCAAAAAGCTTTCGTGTTTTTGAGTGCGTTTTATGTGTGTCTCTTCGATGCCCCCAGCAGCCTGCCAACTTGAGCCTCAACTCAGTAAGTGTCTGCTGGGATTCCTTCAACACCTTGTTGCCACCCTCATCACTACATTTCCTTTTTCATAAGTTAATATATATATATATATACAGTAAAACCCTGTATTTACGTTATCGGAATGTACGTTTTCCTGCTATTTACAACATTTTTTTAGGTCCGGTCAATTTTCCTATGATTCCAATGTAAGTAAAACCCTGTATTACACTATTTCATTTTAAGTTTTCCCGCTATTCGCACCATTTTACGTTAGGATTTCTGATTTTTTAAAAGAATTTAGCATGTGATTCCCAACAGTTTTAAACATTTTTCGGCTTAGCATTGCAAAAAAATCAGAACTCTTTTGGACAAAGATTTTCGAAAACAGCGGCAGAGTAGGAACAGCGCCCCTAGAGGCAGAAATATGACGTCTTTCTTTTCAAAACAGCACTCGCTTTAGCAGATGCTACGATGCTACTCAGAAACAGCGTACTTAGTGACCGAAATAGGTATGAACTCTTTTGGGTGAAAATTTCAAAATCTCATATGTAAATAACACTAGCAGAGCATAGACCGCACCTAGATACAGAAATACTATTTATGCTATTTACTCTTTGAACCAAGTATGAATGCTATTGAAGAGATGTTCAAGTTTGGCGCTATCATGTTTTTACCCTTTCCACTCAAATTCTGCCCCTTGGCTCCCACAGTTTGTAATTAAATTTAAGTTAATTTGTAATTTAAATTATCATATTGATCCGAATATAAGTGTTTTTTCCAAAAAATGAAATTTTAAAAGTAGCCCCTGCGTTATACTCGAGCAATAAATACTTGATAAATATCATGCTTATTATATTATTACACGCATATAAAAAAATATCTTAGTTAAAATCAGGGAAATAAAATCCACGGCATATTGTGACTAACGAAAAAACTCCTACTAATTACCTCATGCCAGGCATGCAGTATTGAGTAGGCATTTCGCTGGTGGCCTACAAATCTTGTGTATTGTCCACACCCACTTTTTTGATGAGAACTTTTGGGGAAAAAAGTGCATGTATTACACAAGTAAATATGGTATTCCTGAAAGTTGGTTATCATGTGACTACCATTCTTCATATATTATGATTTAAACTTAACAGTTCAGTAAGAAACTAAATATTTTTAGTAATTTTTACTAAAACAGTAAATATATATATTTTTTTTAGCTGTTGACTTACTCTGTACAAGCTGATTCCCTAGGTAAATGTTTTGCCCTCCCTTGGAAATACATTATTTAGTTTCAAATACTCTATCACATGAAACAGATATTTGTGATACACTGTACATTTTCCTAAATTGCTTCAAGTGACCTTTGCTTGCTTTATCATTGTATTTAGGAGGGTTATGTAAATTTTAATGTACAGTTCTTTTGAGAGTAATTGCTGTCTATGCCTGTACAGTTAGTCCCTGGTATATATCATTTCACTTATTCGTCATTCATGTATTATGGAACAATGTTTTGGTATTCGTGGTTCATCGTTTTGCTTATTTGTCACTCAGACTACTTTCTGTGGCAGAGTAAGAAGTCGACACACATGCTACATGTTCAACAATGTCTGCCTCATCAAACTCGTTTTATTTTATTCTCTGGATTATTTTGTTTATATTTTGCTATTGATAATGAATATACTATGTTGCTAATTATTTTTTACTTTTTTATTCGTTGTACTTTGTTTAGTCAAATATTAAATTCCATTGTCTTTATAAGGTTTTGTTTTTTAGGATTTTAATTATGTTTTGATGATTTGGTGGGTGTATGTTGCTCAGTTTGCTGATGTTGTTTTTGTGTGTGTTGTGTGTAACGAATAACAACATCACTGCTATGCTCTGCAAATGTATTTGTTAAAGTAATTAATAGAAATTTCACAAAATTTAAGGAATGAACATTACAAACGAATGCTGATTAAAAACTATTCCTTCGTTATTACATTAGATATCCATATATCCAGTGAATTCTTAAACTCGACAAATAAGTCTCAATGAAATGCCCCAATTAAGAAAGTGACGTACTTGAGAGAAGAGCATTCCTTTTCCTTAAAGTCCTTGGACTAGGAGTAGGTACAGCAGCTTTGGCACGGCTCATTGTTCGAGCTACCATTGCCCTGTATCCTCCTCCTTTGCTATCTCCTTGGGCATTGGCTGCCACCACCAAAGACACATGGTCTGATGAAACGGAAACTGCTGTACCAGCATGGGAAGGTGCAGAGTTGGCTGTTACAGGCCCCCTGTATTGACAAAAATAGATTTCGTGTTGCAACACATACAGAGCTTCACAAAAGAATGAAATAAAAATGATTTCTTTCAGTTATTATTTAAGTTAACAAAAACATATTTTAGTATTACTTAAAAGTTCTTAACCCTTTTGCTGCTATGGACTTTTAGCTTCTGCGTCAGCCGTGTGCGCCGAGTTCAGTGATCTTGAAGCACGCCTGTGCTGAATACTTTCTCTAGGAGCTCCGTGTCTATGTTCTTTCGTTCGTCTTTTAGTCTCTTTATATTTTAAAAGTTATTTTGTCAATCATTTACATTCATATTGATTATTAACCATCTCAAAAAAATATTTTCATCTTTTTTGAGCAGCGAACGGAAATGCTTGAAACGCATATATGCGTCGATAGCAGCGAAAGGGTTAACCTTTGAGTACTTGCGTATGGGTCGAATCAACCCGGACCAACTTTAAATGTTCATATCTTTTTACTTAGATATGTGTCTAGCTTCATTGTACTAGTAGCTGAGTATGATGATGCTTTAAATGTGTTAAATGCTTTCGTGGGTTTTTAAGATGTAGAAGAGCAAATAACTTAGAAAGGACATGCTAGGCGCAATAGAAATTCGCACGTTAACTGGAAAATATCAACCTGGCAATGGCAGGGAAACCCTGGGAACCTCCCTAAGACCGCCCAATACCATCCAGAGCAAGACAAAACAACATCTTTTTTTAGACCAATGATTACTGTTATTTTTGCTTTTCTTGGCCCAGTATTGGTTTTAGATAAATATTTCCAAATAAATTGTTGATGAGTTATTTAAAATTAATTAAGCTGTTAGTTATCTTGTATTGAGACATTTTTAGGATTACAAATAATTATTAAAAATATTCTGGCCTTTTAATCAATCTTTCTTAAGCTTTAAAATACATGGGTCGTTTCAACTCAGTGCGAGTACTCATGTCATAATTTACAGTGTGAGTACTCGAGAGTTAAAATAAAAGCATATTCTAAACCATGCAAAAAATTAATTTAGTAAATAACTAATCAAAAAAATTGGGGAATATTTCTTCTCATTTATCAAAAGGATTAGATACAGGGCTGCACCACGCATCATGGTTGCCTGTGTTCAAGTTCCTTCTTGGCTGCTCACGTGCATGTCTCTCTATAGCCATCCATTTTTGGTGCTTTTTGTCATTGCTGAAAAGCACTATTATCTTCATGATGTCCGTCTGTCCATATGCATATATCAGGGAAGAATTGGCTTAATCAATTTCAACCAAATTTGGTACATAGAATACTCACGTAAATTAATGACCAAAATGGCATAGTTGGACCGGATCGACTAAGCAGGGTTGCCACAACTGTAAAGTTAAACTTTTCGGTAATATGAATTTGGAAGGAATTGACTGAAAAGCTTTCAACGAAATTTTGCATGAAGGAAGTTTTCCACAAAAAAACAAAATCAAGATGTTTAGTATTGATATAGGAAGCAGAGCTGCCACAATACATGTAATTAAAACATTTATTGTTAAACATATTTGTGTTGAATTGTCCACATTAATTTTAACCAAATTTAATATTGATATTGTACACATATACTAAAGCATATTAGCATATTTAACCTTTGAAATACCATGGTCCAAAACTACCATTAAGTGCAAGGGGGGACCATTTTGGTCCATACTTCATTTATATATTTTCACTACATATAGTAGGCATTAATGAAATAAAACACTTACTATCTATTTTTTACTCACAAAACATTAATTTTATTTAAAAAATGATCAAGGAAATATGTGTTTAAAACGGAGCAAAAGAGCAAGGCTACCACAGTAAAAAGTAAAATAATATCTTTTACACGCATTTCTAGAGACCTGACAGCATGGATTTTAACCACATATGGTAGATATATAAAATCTTTATATATAAATAAATTACCAAAATAACATATTTCAACCAGGTTGACTAAACAGGGCTACCACAATATCAAGGTTAGAATTTTTCTGTAACTATGAATTTGGAAGGTATTGGCTGAACCAATTTCAAAGAAATTTCGTTTGTAAGGCAAGTATAGAATGACAAAATGAAATGAACATTTTTAGAACGAATCCAAAATGCAGGGTTACCACGATATAATGAAAAATAATATTCTGATTTCAAATCAAATACATTATAGTGCTTTTCAGATGACATGGCGAGTGAGGGGAGGTAAAAGAGAAAGTAGAAGGGGGCAAGACACTGGGCGAACCAATAGGAAAGAAGAAGGGGGAACCTAAGCATTCGAAAGTTCATTCTCCATCAAGTCTCCCCTAGTGGTAACATCGTGCCTGAGTGCTGTGTTGCCACATTTTCGAATTCCCTGTAAATGCCTGCCGAACGTTACATGTGTTCCGGTGTAGAGTTGGCCACGTCTAGCATGAGCTTTCTGCTAGGAGGCAGTACCCCACCTCTTAGCAGCGGAGACATACAAGCGGTCTCGAGTACGGCCAAAATCTGACTCGCCAAGTCATATGAAAAGCACTATAGTATACGACTATACTATGGTGAATTTGATGAAAAGCACTTCTGTACCATGGGAAACCCGTATACATCCCTATTTGTTTAATCAAGGCAATGCAATGACAAAAAGGATGCTTAAAATATTTTATTAGTAATTGCTAAGTAACATTCTTAACAACAAGCAGGGATGTACACGGGTTTTCCGTGGTACAGAAGTGCTTTTTGTCAAATTAGCTGTAGTATAATCATATACTATTGTATTTGCTTTGAAATAAGAAAATTATTTTTCCTTATATGGTGGTAGCTCTGATATTAGTACCTCTCTAAACATGCTCATTTTGTTTTGCCATTCTATGTATACTCACCCTACAAATGAAATTACTTTTTGAAAAGTAATACCTTCAAAATTCATAGTTACAGAAAAATTCTAATCTTGATATTGTGGTAGCTCTGTTTAATTAACCCAGTTGAAATATGCTATTTTGGTTGTTTACCTATATGTATATATATATATATATATATATATATATATATATATATATATATATATATATATATATATATATGGTTAAAATCCATGCAGTCAGTTATCTAGAAATGTGTAAAAGAAATATTATTTTATCTCTGGTAGCCCTCCTCTTAAGCTCTGCTTTTAAGCCACCGTGACTTGTATGGGGTGTTGTGGCCACCCCACCCTCTATTTTATGATGGTACAATTTTACCACTGGTTTTTATGACCCCTTCTTTTCAGTAGCTGGAGTTAGGGATGTTTCCAACCTTTTCTGAAAAAATCTTTAATTTTGCCATTTTTTCCGCTGTGTTCGGACACTTTTCCCAAGACTGGGCACTTCTTTTTGATGCTGATATTGCAAAGTTTTCCTTTTGGTGTTTATCATATGCTAAATTTGGCAGAGTTTTCTATTTTATTTAGTGGAACTGTTTTTTTAGTGTCTTCAGAACATCTCCTAATTGTTATTTCACCAGCTTATTTTATATAAGGTTAGTAAATGTACATTTTCATTCTTTCCATTTTTTATCGGAACAAAATTTAGCATATAGTTTACTAGCTGATATTTTATAAGGTTTACATAAATATAAATATTCTCTTTATTCCGATATAAACTATATTCTAAATTGAAATCCAATAACGTTTTAGGTCTACTTTTCGACTTTGAGTTCGGATGCGTATTTTCTTCAGAGAGATTGTATATGTGGAGAAAATTACAAATTATACCTGTTCATCGGTCATAAAATTTGTCGTAATTTTGTATTATTCAGTTAACTTCTGCTTTTGAGCATTTATTGAACGTCTTCCGGCAGTTATTTCATCAACTTGAATTTCAAGGGTTTGCAAATATTTATTTTTTCTTTCTCATAGAATTTTTTATATCATTTTATTTAATAGATTTATAATATTCAATCATATTCACTGATTTATATTCATCCATAGATGAGTGAGTTACATTCCGAGAAGGATATAGAAATGATTGCTCTGCTTTCGGGTGGATTGACTGAAGAAGAAGTACTTGATTTTGATGGTGAATTTTCTGAAGAATCTACAAATGAATAGGAGCACGATACTGCCAGTGAGCAAGATACCAGTGATTCTGATACTGAAGATGAACCTAATATGGCAGAGAGTTTCTTGTTGGGTAAAGACGGTAAAACAAATTGGAGTACAATTGAACCCAGATGCAATGTTAAAATACCCTTGCGTGACATCCTGTCTCAAGCATCTGGATTCAAGGGAAATAAGGAAGAAATAAAATCACCAATAGATTGCTTTGAATTCATGTTTGATGAAAACATTTTGAAAATAATTGTAAACTGTACAAATATTCAAATTTGTAAAATTGCGCCAAATTATTCGGGAGAAAGGGATGCAAAGCCAACCGACGAATTAGAAATAAGGTGTCTTATTGAGCTACTCTTTTATTTGGGCGCTAATAGATCTGGTTGCCAGAATATAAAAGATTTGTGGGATAAGGATGGATTACACGTAGAAATATTTTGTGCATCTATGAATTATCAAAGGTTTAAATTTTTAATGCAATGTCTACGATTTGATAATATAAACGATAGAGTCAATAGGAGAGAAACCGATAAGTTGGCAGCAATACGAGAGATTTTCAAAATGTTTGTTCGAAAGTTTCAGGAGTCCCACACTATAGGTGGGTCTGCTATGGTGGATGAACAGCTGGTTCCTTTTTGAGGTAGATGTTCCTTCCGCCAGTATTTGCCAAGTAAACCCGCCAAGTATGGGATTAAAAGTCTATTATATGCTAAATCTGGAGGTATATGTTGGGGTTCAGCCTGAAGGACCACATAGCTTAGACAACAGTCCTAGAGAGGTCATAAAACAGCTTGTTGGTTCGATATCAGGGACAGGGAGGAATGTCACCGCAGACAATTGGTTCCTAAGCGTGCCCCTTGTGGAGAACGTGCTTGAAAAGAAAATGACCTTGGTTGGAGCTGTGAGGAAAAATAAGAGGGAATTTCCAGCCGAAATTGTGAATGTAAAGAAGAGGGAAGAGTTCAGCAGCATTTTTGCATTTTGGAAAAATATGACTTTTGTGTCATATGTTCCTAAGAAGGGAAAAAATGTATGCTTTCTAGTATGCATAGTAAAATCAGTATAGATGTGTCAACGGGAAAAAAGAAAGCCGGAGGTAATTACATTTTATAATTCGACCAAAGGCAGTGTCAATACTGTCGATGAAATGTGCGGCACATATAGTATCGCCAGAAATACGAGAAGATGGCTACTTGAGATTTTTTAACATTTTGAACACATTGGGCATCAATGCATTCATTGTTTATAGGAGCATCTATCCTGAAAGTAAAATGAATAGGCAGACATTCCTGTGTGAAATTGCAAAAGAATTAACAAGGTCATACATATCAAAGAGAAGTTTACTTACACATTTGCTGAAAGACTTAAAAAGAAAAGTTGAAAAATATTCAGAACCGTCGACCTCAAGAACACAGGAAAAAAAAGAAAAGAGAATAATGGAAGGTGCATAGTTTGTCCGAAAAGTAAAAATATCAAAACAATAATGTACTGTGAAATTTGTGAAAGATTTGTGTGTGCATCCCATATGTAATAAATTTGTAAAGAATGTTTTGAAAATATTAAAAATTAAAGTTGTTGAAAAAATTAATATTTTTAATTATGACTTAAAATTTTTTTAGCCACATTTAATATAATCAATCATATACAAATTAATTTGTTGTAAGGATTAAATTGAAAATAATAATGTAAAATCTAAATTGAAAATAATAATGTAAAATCACTCCAAAAATTATTTGTAATAAATTGCATGCGAGTCACGCCGGGTAAACATAGAACATGTAAGATTAAATTAAAAATTAAGATCGTGGTATACAGAATAAGAAAGCAAGAAACATCAAATGATATACATTACCTTTAGATAGTCCTATCTAAAAAAATTACTTTATATCATAATTTGCTTTTTATATTAGAATTTCTTCAACCCTTATTACTTTTTCCATACATAGTACAATACCTTTTTGAACTTAGCATGCTTGCGAATCGCACTTTGCAACAAAATTTTTTATGACCATTATTTGTTTCGTGCCGATTATTTTAATTTTGTATCAAATTTTTGCGATGCCAACAAGCGTGAACTCACTTTACTTTTTTGTTTCGAAGTTCAGTTCAAACTTGGGCATGCTAGAAAAGGACTTATTATTAAATTATATTTATAAGAAGCATAATTTCCCGTCAAATATGACCAGTATGTGTAGATTAAGTATTAAATTTAAGGCACTTCCCATTCTTCCTCCTTTTCTCTCTTCCTCTCTCCCAAACCTCCTCCCTCTCATTCTCTTTCCTTTTCCCCTCTTCTCCTTCTCAGAAAAAATAGACTTCCTAATTTTGTACTTGCCCTAATAAAGACAATTATCTCTCTCTCCCTGCATCCTCTGTCTCCATCCCTCTCTCTCTCCCCTTCTCTCTCTCTCTCATATTAAAGCATTCAAAGCAAGCTTTCCTTACATATCTATACCATACATATATTGAACGAGTGTCAGGAAATATTTTAAACTCTTATAACAGTGTTAGTGTGTTTTAACAATATTCCCGAATGTATAGAAGATTTAAATTTGGTAAGATAAGATTCAGAGATACAAATGGAATGACAAAAATAAAATCATGAATAAAGACCTGGGTTTGACTCCAGATGATAATTTCTATATCCCATTAGATAACACGTAAAAAAGAAATTTTCGCCGTACAAGATTTTCTATTTTTGGAAATTTAAATTAGAAAAAATTCATCTACAATCTTCGGACTTGGACTGTATTCCAGAAAAATATACGTAGTTTCTTATTATTCTTATCGTCTTTTTTATCCTTCAGGTCGAAATCGCTCGAATTAAGCATTTAAATTCCAGATTTTGGCTGAATTTTGCATTTCTAACAAGAAGTTGCCATGCCAACTGATGGCATTGAAATCGAAATCTTATTAATCTAATAAATAAGAGCCTGTGAACAATCACGTACTGCATACTGACGATTGTGGCACCACCCTTAAACCCGAACCCAAAATTTGATATTTTTGTTAAAAGGACAAGGACCGATTAGTTTTAAAAAATCTGCAAACCGGAAGTGGGTATTTACTCTTGTCACTTATCTGTTTTTCACTTCCTCTCCATATATGATGTATAGAGAAAGTCGAGTTTTCATGAAAAAAATCGAATTCGAGATTTCAACCGAAATACATGTTTTAAGGTCCCCTGAACATGTTTTAAGTATTTTCTCGATGATGTCTGTGGGTGTGTACGTATGTGTCTGTGACTGGAATTTTTTGAGTGATCTAACTCAAAAACAATTTGTCAGAACAATGCAAAATTTTATATTTGACATTTTTGTTAAAGGGAAAACAACTGATTAGTTTTTGGTAAAATTGGTCAACCAGAAGTGGGTGTTTACTCTTGTCACTTTTACATTATTTTGAAATATTTGCTTTAATATTTGATAAATGTAAAAATGTAGTGGAATAAAAGTTCTGGGAAATTTAATTTTGTACAACCTTAGTTTGAAACATTTTCCCATATAATGCATTGTTTAAGAGATATCTTATATTTTTAGCTGCCACCATCACACCACCTACTGGTGACTACTGTAAACACTTTATGCTTAGTTACGTCTTACAATTAGTAACGCTCCTTTTTATTTTCTTAATTGTTGGAGCTTCCTGGCTATATCCAATATCAGAAGGCTAACGTACACGTCTTTTTCTAGGTATCTCAAGAAGTACAGTTTCTTGTGTAATGTTCATGAATTATATTTCTTATGGTGTGAGCATAATAATTTCTTTTAATAAGACATGCATCTTCATATATGGTCAATGCAGGCAGAGTCATAATTTCATGTCTAAAAAGGGCTTCAAAGAGCTTTTTCTTGCAGAATAAAAATTTCCTTAACAGCTGAGTATAAACTCCAAAGAATCAGAATAGATTCAATGACTAGGGAGCCTGTGACACTTCACTGTCACATTAAGTTGATTTGATTTAAAAAAATAATTTATTTGATCAGACATTTTATTTACAAAAGATATTACAATGAAGTACCCAGTATTTTAGAATAATCTTCTCTTCTTAGTTGGTTAATTTGCTGTCGATTTTCAGAATTACAATTCCTATTTTACCAACTTGTATATTAACTTCACTTTATATATATGTTTTGGACCCCGTCTAATCTGAAAAAATCCAAAGCTGCTTGCGGGGTTCGAACCACCTCACCTCACGTTGCATAAGATGAGTGACTTAATCACCTCGACCACCAGATCCTTGGGTTGGCACTGCGATAAATGTTTATTTAAATTCATTTGGGAAGATAGAGAAGTGTCCATCATAGCAACGAGATTAAAAAAACTATTGTAATTGTTGATGGTGTAAGAGAACTTTATTTTTGAAGGGTTATTTATGCTAATAATTGTAGGTTTTTATTTATCATAATTATTACTGATAGTAAGTTTTTATTTATCTTAAAAACTTTTTAACTTTATTCATTTAAGATTATTCTAAAAACTGTTTTCCCTACGAGTTTTATTAAGAAATACGTCTGGAAAATCAAGGTACATGTAAGCTTTTGATGAATTTTATTATTAATATTAAATTCTAACTTATAATATTGCCTTATACATGCATTTTATTATTATTACATTATAATCACATTCATATTGCAATACTATTAATAATGATTAATGCGATCTTCTCGGAATAGTTCACATTGAAAATTCATTTGAAAACTACTTGATGACTATATTTATGTAGTTTGTGCCATGAATATAATTTTATTCTTTGGAACTTTTCACTTGGCTTATTTTTTACTTTGGATAAAATCTTTTCTAATTATAGGCCTTTAAGACCAGTTGTTCTTGCATTTTTCTAAAAGCCCTCACATTTCAGTATCATATTTCTTTTTTTCAGTATTTAAAATAGGTAATACTGATAGAATAAAGCGATCCGAAGATCCTATGCAGACAGGCATAAGCTGTAATATGCAATACTGTTGTAAAGGATGTTAATTTGAACTAATTTAAATTAAACATTTTAAAGTGTTGTGTTGTAGTTTAGCAATTCTTCAGCTAACTATACTTATACAGTGGTTTTGTATGGATGGTTGATGTGATGTTAGGAGAAGAACAATTTATTATTTTTGTCATTTAAGTTAGGTGAGTAAAATATGAAATATTCAAGTTTCACTCCTACTAGTATCTAAAGCTGAATTACTCTGAACTAGCAATATATTTTCATTAATTTTAAGAAATATGAATGGATAAGTCAGTATTTTCATTAATGAAATAAAAGATACTATCAAACTTCTTACTACTTATATACCAAACATTCTTACATTTGTCATTGAGTTCTCTACTTCTGTCTGCCATTCTCTCAACTGTAAAAAGATTAACCTTTGAAATAACAATGTCCAAAACTACCTTTAAGTACCATTCTCACAACTGTAAAAACATTCAAGTTTAAATAGAGACCCCCACATCACTCAAGAGCTGGTAGACACTTTTGCAAATTTTTATGCCTATGCAAGCAAAAAGGTTATCATAATTATATTATAGTTTATTCATATTCATAGTTTTAACTATATAAAAGTTGGTTATAAAAATTCATTTTTATATCTTCACTTGTTGCTGGTGAAGTTCTTCCTTATTTTTTTCTCTATACACTTTAATATATTCCTATCTTTTTTATGGCATTCACCATTCATTCTTTCTTGAACAAATTATCAACAGGTTTTTCTTTCGTATTTATTATTAACCTGTATGGGGATTTAGGATAAGTTTAATTTAATTTTTAAATTTTCTAAGTGATGCTATAAATAAAATTAACTGACTTTCCTAAGTTCTTTGAAAACTTCTTTCTTTGTAAACAGAACAAAACATAAACAAGTAAAATGATGTAATATCATAAAGTAGCTAGCAAGTACACTTAAAATTACTGCACACTTCAATGGGGTGGCCATTGTAACTGACATTTCTCATTATTGAAAGGTTATGTTTTTTCATATTAAAAACAGATTTCTGCACTTTTACAAATAATAGATAACAAACATAGTTCAAACAGCAGTCGGGATATAATCTTCCCAAAAGTCTATACAAACCTGTCAAAAATGTTTGCCTATGACTATTACGGTAAGATAATATAGATACTACAATTCGCCAAGAGAAAATACTGGGAAAACCTCCCTTTATTTTATTAAAAACATTAGCAATTAATTATGACAGAATACAAGGCAATACATTGCAACAGCGGCAGGCAAGATAAAAATTTATATATACTGTATTTACTCGTATATAAGTCACCACTGTATATAAGCTGCACCCTTGTTTTTTGAGACTGAATCTAGGGAAAAAAAGTTTCCAGAAATATGCTGTGCTTCAAAAATCGCAATTAGGCATAAAACATTCTGGGTAATTACTAATATGTATCATTAACTGTACAGAAATATCAGTAAATATTGGTATTCTTAGTAATAATAAATTATTTCAGTGAATTATTTGTAACAGATCAGCAATATATTCCTTTTGCGGGGTACAAAGTACAATATTACCAAAATTCTCGGAATGAGTATTTCCCCAAACATGCTGCATGTGAAAAGCGATGAAAAATCACAGACTTTTGAACTGAAAGAAACACCACCTAGACGTCTCTTACAAGTGAATTATTGGAATATGAGACTAAACTGTGACAATGCCTTGATATCCGTCAATCTACAGAATTTTTCTTATGGGCCCCTGGCTCTACCGTAGTGATCGCCTGCAAAAACTGACGTCTGTAACTCCATCATCAATAAAAATATGTATTTCTTTTCCTTTTTATTTGTTTCAGTGATTATTTAATGTTTTTTATAAGTCACATACTGCACATTTAGCGAAGTCATAGGAATTTCAACGATTATCTCACATTTTTGGATTTTCCGATTTTGTTTCCTTGCATATAAGCTGTAACTGCATTTCGGAGATGAAAATTTTGGGGAAAAAGTGTAGCTTATATGCGAGTAAACATGGTATCATTTACATCATAAATATTGAAACAAGGATAACTAAAATTCTCTGAGATCCATAGCATACCCTTACTCTAATTATGCATTCTTTGCACAAAGTTAATGCATTTCCATCCATCCGTCCAAATGTTTAAACTCAGAAACCGCTGGACGTACTTCGATGAAATTTGGTATTTGAGAGTTTTGTTAATATTTGTCGACGGATTCCAATTTTGGTTAAAATCAGACCATAATAACAACCATTTTACATGAAGACCAATAATGTATTATACAATGTACATCATAAGAATCTGAGAGAAAAATATTGAGAACAAAAGTTGAATAAAATAATTAAGTACATATTTTTTGTCAAATAATTTTTCCCATAAAACGTAAGGTTTGCGATAAAATTTAAAGAAAAGGAAATTAATGTATTTACGTAATTATATGGTTTTTTATTTTCTTTTGTTCATCCCAAAAAAATATTAAAATTTTTATAACTCTGGAACCGCTGGACATATTTTAATGAAATTTGGTATTGGGAAGTTTTACTAAAATTTGTCGACCGATTCCAATTTTGTTTAAAATCAGATGATAATTATGACCATCTTACATGAAGACCTACATGTGGCTTACAATGTACCTGCTTCAACTTGGGAACCGCAGGACGTATTTTGATAAAATTTGGCATTGGTGAGTTTTACTAAAATTTGTCAATTTCAAAGAACGCATTTGCAAACTGTGTGTACTCTGACATGTGGTACACCTTTCCATTCTTGTTATTTTTTTGCCCAGCCTAATCACTACCTCAATAAATTCAACTGGACTAGCACTCAGAATAATTTCAACTGAAGAATCCTTCAAGTACAAACCACCTTTACTCTCCTTGACTACTTCAATAAAATTAAAGATGAATTTTAATAGGCAGAGCTCTTTATCCAAAAACAATAGCTCTCAAACTTTGTTTCAAAGGCCACTTTGGTAAGACCAGAGACGCTGGGAGCAAGTTTATTTTATTGAAAAACATTTTATAACTTAAAATTAAAGAATGAAAAGCATAATTAATAAATCATTTAAATTGAAACATTGAGGACCACACCCAGAAATCTCCATTTTCGTAATTCCCAAAACAAAAAAATAATTTTAGCACCATCTATGGATGGATAGTCAAATATTTTGATACAGTTCTCTTTATCAATAATTCAAACACTATGTAAGCATAAATATTTAAAGATAAATCTTTTATCAACCGAGATCCGATGCTTTAAAATCAGCTGTCATTTCTTGTTTGTCATGCATTGTTTTTTTAGTGCTATAAAATTTTTAAAAACTTTCTTCAGTGATGAATTTTTATATAATAGGTAAGATTATTATATTTTAATGATTTGCGACATGGACAGTTTGGTCAAAAATATTATATTGATGGCATGGGACTCCATGAAGAACTGAAATTTTTTTCTGATCTTTCAAAAACTGAAGCCAAATTGCTTCCATTACTTCATTCATAAAAGCAGTTCTCAGAACATGTTGCCAGACACATGGGTTGCATTACGTATGTATTTAACAATTCCCGTGACAATTGCTAGTGGTGAAAGAAGTTTTTTCAAATGGAAACTGATCAAAACCTATTTGAGATCAACAACCGCTCAAGGATGATTAAACGGACTAGCGACAATTTCAATTGAGCAAGATGTGGTTTTAAAATTAGATACACCAAAATTAATTGCCACATTTGCCGAGGGGAAAGCAAGTAAGAAGTTTTTCAGTTAATTTTTAAAAATGTATAGTAAAAAACATTTTTTGTAAACCCATTTGATTTTTTTACACCTTTCAAAGTTTTGGCGCCCTGGGCAAAATCCCCCATTTGCCCCCCCCCCCCCTTTAAGACGGTGCTGGGTATGACAATAGAGTTTTCCACAGTCATACACTTCCTTTTGCCACTGTCTCTTTAAGGATTTGAATCATCAATGATTTGCAATCAGTCCGTGAACCACCTTTTGGACATTCAATTATGACAAGTCATCTGCAATCCACATATTTTAGTCTTAAATGATTACGAGCTGTCAATAAAAATGTATGCAGCTCTAACACCCAACACAACCATAATCACAAAGAGAGAAGATGATCAATAAAAATTTACAAATATGAACTAACCAAAGTAACTAGACATTTTAACTAATTTAAATAAGAATCATAAACATAGGAACAACATAACTTATATAAAAATACATGAAACTAGTTTGATTAGATAAATGAATATTTACTTCACTGACATGATACAGAAAAAACAAGCTCAGCCCATGCAATTTTGTGGAGTAAAAGACTAAAGAATGTTGCATGATGAAAGGTTACCCGTCAAAATATTAGTTAGAAAATGAATTTTAAAAAATATGGTAATTTCGCAATAACCGGGAGAAGGTCACAACAGCAACGCCAACACTCACAGCAACAAAAAATAAAACTACTATCTCATTGGAACTTGGTTGGACTAGGGAAGGAAAATTTGAACAAGAAAGAATATTTTACTCAGCCCCACTGGATGGGTAAGTTAGTTGAAGTGTTTTTGGTTCCTTCCCATGTTCACTGTGTTCCCCCCCTCGGGTTGGGTTGGGTTGGGTAGGGTAGGATAGCATTCATCTTCATATATATCAATCAAAATGTCTCTAAAGTACCACGAATTGCCAGGCAGCGAAGAAGCTTGCATTTTGTTTCTGCAATTGAAATATATTAAGATGAACGCAACCCAACCCGAGGGGGGGTACACAGTGACCATGGGAAGGATCCAAAAATACTTCAACTAACTTACCCCACACTGTGGTACTGAGAACAATGTTCCTTCTTGTTCAAATTTCACTTCCCTGGTCCAACCGAGTTCCAATGGAGTAGTAGTTCCATTTTTTGTCACTGTCAGTGCTGACGTTGCTGTTGTGACCTTCTCCTGGTTATTGCAAAAGTATCAAAAATATATTTTGAAAATGATATCTTGACATTCAGGTGTTAAATTAAGATAAAAAATAAAAATGGAAAAATTACCTCGAAATTAACTCGGGTCTAGGCCTTGGAGGTGGCTCTGGCGCTATTCTTTCAGGCAGAGCTACTTCCTTAATTTCATCTGGAGGCTTATTACAAACACTGACGGTAATGTGGACATCAAAAGAGTCATCTAGGGGTTCAATGGCTTCTGCCACAGTCATATCCTCATTTTTATTGTTCCTATCCCCCCAATTAGTTCTTTCCTAAAATAACAAAAAAAGGTGAAGTATTTACATGTTGGCTCTTTTGCAAGAGGAAAAATTGTTAATTAATAAGATTCAAAGCAATAATTTTCATTTACAATCCAATATATCAACTTTAATTAAAACCTACAAATGGACTCATTTAACTGTTTTAAGGAAATGAATCTGGTTTTGGCTAAAAAAAATGTTCAAATATATTAACAGCATTTTCCAATGGTTCTTACCCTCATGTGCTGGCCATGTTTACAGTTTTAAAAAAGTCACATTTCCATGAATTACGAAATTTCTTTTTTATCATTTATCATCAACCTTCTGAGATGGAATTAGTTTATCAATCAGTCTATATATTTTTGATAAAAGAAATAATTATAATTCTTAGAAAATTATTTTTCATAAAAAAATTTATGTAAATTTATAAGCTTAATATTTTTTTTTGTAGAATCTTTAGAAAAAGTAAAGTAATTCTGCATTTGAATATACTTTTTTCCATTACTAACAGTAAAAATCACAGTATTAAACCTCTCAAGAATAACCGTGATAAGGCAGTATGGTGCAATGAAAACAGCCCATAGAGAAGTACAGAAAAAAACATCCATGTGTCCATGAATATGCTGCTATCTAATGTTCAGTGAGGTTTTTGTAAAAAAAATAGTCATAGAAGACTGGTAGCGTACTGCGGAAGACGTTCCACAGCGAATGCTATCATAACACTGCATAGAAATTTGAAAGATGTTCATGTATGTTACCCACATGGAAGGTATTTGCCACCAAAGACATACTGACTGTATTTACACGTGTAATACCAGCATGCATGTAATCAGGGCCAGCCAAGTACCTTCGGGGGCCCGGATACAAGCAAGTTATTGGGGACCCACTATGTAAAAAAATCTGCCATTTTTTACACATCAATGTTACAGCTTAAAGAGAACATGTACTTTCAGAGGTGATTAAAAAATATTGCTTGGAACAAAAAATTTAAATATATTAATAAAAACAAATTAGATTTTAATTACAATAATTATTACATATGGGATTTCTGTAATGACATATTCTCAATAATGTCAGAAAAATCATTCTTTAACGATATCTTTTTCAATGCTTAATAAACTAAAAGCGTTTAAATGCTCATTACACATCGTGGAGCAAAGATAATTTTTAATTTACTAAAAGATCGCTCTGCACTTGCCACCATCATGGGCAAGGTCAAAAATAACCTAAGTACGGTCATAGCATTAGCTAATATTTCACTAAAATTATTAGTTAATATAAATTCTAAAATCTCCTAGGCAGAAATTACATTATCTTAATTTGATATTAAATCTTTTTGTATGACTATTTCATCAATAAGTTCAAATCTCTTAATCTGGCACTGCTTACAAAGAGTTATAAAGTAACTATAATGATAATTAATTTAATAAAAAAGCAAAAATTTGTTTAAATATGTAAATATATTATTCATACTCAACATTTGGAGGCCCCTAAAAATCGTGGGCCCAGATGCCTTGCATCCGCTGCACCCCCCACTTGGCCAGCCCTGTGTGTAATGCCCACACCTCTGTTTTTAGAGCTAAAAATCTGGAAAAACTGGAATTTGTGTATTGTTTGCACTTCTGAAATTTCAGCGTTACATTTTACGGCAACATTGGTTGAATAATCTATCTAAAGCCGAGTTTGATGACACAATTACCGCAAAAAGCAAATATTTAAGTGACTTCTAAAAATTATTTTTAGTACTTTTTTAATGTAAGTAATCATGAAAAATTGGCATCCATTGCCATTATATTACACGGAGACAACTTGAAAACCTATTTTGGAGTCTAGCTTCTAAATCTCGCAGAAAGGTTAAATTTTGAGTTGTACATTCTCAAGTTATTTAATTTCAAGCGAGTAATTTTCACTAATTTTGCGGAATCACGCTAACTCAGCCATTTTTTACATAGAAAAAGAGCGAATTTTATGGAAATAAACGTAAACCATTCATGCTCAAAATAAATCTCCCAGACATCACACAATGCCATAAATAAACTTGTCACTAGATGCAATACGACTCTGTTACATGGAAGCGTTTCTCATGTTTCAGCGGATAAAATGTATCACTTGCAGCTTTCAGAAAGCACAAACGAACAACTCCAACAGCTATTCAGTGACACATTTCCATCGCAAGATTTTGGAGAGTAGGGTAGGAATGTTAATTGAATAATGATAGGCAGGAGGGAGAACATACATTCAGTAATGAGATAATGTGAAAATTAAAATAAACTGATGTGGGCAACACATGACTTTCTCCATATTTATATGGCAAATTACATGTTGTTAGCTCTGGGATCGTTGTCAATATTTACTCCCGGGTGACAATTAAGAAAAGAAAAAGGAGCATTACTAAGACGTAACTAAGCGTCAATTGTTAACAATAGTCTTCGGTAGGTGGCGTGGTGGTGGCAGTTAAAAATATAAGATATCTCTTAAACAATGCATTATATGGAAAAATGTATCAAACAAAGGTTGTAGAAAATGAAATTTCCTACAACTTTTATTCCAATACATTTTTACATTTATCAAATATTAAAGCAAATGTTTCAAAATAACGGATAAGTGACAAGAGTAAACACCCACTTCCGGTCGACTGATTTTTACCAAAAACTAATCAGATCTTCTAACTTTTATAAAAATGTTAAATATAAAATTTTGTGTTGATCTGATTAATAGTTTTTGAGTTAGAGCGCCCACAAAAATCCATCACATACAGACCGACAGTCATCATCACGAAACTAGCCAGCAAGTGTTCAGGGAACCTTAAAAGCATATATTACTGTTGAAATCTCAAGTTCGATTTTTTTCATGAAAACAATACTTTTTCATACTATGTATATGGAGAAAGTAAAAATTGAATTACAAAGTGAATGACAAAATTCAAACAGTTTTAAACAGTAATGCGAGCAAGGTTAGTAATTAGAAAATAAATGCAATTAACAGAAGTTACAAAAGGGTCGTTAAATTTTAAAGGCAATAAATTAAATAATTAGGAAAGCAGTAAAGAGAACAAGGGAGAGCGATTGGAGAAAACAAACTCATTAGTAAGTGAAACATTGTCTACAGCATCATGGATCACAATTTCCAACTGCTCAGTCCAGTCTGTTGCCCTTTAATTCAAAGTGGAGAAACTCGGGAAGGAATGCACTGGAATGGCCATTCTCAAATAGGTGCTTGGAAAAGTGTGATGATGCACTTCGCAACTCGAAGCAACGTTTATGTTCCTCTATCCTCTTCTTAAAACTCCTTCTGGTCTGTCCTATGTAAATAGCATCACAAGTGTCACAAGATAATTTGTGAACACCGCTTTTGGATAAATTAGATAGATATAGAATGTTTGGTATTTAGGAAAAGTTTGGCGTAAGTTATCGGGGAAAAGAAGGCGGGTTTGATGTCTTTGGGGAAAAGGTTAGAAAGTTTGTAGGAGAGGGGGGCCTATGAAGGGGAGTCTACGCCAGTGCTTGGAATTGTAAGGAATATCAGGAGAGGAAATAATTTTCTGTGAAGCTAATTTCTTTAGTTTGTTTGACAAGAGGTGATCTATTAGCTGGATATTGTAGCCGTTGTTAAATGCGATCTGTTTTATAATATTAATCTCTCTATCGAAATTAGCTATGGAAAGAAGGATGTGAAGGAGGCGATGGAGCATAGAATGAAAAGCTGTGAGCTTATGGGAAAAATGGTGGGACGAGTGGTTGGGAGTGACATGATCAGTATACGTGGGTTTACGGAAAATAGAGAAAACTAACTTATTTTGATGAAAGGACAAAGATAAATCCAAAAAGCTGAGGGAACCATTAATTTCTGTTTCAATTGTAAACTTGATGGCCTTATGAAGAGTATTAAGATGAGATAAAAATGAAAATGTCGTCTACGTATCTGTACCAGCCTTGTACATTGTTAAGCTATGCAAAGTCAGAACTAAAAAGACTTTCTTCCAAGTGATTCATAAATATGTCCACTAAGAGAGGTGAGAGGGAGAACCCCATAGCAAGGCCTTCGGTGTGTCTAAAAAATTTGCCATTGAATAGGAAATAATTTTGATAACTTTCAATAAGTCAAATAACTCAGCAATGGCACAAGAATCAATCCCTCTATTGATTAAAATATCCTTAGCAAGACTTAGGGCCTCACCGGTAGGGATAGAAGTGAAGAGATTACAAACATCAAAGGAGACAAGATAGGTGTTGTTGGGGTAAGAATTTAATTGTAACACTTTCGCAAGTTCAACAGAATTTTTGATAGCATACTTCGCTGAGAAGCGGGAAAAATGACGGAAAAGGTTATTGAGTTTATGGGAAAGGTTATGAGAATTGACATTCCTACCCTACTCTCCATATATATAGAACTCTCAACCATGCTTTCGTCACCTGATGATGCTGTAACAGGCGAAACCGGTCGGTTATTAAACTTTTTAGTGGAAATTTACAAGTTTCTTTTTTCATTTAAATGGAATATTTCCACAAAGTAGAGTCTTCCCAAGTGGACTTTGTTATTAATTAATATGTGAATATTTTACTTTGTTTTATTATATTAATCTTATTTTGTTAATGAAATGCACTTAAGGGGTCATACAAAGCTTAAAAATAAAAAAATCATGTCACTGGGGTGGTTCCTCAAAATATCGGCAGCGCGCAATGTGTTAACATGAGAGTCAACAGGAAAAATCACTATCTTTCTATGAGTTTTTCTTGAAAAACGTTTTTTCTGAAACTGATGTTGTTCGTTGAAAGATTAATTCCCTAAAACTACTTAATTTTCCAGTGTGGCTGTGTGCTACTTTTCCCTTATGGCCACTGATTAAAGTTCTTTCCATTTCAATTTTCAAGATTTAAACTTAACCCTTATCATCCAAATGACATCATTAAGTAGCAGCTAAAACTATCAGTCAAGGCTGTATGACATCATATGCAGTAAAAGCATGACGGTATATTTGTTTGAATCAATTCACAACCATAATTTGAGATATACAGGGCTGTTGTATTTCTGGCTAATCAACCTCTTGGATTATTATACCAATTACTGCTTATGCACCAAACACACTCACAAGGGAGAAGGAAAACCCAGTTCTGGCATTAGCCTACTCTTTATGAAGAGCACCAAGGGGGCCAACGTCCCTTCTCAAGGACTTGCACAGTCTCCTCAAATCACACAAGTGGAAGACAGGATGATCCCAGGTTGAAAAATCTGACTTCTGCTGGATTCGAACCTAGGATTGCTGCATCAAAGGCCAACACTCTAACCACTCTGCCACCACCACCCCAAGATATATGGGGTGTTACCAGAATGTTCCTGGATTGTTTCAAAGGGAAAAATAGAGTCGATTACCCTTGAAGTAGTACCCTTGAGATTTGATAAAGTGAGTTCAGCAATTCTGCTGTCGGGCACACTTCTGGAACCTGTTTTGCGATCCCAGGATGTACTGAAAATACATCTTGCAATCTATGCTGAACCTCCAAAACATCATGAAATCTAATTTCATTTTTGGGAACAGAGAGGAAGATCGTGAGAGTATGGATGGTAGAGGACAACAGCCATGTTAAATTGCTGCAGAGACATGAGCATTGCTATGATGCAGCAACCAATCACCAATGCACCATTTATAAGGGCATTTTAGTCTTCTCACACATCTTTCCATAAATGCTGCAGAACTTCAATGTAGAAATGCTGATTAACAATGGCCCTGACGAACAAATTCTTGATGCATGCTCCCATGAATGTAAAAAAAAATTATCTATACACTCTTAATATTTGAGCAAACCTGTCTGGCCTTCTTCCATTTTTTTCCATTGAGTGGACTGCTGTTTTGTTTGTGGATCATACCTGTACACACAACTTTCATCTACTGCAACGACCTTGAAAAAGAAGCTTGGGTCATTCTGAGCATGGCCCTGGAGATCCCGACACACAACGACCCAATTTTGCTTCTGCTCATCAAAGAGCAAATGGGGAACAGATTTAGCAAAAATTGCAGCCAGCACTAAACACTCTTAATCTCAGGCATGCTACTCAAGATAGAAGCACAATAAGGTGATGTTGCTTGTGGCTCAGCACAACATGCACTATCATCACCTAGCTGTAGAACTCCATTCTAAAATTAGTGTTGCCATGCCAAAGGCAGTCTGGAAACTTTCTCATAGCACCTCATGTGTATAATCATTATAAATAGCTGCTTCTTACATATATAGGATATATGATATCCACTTTGGCCAGAGATATTGCAGAAAGACTTCAGAGCATGGTTGCACCTACCAGTGTCCAAGGACACCACTGTACTTCACCCTTTAACCTCTGTTTGAACCCTTCCACCGACTTTGAGGCAGCGGACAAAGGCAGTTGGAAGGGATATGATATAGGACAGCGGTTCTCAACTGGGGATACAAAACTTCTTCCAGGGGGTACAGAGTGACAACGGTGCAGGCGGTGCCAATAGTGCGTCGATGCAGACGAGGAAATTTTTGGGAGAGAGGGGGAAAGTAAAAAAAGATTAACTTAAAATGGGTGCAGAGTGAGAGAGGATCAGTACACAAGACATTCTTAGTATACCAAGATTGAACATTGTAGGCAAGGGGTGGGGTGGTGAATAGGAGGAAAGGGAGAGACATAAATCGCCAATTTATTTAATTGTCCTTCAACCTGATTGGTGGAATTCGATTAAATATCTAGAAGGGTTAACCAATGATAAGACAGTATTCTCAACTTTGACAGTAATAAAGATGCAGAACCCCAATCATCTGACCACCAAACACGATCTCTTCCTTGCAGTGACCAAAATTCGACCACACATCGAGAAGATTATATCTGGAAAACAGGTGCAAAAATCGCACTGATGTAAGTAATTCAAAAATAATATAACTTGGTAAAATTTCTACAATATCAAGTTACATTATTTTTTAATTATGGATTTTTACGAAGTAATGGTCGAAACAGTTGACTATAATGTATGTTACTTTGTGTGTCTCATGCATAACTGCAAATTGATTGTTTAGCCTTCCAAATTGTAGATATTATTGTTATTCCCCTTGTTTTGTTAGTTTCTTAGGAAACGTAGTATTAGCAAGGCAATTGAAGGCAGTGAATATGGCACGCTACTTGAAGATTGTGAAAGTTACATCATAACACAAGTGCTTAAGAAATAACACCAAAACCCCGCTAAAGCTATCCCATCGGACTCAAAAATTGCATGACCAGCCTCGGCGCAATTTACATTATCTTCAGATGATGATGCATATCACGTTGAAACAAAACAACCCGTGCAAGGCATGACTTCGACAAACTTTATCCGACAAAGTTTTAGTGTTACTCCTTAAACATTGTAATTCAACAAAGTGACCTCAACTGTAAAGTGCATACATATTATTGAGTGTGACAGCAGTAATGAGACTTTTGGGGTTTTTTTATAATGAGTAAGAATACTTGAAATGTTGTGCTGCATTGCTGCTCTGTGGTGCTTCATTTTTACTTTTATATATAAGTAAATGTAAAAAAACAATGCAATTCTGTTTCCTAAATTTTTAAATTCATAATCTTAGTACCTCTTATAGTCCAAAGTATTTTATGGTCTGATAGATATTTTAAATAAATTAATAAATCGTCTCTATAAATTACAAGAGTGATTTTTGAAAAGGTGGTTAAAATATAATATTTCATTAAATTTCATTAAAGGAAGAGGGGGTGGGGGTACATGACAATGTTGAAAATTAACAAGGGGTACATTACCGAAAAAGGTTGAGAACCACTGATATAGGATACATGATAAAAAACCTAAGGTACTTCTAGAAGTGCTAATTTGGCATGAAGATAGGTCATTGGGTACAACCTCTGGAAAAATCTGATATTTCAGAAATAGTTATATTTAAGGGGTATTTTTGACCCCAATGTCCAATTTTAAACAACCATAAGAAAAGCATTGAAAATGGTGAAGGGCTATATAAAATAGCTTTTTTAAATTATTTAAAATTAAGAAACAAAGTCGGGACATGCACAGTACTGAGGATGAAAGAATGTAATTAATTTTTCTTGAAGACAAAATTCAAATCCATGCTAAAAATTTCTGTGAAAATTCGATTTTAATAATAAAAATTTGAAAAGTATTTTGGTTTTCAACAATGAAAAATACCATAGCAACAACTCCAATGCTTTTCAATGGGAATTGATTTTCCATAATTCAAGAGCATTGATTTAATGCTTAGAATCCATTATAATCCATTTGATTTAATCCAATGACGTATACATATGATGACGGGATAATTTTAAATTAATTTTTTTATCCAGATACGTATTAAAAGCCACAGATGATGGCACCATAATCCTAACACACAAAATATCCTAATTTTTACATAAATTTTAGTGTAACATATAGGCTATTGCCTTAATGATGATTATAGTTATAGCTTAAAAAGCGCGATCTGAGTCATGAAACTTGAAAACTTGGATGTGAGCCGATTGCCCGAGAATTTAGAAATTCCAGATAGATGCCATCATTTTGTGGAAAATGAAAACTATTGTCTTATTTATATGAGCTCTGTGTAGTTCAAATGCTGTTGCATTGGTTTATTTACGAATTTATATCTTGGTATATTGTGATTTTTTGAATGCTTGCAGTATGCAATCACCAAAAACTCGTATTACAAATAAAAAAATTTAAATGTTGAATATTAAATCTGGACATAAATTGTGATGTGGGAATTTTAATTCCAGATGATAAAGGTTAATGAGAACTCCGTAACTGTCCACATTACTGCCTGGTTGACAAGTCAGTCAGTTAGAATCTAATAACTATCAAGTATGCAACACAAGACATATTTATCTAATACTAGCTGAAGTAGCTGGCATTGCCCGGGCAAATCCAATACTTAAGTCTATAAAATAGGACGACTTCATTCTTGTGATTTCCTATAAGTCACCTCTCAAACCCCTTCTCCAATTCTTTCAATCTTCGCCAAACCTTACCGCTGGGAGTAGGGCTTCCAATTAATTGGAATTTTTGCTAACAGGTTTTTTGGTTAAAAGATCATCCATAACTATAACTGGTATTTAAACAGTAAAAATAAAAACCCTCAATTAATTTTTAGACATTTACTTGAGTCAATTTCAAAGGAATGCAAGAAAAACTGCTTAGTTTTTGCTGCAAATGAAATGTTTTAAGGAATTGAAGCTCATTCAATGTTTGGTATAACAAAATTTTGAATAGAATACTTACAAGAATAACAAGTTTTATATGATTCAAAAATAAACTTTTATAAATAAATGACATTCAATGTTTCGAATGTACAAAAAAAATATTGTTTGTACAAAAGCACAAAAGAATACAAGAAAAAATATTTATTAATGTTTAAAAAAATAATACTTCAGGAATACCAGAGCATCAAGTGTTTCATGCTTCATAGAACTACGAATTTTGGTCAAAAAGTTATTGGCCACAGAAAAAACTCGTTCACTGGCTGTAGAAGGTTATCCAATTGACAGCCAAAAGTCAACTTGAAGTTTTGATGGGCAGCAGCTGCTGGAGATGGCAATAAAAGTCGATGCGCGAAGAACACCGTACACACCATAGGGGAAGTTCCCACCTTAACCTTGATTATTCGTATCCCACCACTAAACCACCAATCCCATGATGTACCAAAAAACAAATAAATGATCTTAAAAATAGTTTTTCATTGTTTACCTAAAAATCCATTCTAACAGTTCACAAATCCTGGTGTTTTTAATTATTTTTTGTTTTTTTTTATGAAATAAATAGCCCTGGAGGGGTCATCTAAGAATACCTATTTATTCCAACAAATTCTTTCCATTCAGATTTTTGAAAATTGATTATGGCAAGCATTTTTTCTCCCTTCAAAAAGTTTGGTTAATCAGACACAATTAACCGGTCAACAAATAGTAAGAAAATTAAAAAAACAACTGGTTACCTGGGTATGGTAAAAACCGGTTTGGAAGCCCTAGCCGGGAATAGAGAATTTCCATGCATTTCTTTTTGAACGCGAAAATTCTCAAGTGAAACTCTATCGATGCTAAGGAATAGCAATGTCAAGTACATTTCACTTAGAAATTTAGTCACCTACTCAATCACTCTGCATGCATTACAGGATATATTCGTTTACTCGAGAGTTGCTGTCTTTCTTCATTTCATTTTCTCATTTTTAAATACCCCTCCCTCAGAAGTGCATGGGCTCAATCCAGGAGCAATCTTTTCATCTATTAGAATACCATGATAAATTTCAGATATTGCTAACATCGGTTGCTACAAAGTTTATTTGTGTGGGCAACAATTATGAATCCATGTTATTCTCTATCTATCTCTTACATGATCTGTGAAGCACCAATTAGACAAAAACTTCAGTGAAAGTACATTTGCCGCAAAAACATCAGCAAGAGAACAAAACTACAACTTAAACATTCAGAGATATAAATTCAAGAAATTGCCAAACATGTAATTTCGTATTTTGTCTACATCAATTTGGATGAAAATTCTTTTGTTGAAAACAATTGAGATATCATATTTTCTTCTCCCTACATTTTATATGAGGTATCGATAAAAAATTTAATTAGAAATGAAAATTCTATAATTTTTAAGATGTAAGTCTCATAAACAAAGGAAAAATTGTCCCCCGGAGTCGAACCTTGGTACTTTGGAGAGAAAGGATTGCTTCGGTGCCCTTCAGCTTGAAAAGACTAACAAAGCATTAACAAATTTTGACATATTCGGTGGTCACTGTGAATGTCATAGATTTTCACCATCAAAACAATGATGCAGTCCTGTTTAACTGGCTGCAAGGATTTTAAAAAGTAGAAATTACATTACCATTTATTACAGTGACATTGATTTCTACAAAGAAACACTTTATTTAACTAATTGTATGAGATAGAGTAAGTTTCTAGTTGTCTGATTATATTCAACCTACTGTAAATTTAATGCCTTAATTTGTATCCTATAAATTCACTCTCTCACACATTAGTGACCAAACCAGTTCCTTCTAAAACATACGTATTTGTACAAAGTTCAATGTCGGATACTTAGTTGAAATTTATGTTTGACCTGAAGCACTGAATTATTTTTCCTTGCTGAGAATATATATGGAAGAAACCATGATTTACTTAATTTTTTATGCATTATTTAACCCTACTGTAACATGTTTGGTCACATGGGGTATAAAATACACTCCCACGAGAGAAAGCTTCTTAACATCTTAAAATTGATTTTTAATTGTAGGTTTCTATTATTTAAAATCATTTTCAATGTGAATCAAATCGACAAACTCTTTTATAACAAATTATTCTCTATAATTCTATTTGTAATGTCTCAAAGATCCATCTGTTTGTCCATCTCTCCCCCTCCATATCTCAAGAACTGTTGGCTGTCGTCATACGAGTTCTGCACCAACCCTGTACATTTGGCTTAATTACAGTATCTGTTTTTTGTTTATAAATTATAATAGAGTAAGGTTTGGCATTTATTTTTATGTTAAATGTTGAATTATTAATGTCTTCTTTGCAAAGATATTGCCTTATTATTTCGGTACTTTTTTCCTTGCTGCTACATGCAATTTTGAATATTTAGCCTTCCAAATCTTGCAAACCTACAAAGAGACGAACTTCATTTTGACTCAAAAGGACCATCTATAAATTAGTTGGATGTGTGGGTGAGATTTATGAGGATTTCACGTCACTTTTATTTACCCTCAGCAGAATCTCTTGGCCATGCGTTCTCTATCCATGAACTTTTTTTAGAGCAAGGCAATGAGACAATGCAGGTCTTTCAAACAGCCTCACTTATCACCAATGGATGTCTAGCATATGCCATTATATAAAAGGATGAGCAAGAAAGCTAAATATGCAGACTGATCCCATGAGTGTTTTCACAATGAATGTTTCTCGCAACTCTACTGACAGACCGAAATAAGTCTTTGCCCTGAACGGTGCTTCTTGTGGTTTTTATTTTTTTCTGTGATTTGCTTATAATTGTGTATTATGACTGGATGCATGGTTTTTGCCACAATTGTGTATTATGTTTGTGCATTTTTAATTATGCATTACATGTTTTTAATTGTGTATTACATGTGTTTATCTGCTCTGTGATTTCTCTCACTTGAGACATTTTTTCTTATGCATCAGAACTTGAGAGCTATATAGAAAGGGAGGAAGAAGGGTCTTCAGGTCTGGGCTAGTGTTTGGTCCAGCATCTCTTGAGGACAATATAATGAGAGTGAGATAGAGAAACACTTATCTGATATCATTGCACAAACAAGCCATCTTGACCAAAAGCATGATCAGAGCACAAGGGAAGCACTTGGATTGCACAAAAAATATTCTCTTGCCGCTCGGAAGAAGTTAGTCTGAAGGAAGCATTTACGCTGTATGGAGGTAGCTATTGTTCTTTTTTTCTGTGATTACTTTTGTTCAATTTCTAAGACGTTAAAAGAGTCAAATTTATAATGGCGTCAACCAGTAGAGAAAGGCAAGAAATACCTGGTGATAAAAACGAGATGGAAATATTACTTGAGAGTGCTTCGGAAGAAAGTGTCAGTTCAGACAGTGAGTTCATTGGGCAAATACGAAACCACCTCTCTCTCTCTCTCCTGTCCCTGCATGCTTCTAGCATCTTTGTTTGTCCTTATTTGAAGTTTTTTTATCAACTTACAAGGAAAAAATCTACAATAAAGCAGTATACATGAAGTAATCCAAAAACCTGGAATAAAGACCTGCGATATAGTGCTTCTGTGAATGCTTAAAATAATTCATCAAACCGTTTCAGCCAAAAGAAATACCTAAAATCCTTACATAATAATTCTCAAGTGTCCCACTGACTGTCTTGGTATTTTTGGACATTTCCCAATGGAATTAAGATGTGAAACTTTCACAAAATTAAATTAAAATTAAAATATTTAAATATGGACCGAATTTCTCCATTTTTGTTTTATTCGACGGCTAAAACTATACAACCTCTTATTCTTGTGATGTTTGGATGTTACATGGAAGAATTTGTCAGAAACACTCATTTCTTTTTGAAATTTTATGGCTTTTTCGTACTCTTTCCGGGTGTTGCCAAGGGCTAACCTCATTGTTGCCTCCGATAAATTAGCATCTATTAAGCCTTCAAATAGATGAAGGAATTGTAGTATTTGCTTTGCACAATGTCAAACTTAATAGAATGCAACATTAATAATTGAAGAATATTATTATTCAGTAAACATACGAAGAGGTAGAATAACGGAGCCAAAGAATGGCAAATCAAGTCGTACATTGATGCCAGAATGTAATAAATTTCAAGCGCTTCATTTTCTGGGAGAATTCAAATGATTGTCAGGAATTTATTAATTAATCAAACAATTAAATTTACTATATATATATATATAGTTACATTGTAGCTATTCGTGCTTTACCTCACCACACTCCCTCCTTATTGGCCACCCACCCTTCCCACTCCCCGCCTCCTCCAATCATCAACCTTCTCACATCACCCTGTCATTTACCGTCCAGTGTGTCACTTTCTGTTACTCTATCTCCATCGCTGATGAAGGGCATACGCCCGAAAAGCCTATGTTTTTGTGAGCATGTTTATTTACATGTGTCTTTTCAATGCCCCCAGCAGTGTCTGCCAACTTGGTTCTCAAATTGACAAGTGTCCACTGGGCTTCCTTCAACACCTTGTTGCCACTCTCATCACCTTTCCTTTTCCTCAAGTTATATATATATATATATATATATATATATATATATATATATATATATATATATATATATATATATTTTCCTTGAGGAAAACATTTGTCGAAAGTAAATTACGAATAGGGACTTGGAACGTAAGAACTATGAGAAAGGCAGGAAAGCTAGAGAACTTGAAAGAAGAAATGAGAAGAAATAGAGTTGACATTATAGGGCTAAGCGAAACTAGATGGGAGGGAGAAGGACAGTTCGACTCGGAAGAATTCACGGTAGTTTATTCTGGAGGAAATAGTGGGGAAAGGGGAGTAGCTCTGGTACTTAGGAAAGATATGATGAAAAGCGTGACAAAGATAATAACAACGCACGATAGACTGATGGCAATAAAGCTAAAAGCAGTCCCAGTGGACATGCTGATAATCCAGGTATATATGCCAACGTCAGCTCATGACGATGAAGAAATAGATGAGATCTATGAGCAAATTAATGAAATTTACGAAGAAGACGGAAGAGGAAAGGTAAACTGCATAATAATGGGAGATTGGAACAGCATAGTCGGAGAAGGACAGGAAGAAAATGTTGTCGGGCAATACGGACTTGGGAAGAGAAATCGAGGAGGGGGGAAACTCGTAGAATTCTGCATCAATAATGACCTTGTAGTGACTAATACATGGTTCAAAAACCATAAACGAAGGTTATACACATGGAAAAGCCCAGGAGATAGAATGAGATGCCAAATAGATTACATCCTTGTAAAACAAAGATTTAGGAACAGCATAAAGAACGCCAAGGCATTGCAAGGAGCAGACATTGATTCAGATCACAGCCTTCTAATACTTGACGTGAGTACAAAGCTCAAACAAATAAGAAAAACGAGAAGAGAAAGACAGACCTGGGACCTAGAAAAACTGAAAGAAAGGCAGGATGTAGTCAGCATGAAGTTGGAAGATAACCTAAGAAAGTTGGAAAACAAACCGAAGACCGTCGATATAGAATGGAATGAAATTAAAACCAGTATCAAGGATACCTTGGATAAAGAGATTGGAAAACAAGAGAAGAAAATCAGAAAACCATGGATCACGAAGGAAATGCTGGAGAAAATGGATGAGAGACGAAAATGGAAAAACGTTAACAGTGAAGAAGGTAGAGCCAACTATAGGCGTATAAACAATGAGTTGAGAAGGGTAACAAATAAAGCTAGAGAAAATTGGCTAAAAGGAAAATGTGATGAAATAGAACAAATGGAGAAATTAGGACGGTACGATATGATGTACGCTAAGGCACTGGAATTAGAAGATAAGAAGTCTAATGGAATTTGTGGTAAAGGAATTATGAATACGGATGGGAAGATAGTCTCAGAAACAAAGGATGTAGCACAGGTATGGGAAGAATACATTAAGGAATTATACAGCAAACAGACAGGAGCGGCAAAAATAGAACTGGAAAATGAGGAAAACATTGAAGAAGACAACTTAGGACCAAGTATTATGGAGAGCGAAGTAGAAAAAGCGATAGTGGAACTTAAGAAGGGGAAAGCCACGGGCAGCGATGGAATACCGGCTGAGATACTTAAAGTCATAGGATCAGAAGGACTAAAAGCGATCACGAAATTAATTAATAAGATTTACGACACGGGAGAGTGGCCTCAGGATTTCCTAGAAGTAACAATGATCCCTCTAAAGAAGAAGCCAAAGGCAATGCAGTGTAAAGATTACAGAACTATAAGCCTTCTGTCACACACATCGAAGATCATCACGAGGATTCTTAATAAAAGGCTGGAGAAAAAGGCAGAAGAAATAATAGGGGAAGATCAATTCGGTTTCAGAAAAGGACGAGGAACTAGAGATGCTATAGGAGTAGTTAGAATCATATCAGAAAGGGCAATAGAATACAGTCAAGATATCTGCGCATGTTTCGTAGACTGGCAGAAGGCCTTTGATAGAGTAAATTGGGTAAAGTTGATGAAGATATTAAAGGATATAGGTGTAGACTGGAAAGACAGGAGACTGATTAGGAATCTATATGAGAATCAAGTTGTAAAGGTCAGGTTTGAGAATGTGGACACCTGCGGAATAAATATCGGTAGAGGAGTAAGACAAGGCTGCTGCCTATCGCCAACCCTATTCAATATATATGGAGAAAGTCTAATGCAAGAAGCTTTAGAAGGCACAGGGGATTTCAAAATTGGAGGAAGGATTATAAGAACAGTGAAATACGCAGATGATCAAGTACTTCTAGCAAGAAAGGAAGAGGAGCTACAAAAAATGATAAATAGACTAGTGATAACAGGTAGAAAATACGGTATGGAAATAAATACAGAAAAATCCAAGGTCATTCGAATATCGGGTAAAGAAGAGAATCTGAACATAACTATTGGGGGAAAGCCATTAGAACAAGTTTCAGAATATAAATACCTTGGAAGTATCATAACACGAGAGGCAAAATGTACGGATGAGATCAAAACTAGAATAGGAAAAGCAAAAGCGGCTTTCAGGAGAAAGAAACAACTACTTACAGGGAATATAAGGGAAGATATCCGCAAGAAGTTGATAAAATGCTACGTATGGAGTATAGCATTGTATGGGGCAGAAACATGGACGCTAAGGAAAAATGACATCAAATACTTGGAAAGCTTTGAAATGTGGACTTGGAGGAGAATGCTGAAGATAAAATGGACAGATAGGATGAAAAACGATGAAGTGCTACGAAGAATAGGAGAGAAGCGAATGATTATACAGACTATCAGAAAGAGGAAGGCTAACTGGGTTGGACATTACATGAGGAGAGAGAGTATGATTAAAGATGTGTTAGAAGGAAAACTAGATGGGAAAAGGGAAAGAGGTAGGAAAAGGTATCAGCTGATAGACGATTTGAAAGGGAAAGAGAGTTATCAAGATATGAAGAGGACAGCGGAAAATAGGAGTATATGGAGAACCAGGTTTAACCATGAATAATCACGGACCTGTCTACGGACAGACTACCTATGATGATGATATATAAAAGTTTTTACACACACACACACCTCAGAAGTTATATTTTAATCACACTGCTAAGTCCCGTTGATGTTCAATGGGTAATTTTGTTATTATAGTATAAACACTCATAGTTTTACGCAGATTCTCAAAAAATTTCAGATGAATCCAAGGAATACGTAAAAAGTTATGCATTTTATTTATAAGTTTACTCTGGATTAGCTTATTCATTTAAATCTCCTCCAGCCTCTAGGATGGCTTTGATTTAAATGCCTTCCGTGCTTGAGGAGTTAATCATTTCCTGAAATTTAAACTTTCCTGCAATTTATATTTTTCACAGTCACCTGAGAGTGTGAATAAGGGATTTTACTGTAACATGTGTGTTTGAATTTCACCATGTGTTTGCGCAACTACATAAATGATTTGCTGAGAATGAACCGCACCGAGTATTATAATAAAACTCTGTATGCATTGTTGCAAGATGTCAAGCTACAATGTACATAAGCATATTCTCTTCCTACTTAGGCCGAAAACTTTTCAGCCACCCCTAGTATATGTGTGATAAACAAATTTTCGATTAAGAGAGATAAAATAAAGTTTCGATAATATTAAATGGCAGATGTGATCACATTAGGCAGAGAAAATTGCAAGTCTTAAGGTAGGCTCCCACTGGTGAACCCTGCAACATGACAGAAAATATTCTTTCCATGTTATTAAATGAACCCGCTCCTACTAAAGCCGGAGCGCAGCATGCCTCTGCTACTTTTCTGCAACAGTATGTGCGGAGACAATATTCTCAACTACCATGCAAGGGCATGCTTTGCTGCTTAGGTGTGCTTCAATGTGAGTGGGTCTTGCATGTGTGCCCATGGTTGTCGAAGAGTTTCATTAACATTAGGCAGAAGTCACTTGCTTCCATCATCACGTGACTCATGCTGTTTCCAGGAGTCAGATTCAACAATAGTTAATAACTCATAAAATTTGGTTTGAGACATACAAAAATAAATCTTGAACTTACAACGAGAGGTTACAACCTTCGGGTAATGGATTTAGATGAAATGCGATCAGATGATTCTACATCGAAAATAAGGAAACCCATGTCTCAGGGTTTTTGTGAATGGGCCCTTGGGTTCAAGAAACCAGCCTTGAAAATATGCACAAACATTGTATGCAACTTAATAACCTTCACTGTCGAATTGTTGATAAGAAAGGAAATGGCTGAGTGGATAGTGTGCCTAGCTCTTACGGCATAGATCCAGGTTCAATCCCAAAGGTTTTTGTTTTTTTTTCCAAATTATCCAAGTGTTTTTTGAAAAGTAATATTTTCCAGTAAAAATACACTGTATAATGAACACAGAAACATATACCGTAAATACCCGCGTATAATGCGCACCCTCGTATGATGCGCAGGGCGGTTTTCAGCCTCGTAATCTATAATTTTTCTATATACCCGCATATAGTGTGCACAGATTTTTTTTAGCATTACCATTCCAGAATAAAGTAGATGGTGTAACGTGTTCTAAAGCAATGATCGAATTATTGGTATTATGTATTGGTAACATAATGAAAGTGCGAAATGAAATTTTTTAATAACGTTCCAAAAGAACGTCAACTAACTCAATCATTACATACTCAATGTTTACTTACAAGGTGATATTAGGATATACACTATAAATCGAATTATATTAATTCCATAGTAGGGCATATGACATTATTTGAGCTAATAAAATGAAGGAATGACGATAACCCTGTCGAAGTTTTTGACATATGTTTTAGTCACGCCTGAGGTGGACAGGTTCGCCCAACCTTCAGTTTTACCCTTATTAGAACACTCTGGAGCACGTAAACACAATACCAAAAAACCATAATTAACTACAGACTCTAAGAATCAAGAATAAATCACGTATGAATGCTGAGAGAAAGGTACGATAACTTTATTTAGTTCTACAAGAAGCTTCAACTCCCAGCATACTCAAAGGCATCAGCTGCCATTGTTTCTAATTATAATTATTTGTAATTGCAAACCCTCTGGACCAATAAAATTATTATTATTTATTAAAGATTTCAACCTGAAGTTTTAATAAATAACTAATTTATGAAAATTTATGTAATTCAACTACATTTGAAATTGAGTACCTTTAATTCGCATGGAACAGACAATATGGAGGCATTTAAATGCCCTTACACAACGTGTTAAGGTCCCCTGAACACGTTTTGACTATTTTCTCAAAGATGTCTGTGACCGGAATTTTGTAGGTGCTCTAACTCAAAAACTAATAATACGACTAACATAAAATTTCATATTTGTATTAGAAAATCAAGAACTGAATAGATTTTAGCTAAAATCGAAGTGGACTTTTGTCACATTCGTTTTTTGAAATATTTGCTTTAATATTTGATGAATGTAAAAAATAATGCAATAAAAGATGTAGCAAATTTAATTTTCTACTACATTTGTTCAAAACATTTTCCCACATAATGGATAGTTTAACAGATATTTTAAAAACTATATTTTTTAGCTGCAACCACCACATCACCTACCAATGACTATTGTAAACAATTGCTGCTTAGTTACATCTTAGTCATGCTCCTTTTTATTTTCTTAATTGTTGGAGTTTCAGGTCTATATCCAATATCAGAAGGCCACGGTTTGAATTTATTTCTGTTCTTTGTAGTCTTTAAAATGGTCTAACAGTTTCTTAAAATATTTATTATCATTTAACCTAATATAAAATAAAGAGATTTGTTGTAATTCCACATAAATTTATTTAAAACGACCTAGGTTTCATTGCAATGCAACATCGTCAGATGAATCAATTCAAAGACGGCAGCAATTTATAGTAATAGGTACAATGGGTGGGAGGGGGAGGGTGAGTTGGGGAGAATAAAGAAAGGAATTGTGGAGCGAACATCATTGGAGGAAAAGAGTGAACGTATGTTCGTGGGAAGGGGAGGGGGAGAAAACGGTTGAGCTCAGTAAAGTTCAGTAAGTTGGATAATGAGAAGACAATTGAAAAATCTAGTACACACAAAAAAATTTTATTAATTTTAATTGTGTAAAACCACAAGCAATTAAAATTCTCAAAATATGTTTTATTACCTTTGTTAAATTTTAAAAATAATTTTTTATTCAAAATAGTATTTTCAGGTAGTTATTTTACAGCAGTGGTGGACAACCTGTGGCCTTCGACCCTTTCCTAAGTGGCCCGCAGAGCCTTAAGAAAATTCTTAGTTCCTGGAGAGGCTCACCCAGAGGGGGGGGGGTACTCACGATCTTCAGCCCTCTAAAAACTCTAAATTCTCTCCCTTAGTAACCCTATACTGTGGAATTTGTATGAACCAGATGGGTACTTACTCAAGGGTTGAACCCCACCAAAAGGCAATCCTGGAGGGTGCCTGGTTCTTTGAAAATAGTATAGAACAGACTCAAAAAACTGAGACTTTCTCTTTACAAACTCATGCATTCGTTATTGAAGGCCAAAGGCATAAGGCGTGGCAGGAAAGAGAAAAAGTTGTAGAAGAGAAAGGTCGTAAATTTTTCTTGGGATGAATGAAATAAATTAATATCCATCCACACAGGAGGTAAAGACAAAGATGTGTAACTTTAGGTTTCTGCCTCTGTTTTTTGAGACCAAGAACAATTTGCGACTGAATGTAATGATATTTTAACAAACTTTCTGAGAAGGTAGAAGATTGAAATTTGGTAGGAATGTTTGTTTCTTATAGTAAAAGCCATTTAAGAAAAAAATCCCCAAAAAGGTCCAGGTTCGACCTCATTAGATAATTTCCATTTCCCCTAAGATAACATATAAAAATTGATTTTTCAACTTACAGGCTTTTACTCTTTTGCAAATTAAAATTAGAAATAATTGACCTAAGATCTTCTGGCCTGGAACGTTTTAAAGAAAAATAAATAATGTTCCTTATTTTTATCATCACATTTCGCCTACAATTCGAAATCGCTCAATTTATAAGTTTAAATCATATTTATTGGAAAATTTTAAACTTTTTAACAATATGTTGCCTTGCCAACCATGTCATTGTTAAACCTCAAGATTATATTGTCGCCTCAATCCATATAATGTATGCATAAGGAAAGTGTTTTGAATGCTTTAGCAGGAGAGAGAGAGAAGGCGCCCGAAATTTTATAATTAAAATCGCATTTTTCATTAATTTCCTTTCAGTTAATTTCACTGACATATTTTGCAATTAACTATTTTTATATTTACTTTTGCAGAGCATCTTATAATTTACCGGAGTTATAAATTCACATCATGTACCTATGCGAAACATGCAAAAAGCCATTTCTTAACATGCAGACCTTTTTTGTTAACATTTAAAAATATATCAAGGATGAGATGTTTAGTGTGGAGAAAAAAATGCAAATCTCATTCATAAATCTCCGAATATTACGTTTTAATAAGATTTTTCATGTTTTCATGCATTTTATTTATATTGGGCCATTGTTGTCCCAATTGTTGAATTCTATTCTTGGTCTCAGATTCATGCTTAATAAATGCACCGTTTTAGTGCTTTAATATGGGTTAGACTTTTATAAAGTTGTATAACACATTTACTGAAATTATTAAGTAGTTAGAGGGAGGAAGAAAAAAAATGGAAATGAGCAGAAATGGAGAAAGAGTGTGTAGTATTTGTATAAGATTAAAAGGAACTGCAGTACAAAATTAACAATAATAAATTATAATTGATTATAAAAGATTTTATATCGAATCATGCGCCATTGCCAAGCGGTGGGAATACCTGAAACTCAATATAACATTATTTTCAATGGATTTCTTTAATTGATAACACTGCAAATATTTCGAAATGAATTTCTAATAAGATAGAAAAGTAACATTTTATGACGTTTATTTAATTTCTTTGAATAATACCAATTTTTTTAAAAATTTCAAAGCTACTATATGTAGTTAAAAGAAAAGTGAAATCTTAAAATATAGTTGAAACTCATTGTAGTTCATGTAAGTATTTAGTTCATAGTAAATTACTACACTCCTTCAACAATAAATTGACTGTTCATTCACATTTTATCCTGTTTTTATGCGTTAAAAAGTGCTAGTAAAATAATTCAATTATTAAGTTACATTCTACGTGTTTTAAATAACTTATAATTTGCTCAAATATTTCAAGTAAATTTCTGCTGATTCTTCATACATTATATCTTATTGTTTTGATTTTCATCTTATTTTCAGCAAATATTTGGATAATCATTTGGCTTCTCTGATAATAAATTTTTAAACAATATAATTAAAACAAAGATAACTTTCAAAAACATTGATCTGATTGTGCATGAAAGCCAAACCATATTATAGCAAATTTTACTGATTTTTTATAATGAAATCAAATATCTTTGGAATACGTTCATGATGACAAGCAATTACGCTAGTACTTCATATATTATCCCGAGAGTGCATCTTAATTATTAATATTTTATTGATTAACATGTTTTGTGGACTACCAATTAATATATTCTAATGTAATAAGTATACATGCTATGAGTCAGGAACCAAACCCCATTTTTAGCCTACTTTCCAAAAAATGTTAAAGTCTTACGAGATCACCTCGGTGTCTGTGTCCCCCTAACATCTTCTTCATGAATTTCAACTAAATTTGGTACATATAATATGCACATATATTAACACTTTCAACGAGGCATGACTGGAATTCCCGTCATTGTGCTACATCTGGTTCTAACGATTCGGGTGGGGGTCTTAGCATTCTTCTTTTGTCTCGAGCCATCGGTTTGGTTCCCTCTTCCATTTGGGTAACGTCAGTTTCACAGTTGGCGATTTGTTTTCATCGGATATACATCGGATTGTGTTGGTGGTTAGTACTCACTCGTAAACATATAATCATATTAAATCATTTAATCATAATGTTTTATTGTGTGTTTGATTACTTTCTTCATTTTTACAGGTTTATTTATGTATTTATAAGAGAAACCAAATTCCGTCATAGTGAAAAAATTTTTTTTCGGAAAAATACCAAAAGCTTTCTGCGAAACGTGTTTTTTTCATACTTTTTAATTGTTTATTAAGCATTTAATGTTTCTAAGCACATTTTTATTGTAGTATTGAGGATAAATTGTGCTGAACATACTACTTTTAAGAAATACTTGGAAAATTACGAATAATGTAAAATAATCTAATGAAAAAAAACGAGAATTCATTCAGTCACCAGTAAGAAACTAGATTTTGGTGCCGTGTTGAAAGGGTTAATGACCAAAATGACATATTTGAACCGGATCGACTCAGCAGGTCTGCCACAAACACCGATTTCAATGAAATTTTGTATGAAGTATGCGTGCAACATAAAATAACAAAATCAAGATGTCTAGTATAGATATAGAAAGCAGGGCTGCCACAATACAAGGAATAAAAAAAATTCTTTGTACACGTATTTGTGTGGAACTGTCCCCATCAATTTAAACCAAATTTAATACAGGTTTCCCTCACTTTATGCAGGTTCGCTCTCTGCAATTTCGCTATTATGCAACCAACTTTTGCTACCAGAAATTCTTGTTATGCATCTTTGATTTGCTCTTATGCAGTTACATGGCCAGTGCAATACAAATGAAAGAAAGTTCTCCACTACACCACAAGGCGACCATTCAGTATCTCATTGACTCTTATGCTGTGTGCATTAGTACTGCAGTAAAAGAGATGAGAGTGGAGATGAGACGGAGATTTCTTGTGATACTGTTTGAGCACACTTGAGAAGGTTTGCCTATTGAGCATTTTTCTTGAGACCACATATGGTATTTGGTTCTGGTCAATGAACTCATCCCAAATACGATTGGGGCTGTCGTAACTGCATAGGTCATCTCTCGAAATGCGGGGAGGGCCCTGATTTAGTGAGATGGCAGACCCTTGGATGTTTTCCCTTACTAGTTAGTTGTTCTCCCCTTCTTCACAAAAGATGCCTTAGGTATCTTCAGAGAATTCCTTTTGCCTTCAGTTAGGAGTTACCAGTTGTGCCATCAGTCCCTTTGTCCATTGTGTTATGTGCATTAGTACTTTTTGGTATTTTTGTAATGCGTTTTTCCACTGTTACCATTGAAAGAATGGCTTCCAAATGCATGGTTACCCCTCACACCGAGCACGAAATGAAGAGGAAGAGGACCGCATTGACGCTGGAGCAAAAACTCATAATTTTAAAGCGTGCTGATGTTGGGGAAGGATCTGCTTCCATCAGTCGAGCCTACAACCTCGGTGAGTCTACCATTCGCTCCATCAAAGGAATGCTGAGAAAATAAGGACTTCTGTTTTGCACTCTACTCCCTTATCTGCGAAGAAAACCATGAGGATGCGAAACCCTATTGTGGAAAAAATGGCGAGCATGTTAGGGATTTGGGTAAAAGACCAGAACCAGAAGAGGATGAATCTTCCATCAGCTGCTATAAGGGCTAAAGCAGTGCAGCTGTTTGAAACCCTACAGCAGGAGCAGGATGGTGTTGAAGAACTGTTCTCTGCAAGTAAAGGATTGTTCGATAAATTCATCCATCATCAAAATTTGCAGAGCATTAAAATTAGTGGGGAAGCTGCAAGTGCAGACCATGCTGCTGCTGCCACATTTCCTAAGGCATTGCAAGACATTGTAGCAGCCGAAGGGTACAGCCCGAAACAATTTTTCAACACCAATGAAACTGGGCTTTTCTGGAAGAGGATGTCTTCGCATACCTACATTAGCAAGGAAGAGAAATCTGCACCTGGTTTTAAAGCAGCAAAGGACAGGTTGATGCTTCTTTTATGTGGTAATGCAGCGAGAGACTTTAAGTGCAATCCATTGTTGATATATTGCTCTAATAACCCACATGATTTAAAGGGCATGAGCCGGTGCATTGGGAAGTCAACAAGAAGGCATGGATGACAGGGCAGATTATTGAAGACAGTTTTAAAAACCATTTCATCATAGAGGCAGAGCAATACTGCAGAAAGGAGAATCTTACCTTCAAGATATTGCTGATTCTTGATAATGCACCTGGCCACCCAAAACATCTAGCTACCAACGATCCTAATGTGTCGATCTTATTTCTCCCACCAAATATAACGCCTCTTCTCCAGCCTCTTGATCAGGGAGTTATTTTGACTTTCAAGGTGTATTACTTACGGTGTACTATTTCCCAGCTGCTTGAAGCAACCAATGATGCCAGCAAACCTTCAATTATGGAATGGTGGAAGGGTTACAACATCAAGGAGGTCATAAAAAATATTGGGTATTCCGGGAATAAAGTCAAGCCATCGACAATGAATTCTGCATGGAAGAATTCATGGAAAGAATGTGTCACTAGCTTCGCCAGCTTTCTGGAGGTTCTACACTTGGTTCAAGATATCATTGAACTTGGGCAGAAGTTGGGAGGGGAAAGTTTTGCTGATATTGGAGAAGATGATGTTATGGAGGTACTCAATTCGCATGGTGAGGAACTTAGTATCGACGACGTAAGGTCTATCATCAGTGCCAATGAAGTGGAAGAAGAGGAGAAAGAGTTGGAACTCACTCTAGAAGTGAAGGACATGACATCAAGGAAGTTAACGGAATTCTTCACTTATGCTGAGAATCTCGCTTAAATGGCAATGGATATGGGCCCAAGCATGGAGTGAAGTCTTCTTTTGAAGTGCAGTTTGGACCACCTTCTTGCACCATACAAGGCAGTGTATGCGCAAAAATGATGTTCAACAAAACAGTGTACCATGCTCCAGTTCTTACAGCCACGCTCTGTAACCCCCACTGCCTCTGCCCTTGCTGGACCTTCCACTTCGCCATTAATCCTAATGTGCCTGCCACCTCCACACCCAATCCCGTTTGCAACACCTCCTCCACCTCATCTACATTTTTGTCATCAGATAATTCTCCACTGGATGTGTTCTTGCCCGCAGAACTTGTGTTGGGCCAAGACAACCCTCCAGCAGTATAATCCTCCACTATTATGTCGCCCACAACAGCTACCACTTGTGCTTTTCTGCCTCCTTTTATTGGCGAGTATATTTTAGTGTTAATTGCTTTAAGTTTGTAGTTAGCGCATAAGAAGTCATTATGAAGCGAAAGAAGAACATCTTGGAGGGGAGTTAGGATTGCTTGTGGAATGTATTCCTATCTTTTACATTTAAATATGGATCCTCTTTATGCAAATTTGCTTTATGCGTAGGCTGACCATACGTCCTGTATTCTCCGGGACAGTCTCATTTTTGGGCCATTTCCAGACCGTCCCGTCATTTTCGGCAAAAAAGTAATTTTGTCCCGTTTCAAAGCTTTTCGAGAATAAAATTCAGACTTTCCAATTTTCTCAAAATATGGATAATATTAGATTTTAACTGAGAATATTTCTCTGTTTAGAAAAGTGAGAATAAGGCTAAGTTGTCACTTTATAGAACAGGTACACAGATTTATTTGTCTGCCCGTTTCCGTGAGCTCCGGATCTTTCAATGTATAAGCGGAATAGCTAGTTGCATCTTTGTTGCAGGATTAATCGAGGTATTAAAAAAAATCAAGGCCGACGCATCAACATTGTCACAGAATTAATGGTTCGTTCTAATTCAAACAAAAAAGAGAACAAACTTTTTCCTGTTGTTATTCGGTATTTCTTACCAGATAATGGTGTTCAAACTAAAATCTTAGAGTTTGCTTCTTTACCTGGTGAAACATCCGATTTACAATGCAACCTGCTAATTGACGTTGTAAATAAGTATTGCTTGCAAAACAAGATTGTAGAATTTTGTGCCGATAATGCAAACACCAATTTTGGCAGTTGTAACAGAAATAGTCAAAATAATATATGGCGTAAACTTGAAAAAGGACTTGCAAGGAATGTTATTGGAATTGGTTGCGGTGCACATATCATACACAACTGCCTTCGATGTGCTATTGACTGTTTGCCATTTGATGTTGAATGCTTTGTGGTTAAAGTTTACAAGTACTTTCACATATATACAGTTAGAGTTCAGGAGCTCAAAGACTTTTGTAAATTTGCAGGAGAAGATTATTCTAAGTTATTAGAACATGGAAACACAAGATTTTTATCCTTAGGACCTGCGATAGACAGAATCTTCGAAATGTTTAATGGGTTACGTTCTTACTTTCTTTCACAACAAAAGTGTCCAATGATTTTGAAAAACCTATTTGAAGATTCCTGCCTAAATTATGGTTATCATTTGCAAGAGATCAAATTTCAACATTTCAGAAAGACGTAGAATCTATAGAAAAAACAGATGTGTCGGCAACTGAAGTAGCCTTGGGTGTTAAATCTCTTAAAGAAACCCTTATTGCTAGGAATGAAGAAAGTTTTATTACAACAGATGTAAGAATTCAACTTAAGTCGCTGATGGAATCTGAAAAGATAAATGAATCTGAGTTTTATGAAATCATTTCAAATTTTTATTCTACCAGTATAGAATGTTAGGAGAAATGGGAAAAGAGCTTTGGGATATCTGATAGGTTTGAATGGATATTATTAAAACAGTTACCTCAGTGGAAAGAGATACATAACAGTTTGGAAGAAATTAAAGATCATTTCAGTTGCATAGGAGTAGATGAAACTCAATTATTTGTCCAATGGTTTGCATGAAATCCATCATAACTAGAAAGATAGGAATTTGGAACTCAGAACATATATCTACCTCAAATAAATGGGTTGAAATATTTTTGGAAATGAATCTGCGGTGTTTTCTGAGAATGCAATCCCCGTGAATAATGAGGGCCTATGCTAAAACTTATACACTTATTTTGTGAAAGTAAATAGGAGGACTTAAAAAATAAATAATTGCTTCAAAATATGAAATGTGCCCTGCATGTGCTCAACGATCCCATTAATTAGTTTGTCAGAGTGCGACACACACATCACACATACCCTAACTGACAGCACTTACTTATACTCAAGTGTAAAATGATATTTTAATTCCTAAAGCCTGGTCCACACTTGAGCATTCTGCAGCAGCATAACAGCGCAATTTAACATTTTACGTGTCACATTACACTACGAGGCTAAGGGCTCTCATGTATCACCACCATGGTCATTCGAAGGTACAAGGTCCTTAAGCCTTCCACACTAGCACACATGGTGTAACATAACATCCTTTGATGTTTCGTTGAGAAACTGACAATAATGTGGATAGAGCACGCCACGAACCAAACGGGCGAATGATACAGTAACACCATCCACACTTGGGCATTCGCTTTATGTTACATTACATTATGCTGTTACATTACGGCAGAATGCTCAAGTGTGGACAAGGTTTAATAAATGGTATGCATATATAATAATAATACCAGCTTTACCCGGCCTGACCACGGACCGGGTTCGGGCCGAGCTTAGCCTGTGGGCCTAGGCCCAGCCCATGCAGACCTCTAATGTGAATGATTAATCTTCTACATTTAAATGTATTCCTTCTAGCATATAACACAACGAATTTCGTATACATTGGTTGCTATGAAAATCATTTTCCTCTCCTTCCTTCTCTCTCTCATTTTAAAAGCATTCAAGCCACGCTTTCACCCATAAGGAATTAAATGACAATAGGATTTAGAGTTTTAACAATGTAATTGGTTTGCAAGACAACATCCCATTAAAATGGCAAGATTTTCCCAAAATATGTGACTTAAATGTTTTAACATGAGGAATTTTGAACTGCAGACGAAAAAATATGAACAGAATAAGAAAAATTATAATTTCTTCTTTAAAATGCTTTAAATCTAAGATCATAGGTTAATTCTCTTTAATTTAGATCTAAAAAAGAAAAAAAGCCTGTATGTCATTACGTTAATTTTTGTGTGCTATTTTATGGAAACTGGAAATGTCTTCCTTGGAGTCGAATTCAGGACTTTTCAGTTTATTTTCATCATCGCCTTAAAATATGTAAATCAAGCATTCCTCCTAAATTTCAAAAATGTATCCTTTATCGAGTTATTTGCATTTTTACAGCGTGACACAGGGAGCCACAAAGGGACAGCAGAAAGCTCTTATAAATTTTAGATTGTTTTTAAACCTCTTTCATACATTTTCTACACTCAATTTTAACTTTGAAGAAATTGCAATATAGGATACATTAGTAGTTGGTCTCTAAATATCACCACACCGTCAACATCGAGGAAAGATCGGTTGCGCAAGTGAAAGTGTCTGAATATTGAATCTGCTAACAATTTGTCAGAAATAATATATCACATGTCATTGGGATTTATTAAAGACTTAAGTATTTATGTTGTATCAACAATAAATATCACGTTTAAGTGAAAAATGGTGTATTAAATATTGAAAATGCAAAATCATTCTTATTCCTGGGTTCCCTGGATATCTGAAAATCTAATTCCCGTTTCCCGGGAAAAAAAATATCGCCAGGAACCCAAAACTCGAGCCATGATCATACTTATATACAGCAATACACTGCTTAACAAATGGGATACGTTCCGCAAAAATAATTCGTAAACAAGCGCGTATTTCCATTGAATTTGTAATAGGTTGCACGCTTGCCCTTATTCATGTGAATGGTGCACAGAGTAGAAGTAGTAAGGCCTAAAGACTTAGAAATCACATTTACCTTTTCACCAACAACAAACCTCTAATTTCATATATAATGTGATACACCTTCGTTTATTAGCAAAATCATTCACTTCACTGCTACTTGCTTTTCTTTTCTCACTCATTTTTAATTATTAAGACGGTTAAATTTTCAACAGACTGTAGCAAAAATAATCTGCATGTATTCACCGGTCCAGGGTTAACCACCGACTGACACTTCATAGCATATAATAGCACTCGTATAATATGTTGCACTATGTTGGTTGACTAAATTTTGCAACATTGTACATATATGAGGCCAGCATCGAATTGCAAGCTGTGTGTGCATTATAGTTAATTCACTTGTATCCATACTCACTCTAGTATTCAGTAAATTTCGTTATGAACGAAAAACATTACATTCATTATAGTGAGTCTGGCATACGTTCAGTGAATTTTTGGTGCTAATTTATAGCATACGCTATAGCGAATATTCATTAAATGGGCATTCATTGTGTGGGGTATTACTGTAAACACAAAATGACATTTTTGGGAGGTAAAAAGTAAATAAAGGACAATTCCTTCCTCCAAGAATAAATAAAATTCATATGGTATACAAGGATAAAACTAAATAATAATATATATTAACTAATGGACAGAATTGAGCAATAACAAGAAAAAGACTTTCCATATTTTTAATTACAAATATAAAAGCAATACAAGACACATAAGACCTTCCAACATTTGCCTTTTCAATGAAAAACACAATTATTCACATACACACAGATAAAGACACATTTGAACTTACCACCTCAAGAAATGTGAGGCAACATATTTTCTAGCAAAAATATGTCACACATGTGACGATGAGGAGGGATTTCTAGGATCCCCAACCTCCATGCGAGAAGAAAAACCCTTCCAAGTGCAGCGTGAAACAAAATGTAAAGACAGTTAGTAGCTTTCTAATCTTATTTAGTTAATTTTTCAAGAAATACAAATTTTAATCACCAAATAAAAATGAACATGCACACAATATGTACAGTCGTTTCTGCTATAACGTGAGTTGCGTTATAGAAAAAGCGCGTTATAGAAACTATTAATGCATTAGGAATTAATAGGTTAGGGGGTAGATGGCTCGAAGATACCATCTTGACTGATATTTTTCCATACAAATTTTTATATATAAAGTAAAACCTGGTTAGTACATTTTTGCAGGGGACAGGACAAATGAACTTATTAACTAGGAAAACGTGCTAAGCAAGCTACATATATTCACATACACTACACCACCTTTTTGAACTTCGCATGCTTGCGGTTCGAATTTGCACTTCGGGACAAAACCTTTTTACGACCATTACTTGTTTCGCGCCGATTAAATTGCATTATTTATGATAAAAATGTGACTCTTTTTAGGTTGACTGGAATCGTACTTCCATTATTACATTGTGTCTTATGAGAAAATAGGACTTGCACTTCGCGAATTTGCATTTCGCGTCAGTTTTCCGGAACCAATTATTCATGAAGTTCAAAAAGGGGGTGTATTTTAATCATTTGTCTGTAGAAAGAATTTTGTAGGTACCTATGCTATAGACTAGTGGTTCTCAACCGGTGTACCGAGAACATTCCCCAAGTGTGCCATGAGGCTTTGAAGAGAAGATTGCCAATCTGCCTGTCTTCCACTGATTATATACATAATTTTAACAAAGAAACTAACACACATCATTAAGAGTATCTGCATCCAGTCAAAAAGTATCACGGCTTTGGAAGGCGCATAAACAGTAAGCCTGGCAACAACGTTGCCAGCATTGTCATAGTAACTGAATGTCTTGTGCATGAGTCATAGACAACTGATTGGTTTTCACTGTATCCATTGTTTTTTGCAGAGGGAAACAGTTTTTGGAATGACATTAAGAGCTGAATTGAAGTCTGTATTAGACCTAGTTGTCGGAATGGTTAATTTTGTGAAATCAAGACCTCTAAAGACCCGCCTCTTCTACAGCTTTGTAATGCATTGGATTTGCAGTATGAATATTTAGTTTTACACACAGAAATACGATGGCTGTCAAGGGGAAGAGTAGTGACTCGTGTATTTGAATTTAAAGAAGAGTTGTTATTATTTTTGAAACACAGGGAAACAGTGATTGTTGTGAATATCTTAGCTGTGAACTTTGGTGCGCCAAATTAGCATATTTGGCCGAAATATTTAGGTATCTGAATAGTGTGAACTCCAGCATGCAAGGGTGGAATGAAAACATCTTGACTTCTATGGATAAGCTACTGGCATTGCAGAGAAAATAGTCACTTAGAAAAAGAGAGCTAGAGAAGCTAATCTTGATATGTTTCCTCTGATTCCAAAAACCCATACGAAAGAAATTGTTGCTTTTGTGGTGGAACATTTAGCAACTCTAGAGCACAATATCGAGCATTACTTTCCATCCTTGACTACAGAGAAATACAACTAGGTAAGGAATCCATTCACACCAGTGACAACTGATCACACTCTGAAAATCAAATACACTGAATTGTCTCTGGATATGTTCTGGATTTCTGATAGAGAAGAATATTCAGAAATTAAAAAAAAAGCTTTGTCAGTTTTGATGCAGTTTTCTACATTCTATCTGTGTGACTTGGGGTTCTCGACACTTACAAACATTAAATGCAGAAAAAGAGAACGGTGCAACTATGTTGAAGATGAAATGCGAGTCTGCTTATCAAGGATATGTTCTAATATCAGCGCAATCATTAGAAAATGCCACGCTCAAGTGTCACATTACGTAAGATTTTAAAATCGATTTTTTAACAAAACTTCAACATTAGTTCTGTTATATGATAACATAACTAGGGTATGGATTTTTCGGGTTTACCCAATTTTTACCCTCAAAAAATCTTTAACTTATTTATACCCAATTTTAATCTGAATGAAAAGGAAAATAATAAAACCCAATATTTACCCTCTGAATGAATTTTTTTTAAAACCCGAAAAATCCAGACCCTAATCATAGCTTAATTTGGTCGATTACATATACAACATAATATAAAAAATTTATGTACTATTGTGATAAATCCTATTTCTTTATTCTAATCTAATTCTAGTGTGCCACAAAAAAATGAATACCCAAAGTGTGCTGCGAGCACCAAACGGTTGAGAACCACTGCTGCAGACTACCAAACGATATATCGATCGCTATATCAAATCAAAGGTTAGTTAAATGGTCAACCGTCCATGGTTGAACTTGCACGAAAATCACAAACATGTTTTACATTTACTTAAAAAACTTGTGCACAGTACTGTTTTTTATTTTTAATCCCGTCTGACAGAACATGAGGAATGGAACGTCGTCTAATTAGCTAATTAGCCACGATTTGTTCTTACATGACGTCACAAAAATGCTGGTTGTGTCTGGATGAGCCTGATGAGAACCAACATATTTGTTATATGATCATAAAACTGAGGGACCTATTCCATTTTTAATGATTTATAACTTGCATCTGCATTTTTATTGTTTCACCTTTACTTAAGAGGCAAGTTATGGAGTGGTGTATTTTTTGCGACGATTCATTGAACGTACTAACCAGGAAACGTCATTATTTTAAGACATACTAACCAAATATTTTTAACAAGTATTTAAATGGAATGGAATCAGGACCTTGAGAAATCGATGTACTAAAGAGGAAAAACGTGCTAACGAGGAACGTACTGACCAAGTTCCACTGTATTTTTTAGTTTTTTTTATAAAAAGTGTTTAGTGTAATAATAAAATTCATTAATTGAACAAAACCATGACAAAAATGAAAAAAAATCACATCTTAGTATGCATTAATCTTTTTCGCTAAGCGATAGAAAATGCAGGTTGAGGAGGATGAAAAGAGAAAACAGTGATGGTGGAGGATGGTGAGAGAGAGAAACTCATTTTTACCACTTTTCAAGTCAAAACATTCTGAAACATAAGAAATGTATATGAAATGTTTAATTAACACTTACCACAAGAAGGAAAGAAAATACATTTTTGAACAAGCGAGAAAAGAAATAATGCCTGGTAAAGTACAATATATACAATAATAGCAGTCCGCAATGTCATGCCAGATGCGTATGCACGCAGTAAAAAACTGGCTCTATGCTGAATCGCGCAACCATTTCTTCTCACTTTCTATATATCACTATGGGATTGTTAATGGTTTCAGGCGCCACTTAATGGAATTTCTTCATATTGTAGAAATAAAGAGACTTATTTGGTAATTCCACATATCACTACGTGATATCAACTGCATTATATCCAACACACACTCATGAAAACAGGGTTCCCTATTACCTTCATCATGTTATATCCAATTCGCGCAACAAAAACACACGTTATAGCAGCAATGACTGTATACTCAACACATTCATACTGGTCTCATTATTATAAGCTTGTATTGGGGCAGCACTTTTTATGAAATACTATTTACAGGTTGGGGTAAGGCAACAATATGTTGCAGTAACTGTTTCAGATTAAGTGAGATCAGGGTAACCCAGAATTCATAATTAGCGAAATTGCATAATTTTCTAGTTATTTCATGAAACAATACTCAAACTGGCCAATACTGTTAAATATACATAAAGAGAATAAATGAAAATCTTGTTGGCCCAGTCTTTGAAGACATTTTCTACAAAAGCTGGGAAATTTTTAAATCTTTGGCTGAAACAGAAAGATTAAATTCATATAAATTTATTTTAAGGAAATCATGTTTTTTTATGCGCTAAAATGGAAAAAAACAAAAAAAATCTAAAATTCATATAATTGAATGTTCCATTAAGTAAAAATAGTTTTGGTCATATAAAAGGTGTGTAGCGTAATGTTTTATGGATAAATTTCCATTAATATTTCTTTCCCACTTAGCTTTTAAATGCCCAAAACTATTTTTAATCTATGGAACATACAATTACGAGAATTTTATAATTATTGTTTACTTTTTAGTGGACATAAAAGTTTGTTCCATTAATTTTTTAAATTAAATTTTATTTTAACTTAAGCCATAAATCATGCATACCCATGATTTTTGAAAAGTAATTACACTAGTATAATAAGCATTTCCCCAAATTATTTCTGGCTGCAGTAACATATACACAGATAGTCAGGGCCATAGCGTGAGGTGAGTTTGAGTGGCAGCACTTTCCTAGGGGCAAGATTATAGCAACTTCACCACTGATATACACCCGTGTGTCATTAACAGAGACGGCATTTTGCATTTTTGATTCAAGCGGCAGATTTAAAAACAATGGCCCTGCATATAATCATGTATAATTAGTGCAAAAATATACATATCTGTGCAGAAGAGGTTAGGAAAGTGCAAGTAAGTTACTTGCTAATAAGGTAGTAATTAGTCAAGGGGTATCCAAGCTGGTGCTTCTAAGAACCACTCTGCTCTTTGGCAGCCTGGTTATGCTCCTCAGTGATGTTTAAAACCATGTCTCATAGCACCAGTAATTTCATATTATTTGTTGCTTTTTTCTTAATGTATTACAGAACATCTATACTAATAAAGCAGAAAGTTTGTATGTCTGTCTGCTAAAGTCTAGGGCACTTCTGCTTTACCTAGAAGGTTGAAATTTTGAATGTGGATACCTTTCCAAAATTCATCAAAGGGATAAATCCAAAAACTCCATATTTATTAGTTTAACATGTTCAATGCTGCATGCCATTCAGGAACGTCCAGGCGCTATAAGTTTTTCAACTGTGGTGGTTTGCAGTAAACAGCAAGGCTTTCCCTATCTATCTACAGTCATCAGGTAGGTTCCACTCTATAAGAGCATATGCTTCATCTGGATATCTGCCTTCTCGTTTTTGTACTGCAAAGTATGTATTTCGAAGTACATTTTTCATTAAGTATTAGTACTTTTTTACGTTTTCGACAATTCTTTGCTTCTTTTATGCTATTTATTGTCAGGTAGTTGCAGAAAAAATTATATAAAAATTTTTCCAAATAATTATAATTATTTTTTCTAGTTCCATTTACAATATTCGGAAATGATTATTAGTTATTTTTAGTTGCAGTACTTTATTACGTTCTCAAACTTTCTATGCTTCTTTGAGGTTTTTCTTGTCAGAAGACTTGAAGAAAAACTCTTTCCGGATGTTGCCAAGGCGACCCACATTGTTGCCTCTCGTAGAATTAGCGTCTATTAAGCGAAAGAATTGCATTATTCGCTTCGCACATTTTATGAAGCATCCAAATTATAGTTGTAGCAACGTTAAAATTTATAGATTGCAATGTTAATGATTGCATATTATTATTATTCTGTAAAATGCATGTGGACTGTGGGCGTTTTTAACGACTGACTAAAAGAAAAAAATCTTTCCTTTTTTCATACTAGAATATTACCTTTTTTGTAAGTAAAATCATTATATTCTACATATTTAATGTTTACTAATGCAAATTGGCCTTCGCATCAGGTTAAAATTTGATGATAAGGACTATGGGCATATTTAACAATTGACCAAAAAAATCTTTCTTTATTTCAATACTGGAATGTTACCTTTTTCGTAAGAGAAAAGCAATTAAAATTGCACACACAAATTATAAAAACAAACACGAAATTCAAAATATCAGTTATCTAATTTTATAAGGAGAAATGGGCTATTATTACTTTTAAACATGCAGATTTCTGTCAGACTTCGCAAAAGTTTTTGCGGGTACCACTAGTATGGGAGGACACCACGAACGAGGACAATGTAATGAAATATAATAATAATATTTACAATATATGCATATTGGAACTATTGTGTAAATATTATGAAATAATTAAACACATGAAGCTGTTATAAAACTAATTTGTATGAGTATTTACGCACCTTTTATATGAAATTTAGCCTGAAAAAGTCTCATACTTTTTTCTGACTATTTTGAAAGAAAAAGGTAAGATTAAAAAATTATGAAGGAAAAATGAAGAAAATGTAATTTGTACGGTGTATTTCTTATAAACAGTTCTAAAGGTAGTTCATTTCCAGTTAGATTTCAAATATCTATTGTGTCATATTTGTAGGAAGAAAAAACTTCAAAGATCATAAAATCATATTATTAACACTCAAAAATAAATAAAAGATCTTTAAAATAAAAAAAGTAATATCAGAGTGAACGAAAAATAAATGACATAGTAAATTCCAAATGGTGATAAGAATGCGAACGGATATGTTAGGGGTTATATACTCTCACCTCACCCTCACAACATATACAAATGTCATACCATTGACTGCGGCCGTTCTGGAACGTTCAAACTTTGAATAACTTTAACAATCATATATATAATTTTTTTTACTATTTATGTCAACCTCCGTTTCCCAAGTCCTAATGAAACGGAAAAAAACAAAAACTGAATTCAGTCACCGGTAAAAATATAAATTTTCCTGCAGCGTTGAACGTGTTAAGTAGGACAAAATACCATTTTAATCTTGGAAAAAGGCTTTAGTTCAGTTTTTTATTGCTTGATGGCGATGATGCAAGTTTGTGTGGAAATTTAAAAAAATGAAGTGTATCAATGTTTATTCTTGATAAATAATCATTTTATGTATCATTATTGTATTGTTTAATATATACATTATTAAAAATAGTTGTGAATTTCTTGATGCGGTATTTACACATTATGTGACTTAAACCTGGATTGCAAGTTACTGTTAAGCATAGCAAGATCATTTTTAAAAAGGAGATTTTCCCTACCGACAACCAAGAATTCAAACTATTAATTCAAATAAAAATGAAAAAGAAGAAACCTCCTTATAACCATAAAAATTAAAATATTAATTCAAAACCATGAAAGATTATAGGTGCCTCCCAACGGAACAAGATATATATTAATTATAATTACTCTGGGCGAAGAACAGGTTATTCTACTATTTTTTAATAAATTTGATTTTAACTTTTTTGACCACTCCTTTTGTTAAAAAATTATAGTGGTGCATGGTTGATATTATAGGATACAATATGATGCATTGAAAAGATTGGGTAATCTGACCTAGGTAATAGCATTGGAATGCAGGAATTGGTGGAATAAGTCGTATCTTTTAAAAAGGGAAACATAAAAGGAGGCTACCCTTGTCCTACGAATTTGAATTTCAACCAGATTTTTGAGAATGATTATACAGACTATCAGAAAGAGGAAGGCAAACTGGGTTGGACATTACCTGAGGAGAGAGAGAGAGAGAGAGAGAGAGAGAGTATGATTAAAGACGTGTTAGAAGGAAAACTAGATGGAAGAAGAGAAAGAGGTAGGAAACGGTTTCAGCTGATAGACGATTTGAAAGGGAAAGAGAGTTATCAAGATATAAAGAGGACAGAGGAAAATAGGAGTATATGGAGAACCAGGTTTAACCAAGAATAATCACGGACCTCTCTACCGACAGACTACCTATGATGATGATTTGAGAATGTCCTTAACTTGGTTGTACAACTGAAAAACTTGATGATGCACAAAATGAAAGAATAAAATATGCTAAAGATGTTCATATTAGGAAAATGTCTGACGAAACCAAGCTGAAACAGAAAATGAAAGGTATCATGGTGCTCTATCTGATACAAGTTAAACTATCATGACATAAGATTGGCACTACAAACCATCATTAAGCTACAATATAAATGGAATTTCTAACAGAAGAGCTGTTAATTATGTCTCATATAATATCATATCTTTTCAAAATTGTAAATGTGAGAAACACAGCTAGAAAACCATCGATTTAATGTTAATGGCAGAGAATGAATAAAACACCTCTAACCTCTGGTTGCATGTCATATGCTGGTGTGCTGTGACTCTTGTCCAATCTTGCTCGTTCTCCCTGATGTTTTCCAGATGAGGTTACAGGAACCTCAAATGTTTCATCAAATTCCGATGATGGCAATCCCGCCTTTTCTCTATCTAAACTTCCGAATTCTCCTTGAACATTAAATAAATGGCCTGATTCCTTTGCATCACTAACCCCTTCTAACAATGGTGTAGTCTTCCGAATCCCTTCCTCTTCTGACAGGTCACCTCTCTGTGTCCATCGTGGCATACCACTGACACAGCCGCTACCTCCCCCCAATAAGGCCCTTCTCCGTGCCACTGTTTCTCCTTCACCTGCATTACCGAGGCAAGTGGCAGGCCGGCTTGCCATACCAAAACTGCAAGACTTTCCTCTTATTTGATAGGTTTCTTCTTTTTTGCATTCTATCCCGGTAGCCTCATTTTCAAAATCAGTTTTCTTCTTTGATGGATTGCCAGAACTTGCAACACCACGTGCCATTCTTTCTTTCTTGATCTCTCGCCAGAACTAAGGAAAGAAAAGAACATCATGCTATATTAAATTTGATTTTGGTCAGTCTGTCAAGGAACAATATACACACAGTCCCCGACTAACACGATAGATACATTCTTAAAAAATTTCATGTAAGGTGAAAGCATGTAAGTTGGACACAAGTTTCTCATTACAAATAATGTATAGCTATGTTGAAAGCTTATGGACCATACGCAGAAACGAATTTTGGTCTGGAATAGTCCATTCTCAAAACATGGGCTACGCAGGGAAGAGGGTAAAATTCTATGTCATTCTCTACTGAGATTCCACATGACTTCATTGCCAAATGTTCTGCTGTGCTCTTACTGCCATTGTTTTGTTATAGTAGTTTTTTATTGCTGTTTGGTTATTGAGTGTTTGTTATAGCATTTTTTGTTAGCTATTGTTTACTTTGCTAATACTTATAATTGATATAATTATTTATCATAGTTTTGATTGATGCTTTAGTCTCGTGTACATAGTTTTCCTTATTTTAATTTGTTTTGTTTTGATATTGCATTTTCTTACTTGTTATTTTGTTGTTTTTATTTAATTTATTATTAACATGGATACCGAGCCTACCACTCCTAAGTTAGGGAATATGATAATTCATTTTTAACTTTTACTAATATTGTGTGATCAAATATTCATTTATTCTTCAAAACTTGCTTAAAATCCTAGTAAAGAAAAAAATATGTGACCCTTATTTGTAAGGAAGGACAGTCTGGCTGAAAAGGAAAGTGGGCATGAGAAAATACTGGTGGTTAAATATTTAGCATCCAAGCATTAGGGTTTAGTTGTCCCAACTGACAAGCTGAATCCTCAGATGTTTCATTTCCCCTTCACTTTCCCACCCCTTAAACATCTTCCCATACACGTGGCAGTCCACGCATTTAGAGGCCGTAAGTTTTCAACACACCTACAACTAGGGGGGATGCGTTCCAGCAACCTAACCTAATTGACATTTTTAATTTTATTCCTTTATTATTAGTATACTTTGGTTAATCCTTTGTGTTTTTATTTGTTTATGTATATTTCATACATGTAACTCATTTTTACAGAAAAGAAACAATGATGATGTGGACGGTTCGTAGCATTGCTTCATTAACACCTGTATCACGAACGATATCACATGTCCGTTCATTGTTCTCATAGTGCTTAAGTACATCTAGTTTTTGCTCTAGTGATATAACTTTTCTCGGCTTCTTACTCACATCACCAATAAGATGTGAATCATAAACTCCAGCATATTTTTCGATGTAGATGACTGCCATTTTGAATCAGCTGTTCAACTGTTTACCATTTATTTAGCAGACATAATTTAGAAGTTTTTTAAAATGATAATTTAAAACAACAAATAAATAAGAATTAGACATTTTTGTTTAAATACTTGAAATTTTTTAAAATAACAATATACAATCTATAATAATAATAAATAGTGTTCTGCATATCTGCAGGTTCAGGTGCTCCTCCTCCACCTTTTTCTATCCTGTGCCCTTCTCTTCATCTCCCCATACCCTCCTCCCTCCCTTAGAATATCCAACATTTTAATTCTTCTTCTTCCTCTGTTCTTTCTTCCCTCCACTGTTCCTTCGATAATATCCTTCAGTAATCCCTCTCTTCTCAAAACATGTCCTATCCATTTCTTTTTCCTAGTCACTATCGTGTCCATCAAACTCCTTTCCTCTTCTACTCTTCTTAGCACTTCCACATTTGTAATCCTGTCAGTTCATTTAACCTTCAGCATCCTCCTCCACACCCACATTTCAAATGCCTCCACTCTCTCCCTGTCTCTCTTCTTCAATGTCCATGTCTCCGACCCATATAGCATCACACTCCAAACATAACACATTACCAATCTCTTCCTAAATTCCAAATCCATCTTGCTGTTAAATAGCTTCCTTTTTCTATTGAACGCTTCCTTTGCCAAACCTATTCTCATCTTAATTTCCTTCTTACATTTCCAGTCCTCTGTCAACAACGTACCAAGATACCTGTACTGTTCCACCTGCTCTATCCTCTCTCCCCTCACCTGCACTTCCATACTTTCCTTGCTCCCTATTCTCATTACTTTCGTTTTCTTTCCATTTATTCTCAACCCATATCTGTCCTCCACGTTCACCAGATTCTGTAGCATCTTCCTCAAGTCTTCTGTCCTCTCAGCAAACAGTATCATGTCGTCAGCAAACCTAATTGACGATGTAATTCTTCCTCCAATGCTTACTCCTGTGCTCGTCTCCCAACACTCCTTTATCATTTCTTCAGTACAGATGTTAAACAGGGCTGGTGACAAACAGCAGCCCTGTCTAACTCCTCTCCCAATCTCGAACCACTCCGTCCTGCTTTCCCCTATCCTTATGGCCACCTCCTGTCTCATGTATAGATTCCTTATCAACCTTCTGTCTCTCCAATCTACTTTCTTCTCCCTCAATATCTCCATCATTCTTTCCCACCTCACACAGTCGAAAGCCTTCTCCAAGTCCACAAAGCACAGACTGATACCCTTGTCCCATTCTAAATACCTTTCTCCAATCGTCCTTACCACCCCTATGGCATCCCTCATACCCATTCCTTTCCTAAATCCAAATTGTTCTTCTGCTACATTCTCTTCCATTACCCTCGTCAACCTTCTATTCATCATTCTCAACATTATCTTGGCCGCATGAGCTATTAGACTAATAGTTCTATGCTCCCCGAACTTCTTTGCCCCTTTCTTTTTAGGTAGTGGTATCATTTCCATTCTGACGAACTCCTCCGGCCACTCCCCACTCTCATATATTGCATTGTACAAGTTGGTCACCTCTTCAATGCCTTCGTCTTGCAGACACTTGAACAGTTCCACATGTATCCCGTCTACTCCTGCCGCCTTTCCCTCCCTCATTTCCTTCATAGCTGCCACTACTTCCTCCCTCAGTATTGCCTCCCCCATCTCTTCTCTATCCACTTCCCCTTCTTCCTCAATTTCCAGCTCTGCCGGCTTTTCTTTCGTCTTACAAAACTCCTCCATGTATTCTTTCCACCTGCACATAACCTCCCTTTCCTCCTTCAGTATCCTACCATCCTTGCCCTTAATTTCTTTTGAGCCTCTTCCTCCAGATCTCTGTCCATCCCAAGTAATACTCCTGACCTTCTGATACGCTAGGTCGTACCTTCCCCTCTTCTCGAGCTCTTGTATCTCCATACACTCCTCCTCCAGCCACTTTTCCTTCACCCTTTCCGTCTCCCACCTCAGTTCATTGTTCAACCGCCTGTAGTTCCTTCTCCCCTCCTCTGTGTTTACATTCTTGTATCTCCTTCTCTCCTCCATCTTTGCTATCATTTCCCCTGTTACCCAGGGTTTCTTAGCTCTCTTGCCTTTCCTGTATCTTATTTCCCTTTCCGCCACATTTACTATTCCATTCTTAATTCTCTTCCATTTTTCCTCTACTCCTTCGTTCTGTGTATTTCCTCTCTTCATCTGGTTTGCCATATCATAACCGATTTCCTCTTTCTGCCTTTCTTTCAGTTTCTCTAGATTCCATTTCTTAGCCATCTTTGCTTTTCTAACTCTTTTCATTTTGATCTTCATTTCCACCATTAGCAGCACGTGGTCGCTTGCTATGTCTGCTCCTGGGAGCCCACACACTCTTTTCACTCCGTTCTTATACCTTCCTTCTACCAATATATAGTCTATCTGTTTCCTGTACATGTCACCTGGCGATTTCCATGTATATTGCCTTCTCTTATGATTCTTATACCAGGTGTTGGTTATTATCATGTTCCTCTCCTTGCAGAACTCGATAAGTCTGTCTCCCCTTTCGTTTCTCTGTCCCAGCTCTAACTGCCCCACAACTCCATCGCCTTGTCCCTCTCCTACACTTGCATTCCAGTCTCCCATCACTATTTTACAGCATCCCTTTCCTTCCTGGTCCAGTATGGCACTTATTCTCTCATACACTTCCTCCACTTCCCCATTGTCATGGTCGCCGGTTGGCATGTACACTTGGATGACTAGCATGTTCTTTGGTTTAGCATTTAATTTCAGTCCAATAATTCTATCACTGTCATAAATGACCCTGGTAACACTCGGTTCAATCTTCTTATTAACTATAATTCCTACCCCGTTTCTCCCCCTGGTATTCCCCAAGTAGTATAACTTGGTATCGTCACTCCTCAACTCACCATTTCCCTCCCATCTCACCTCGCTTATCCCAATAATGTCATCTTGTTTATCTCCATCTCTCTCTTGAGATTTTCCAATTTTCCAGCTCTTAATAACGTCCTTACATTCCAGGTCCCTAACCTTAATCTTCCTCCTTCCTCTGACTTCGCTTTATTCTCTAGACTCTTCGTAAACTGTCTCCCCCGGAGATCCGATCGGGAGACTATTTTAACTCCGGAATATTTAATTTGCAAAGAATCCATGATATTTCTAACTCCTCCGCACCATAACATGGAATAATTCCAACGGCGGTTTCCCGTTGCCTTCCGCTGTCTAGAGAGGCCACCCCTAACATGGGGTACAGATGCTACTAGATGGGTTCCAGGGGCATTTCCTCCACCTGAGGGACCATCACCCTCCCTAAGAGGTTTATCTGCCTGAAGCCGTTGGCCCCCAAGGGTCGTCAAGTTATTTTCTGCCGCCTGGCACCCGGCGTTGGGTCCCTGGCTGCACGGTCTACCCAATTACCATGGCAGGATAACCTGGCCAGACATTATCTATAGAAAATTACAAAAATGGCCAAAGGAAATTTTTAAAAACATTTAAGAATGGTATTTTTCTACATTGCAGTTTAAAAATCATGAAATCCCTCGCCTTTTGCATCCGACTCTTAGAAATTGTAAAATTCATCCTCTGGAACAGATGTTATGATATCAGGCCCATTGTGACTGCAATAAATGAAGTACAAATATAGATATCAAACAGACAATTTGACATCTACCAATATAAAATTAATCGGAAGATTAACAATTATCATTCTGTCTTGAGCACATTACTGATTAAGATTTACTGAGTGAAAAAGTGACGACTTAAATAGCAAATATATGCTTAAAAAATCAACTTTTAGTCAAAAACTCATGGTCGAAGTCTTGTTGACCAGCGTATATGTTAAGCATCCCACAAGAGCGTGCCAAACATGTCTAAACATGTTTTCGCATTCTAGACCCTTTTCAGAGTCTTAGAGAAGTCGTGGAGAAATCGTGTTAAACTGAACGACCAGTCGTGTTAGTCGAAAACCAGCCCTACTTTAAAAACCACGTAAAACCAAAATTATGTTGATAGAGTTTGTGTTAGTCAGGGATTGGGTGTATGGAATTAAATGGGAGAATGAGAAAAGCGCTTATAACTCAAAAACATATCATTCCAGGGCTGTTTCTTCTCTCCATTTAACCCTTTCACAACCGGAACGCCCGAATACGCCCATAATTACGGCTGCTGTGATCGGCCGAAACGCCTGAAACCGTCTCTTTCGAAATTACCTCCGAAAACTCGGATTGGTCGACGTATCTCGTTGAAATGGCTTGTTTCTCATGTTAACAAAAGAATAACGAAATCAACTAGATTGTTCGCGTCCTTTTTGGAGTTTGCGTACACGTGTTTTTTCGAAGTTTTTGATCAACATTTTTTCGGTTTTCTTCGCGAGTAAAGTCACCCCAAATGGCTGACGATAACTCAAATTATGCCAATTTGAATTGGAGTTTGAATTCTGATGATTCAAGCAATGAATTCTTGGGATTTAAAGTGGAAGACGATAGTTTCGGTGTAACTTCAGGCAATGCTCGACGAGGTTTGGAAGGCGAGTCAGACATCGAAGTGTCTGATTTTTCGGATGATGATAGTTTATTCGGAGATGAAACGCAAAATATTTTGTCTGATGAGGGAGATTCCGTAAATATTCATGCTTAACTTTAACATAAAAGAATTTTTTTTCTTTAAATGTCTTTTTTAGTCAATAAATAGCCTTTGAAGTGAATGTTGTATTGTTTTACTAAATCTGACCCTAATTTTGGCAGCCATCTTGGATTTCTCTGGACTTTTGGGGTCAGACTAACTACAGCGTCTCCGGTCTTGAAAGGGTTAAATAACATTGGAAGAGCTGAAATGCAGCGTGTAAGCCTTTTTTCCTTACCATTTTAAAATTACGGACAAACTTTGGAATTGAACCAAAAAATGCCTTGCAAATTATTTTCCACAATAGATTTTTGAATGCACATGAATCATCCCACAAATTCGTTTTAATGTCAAAATTTTGTTTTTTTAAGGAAAAATTGTTCATCATTATGACAACCCTAATTGTTATAATAATAGTTTATTTAACACATACAGCAGTGGTTTCCAAACTGGGGGGTGTGAGATGCTTACAGGCCATGAGAAAAAAAATCAATTTTTAGTGATATGGAAGAAAGTTGGGTGCCTCAGATGTCTAGCAGGAACAGCAAAATTAACTAACAATAAGCTGAGTAGTTGAGGCAAGTAGATAGATGATTTAACAGCGTTCCTTAAAAATAAAATATCAAAAAGTTTACGACTACCTTGCAAAGGAGGAAGGCAAAAGTATTTACTTAGATTAGAATAGTTATGTCTTGAGTATGGAATATTTTTGGGCGGGGGCGGGGAATGACAGGGTGATGTGGAAAGGTTGTTATTTTAGCAATGGGTGACAAAAAGGATGTTGATCATATTGAGAAAAAAGGTTCTTCCAAATCCCAGGTTAACAGAGGAATCCGACGAAGTTATCACATGATTTTTAAAATAGTCGTAGCTAAATTGGTGTTGTTAAAATCCACCGGAAATGAGAAATCAAGGATAAATGTTATGCTTGCAGTCATGGCTGATGGGTGAAAACTGACTCCCTATGTAATTTTAAATCATAAAAGGATGCCAAAGGAAAAGTTACCGTCAGGTGCAATCTTTCACAAGCAGGAGAAGTGGTGGATGAATGAAGAACTTGTGTTAGATTGGATGAAGGTTGTTTAGGGTTGCATTATATTCGAGGTTTAGTTTTTCTTGAAAAACTTTCTAAAAATCTTAGGGTCATGTTATATTTGAGGTTGCTTTATATTAGGGACAATATGGTACTATATATCGTTCAGTGGCATTAAAATATACACTCAACTATGGTTAACTTTGATTTATAAATGTTTTTCTTTTATAAGCATACACAGTCGACCAAACGTATATATGTACATATATGAGAAATTTTGTGCAATGTATATTGCACCGTTTATTTTGTTTCCATTTACTGATCTCCCAACTTGCTTTTTCTTGTTTATTCCTGTTTTCCTTCTTTCTCAGTATGTCTCTAAAATTTGAATCTTACAATTAAGGAGTTAAATTTTTAATATTAACATACAATACCATTGATTCAATGTGCACAGTGCTGTACAATGGAAAATTTATGGATTACGGTCCTAGACAATATCAGAATTTCTCTCTTCCACCTCTACTCCTAGGAATATTGCTGGGTAACTCTTACCTCTTCAATATTGATGGGAGGTCTGGTTGAAGTAGGGCTAGCACCTGTAACTGTTGCTCTTCTCTGAACAGATGCTCTTGGCTTAGGAAGATATAACCTCATGCTGACTGGAGACGCAGCAACGCCTTCCCCATCCTCTTCCACATCCTCCTCCTCTTCTTCCTCATCACCTTCCGACACTATAATACCTATTGGCACTGGCCCAACTGCTCCTGCAACTGGAGAGGCACTCGAACCAGCTATTGCAGCCACGGCTGGAATGCCTGCAATGTATTTAGAGTCTACAGTTTGCAAAATATATATTTAAATTATTATGTCTACAATTTAATTGGATTAACATGTATTTTATTGTTCTTTCCAACCTTGGTAAAATGAAACAAGTTAGGAAAGTGTGCAGTGTATCACAAATAGGTGTGTTTCTGTGATGGAGTATTTGAAATTACATATATGATATAATTAGACCGAACACACCTTAAAGCAGCAAAACATAATGACCCGATTGTACCTTTGTCTATTAAAAATTTCTTCTCCCCCCCTTAGTTGGTGCATCAATAAACATATTATGTAATTTTAATGAATAAATACTGCAAAATACTGCGATAATATATCAGAAACGATGCCAGGGAAATATTCCATTTTAATTTACCAACTTATTTTCTAATCAGGTTTAATCAACCAAACAATCAAAAATTATTTAAAACATACATCATTTGAGTTCAGTAATATTTACATTTATGTTCTTTACTTCACCGTTGATAATCCATTTCCTTCCACTTACCAAATATTACATGCATGCGTAAGAAATTAAATGTATTTTTGTAATTATAGCAGATCTTATCAGTAACCAATGAGATTGTCTGCATTGACAACAATTAGGTAGCTATACTATGCTAAGTTTAAAGCAAATTACAACTTTCTTGCTTGATTTTCTTGATAACGGCTACTCCTACGATAAAAATGTATTGTAAAAGAAATACTCTCCTAGTTCTACAAGGTTTATTTGAAAACTATTTTAATATGACCAATACTTTACGAGATATGACGGAGTTCATTTTTTGTCACCAGTAAAGTGGTACCCCTGATTGGCTTACATGATTCATTTATGTGATTTTCTTATTGTCTTTGACTTTAACTCCTTAATATCAAATTTCATAAAAAACCATTTGGTAAAGCAAAGAACAAACATTCAGATGGATGGACAGACAGAGAAACCAAAGCTAATAGGTGGTTATGCTGGAAGCAAAATGCACCTAAAAACAACAGATATTATTACTTTTCTAGAGTTAAAAAACTATAAAAACATGCACAACTTGAAAGAAAAATTAAATTCAGAGCCCTATGTTTAATTATAACTAATGAAAAATTAAAACTTCCTTACAATCATAAAAAATAATAAAAAGGAAGTACTCACACGCCGGTTTAGGGGAAATTACTTCACACCATGGATCGAACACTCACGCAATCTCACGCACACTCCATGTTTAGGGGGAGCTACTCCAAACCCAGGGATCCTTTTCCTCACACATGCACAAAACACACAAGCAATCAACAAAACATGCATACTTGCTTTTAAAAAAGGAAAAAAAACGCATTTTGGAATCAACAATTCCATCTCCAGTAGGCCAATCATAAAGACAAAGAAATACGGGCTGCGGAACATAAATATACAAATGGGGAAAGTAAGAGGGGAAGAAAGGAATGGGCGAGGAAAAAATAGTTCCATTGTCGTGATGGGGAAGTTAGGAAATCTGTTGGAATGACTGTTATTAGAAAGGGAAAGCAGTGCAGTGTCTACTATTGAGCCCGTGTCCTGATTTAAGGTAACATCTTTTTTTGTGAATGGCTAAACTTTTGGCCACGTATAAAAGTTAGTGACTGGAAATGGGTTTCATTGGTTGAAGATTTCCCAAGGAAGGAAGATGTGGGCTACTATAAAGGATTTTTCAAATTTTCCATGTCTGAAATGTGATTATTGTTTTTTGAACCTAGTAATAATTTTCCTCTTTGTTTGACCAATATAAATTTGGTCACACTTATCGGAACTGATTTTATAAATGTCAGATTTTTCATGAATCAGTACCAGATCTTCTGGGTTCCCTAGCAAATGACGGAGATGACTTTTGGATGAAAATGTATTGTTTGAACTAGATCTTGGAAAATATTTTTAAGGCTCCGTATATTCTGTGAATAGAAAGGTAGTTTTACATATTTTTCTTTTTTGGAAGGGGAAATGTGTAGGGGTGTTGAAGTCTGAACATTTAATTTCTAGCTGTGTTTCCTCACTAAATTATCTATAAGTTTACTGGGAAAAGCATTTCTTATAGCCATATGTCTCGTGAAAACTTTGTCTCATGACGAATTGGCCATGATTTATTGATGGGAAAACTGTCAGAAAAGTGGTTAATAAATGAATACCTTGAACATTTAAATGATTTTCAATGCACTATCTTTTTTAACAAGAAACACTATCTTAACCACTACCGATTGTCCTTTGGGTTTTCCTTTCATTTGTGAAAGGAATGGTTCCCTGTTATTAATCCTTTTCCAGGAAGCACGAGATAAGGAGCGTGGAGGATGAGGAAGGAAGCTTCAATAAATGTGCCGCTTGTTGTTAAGGACCCTTACCATTCCCTATCCTTTACCACAGTGCCTTGTACTTTGAAAACATTCTTTTAGATATTACACCGGAGTGGGATTTTCCTCTTCTAAAGGTCGATGCTCTTCAAGTTCAGTTCTATCCACTGTTTGTCAGTCTAACTTAACAAGGTATTTGAGAAAGGTCGACGTTAATCTACACTTCGAACATGGTCATCATTCATTAGAAGTCAATAGTGCTTCATATCTATTATTATTATGTATTATGAGACATTTATAGTAACAATGGATAGTTATTGTTCCCTGAAAATGAAGACTAATTAACAATTTCAGTTTATTTAAAATTACCAAAGACGGTCACAGAGACTTTTTGACAGCCGTAAGAGAAAAGTGCATTCATTCAGTGTTGAAGTCCTATTTTCATACATATTTCAAGTTTCTATTTTGTTTAGTATTAATTAAGGTCAAGTAATTTTGTGTGGCAGCTTTCTTTGTCATTATATTAAAAATGCTGTTTTATATACCATTGGGTACTGGGTTCGATTCTGAAGATAGCATTGTCCACCATTTGCATAGGAAGGGAGTATCTGATTTTATAATGAATTAAGATAAACTCAGTGGCGCCTAATGGAATGTTATTTTATTTTCTTATCTCTTATTTGAAAACTAGTGCCCATAAATTTTAATATATTTTTAAATTTAATTCTATTTTATGAAACCTCATACAATGTCTAAACTTTACGCTTCTGCTCATTTTCCATTTCTCTCTAACCCACACGTCTTCCTCCTTCAGTCTTACTCCTCCCTCAGTTTACATCACACTTGTCTACTTCCCTCCCCATGCTTTCACTTCCCCCTCTCTCTTCCCCTATCCATTTCCTCTATCTTTCTTCCTATTCCTCCATCTCCTGTTTTTTATTTCAAACTTTTTAAAATTTGTTGTTCTTGCTGTAAATAAAGACAATTTTGGTCATTATAGTTTTCAAAGCTAGCATCACAATAATGCTCTGAAAAAGCATTGAATCGTGCATTTTACTGTACTTTCCATAATGGAAAATAGACTTATTGTTTCGTTGTTCAGTCTTTCTGTCCCCCTATTAACTTTTGAACTGACTGCCGATTTTCATGATATTTGGTGGATATCTTTGACCACTGGGGACGACTTGTCGAGGAAAACTTTTTTCTGATATTTGAAGGCGCAAGTTCGATTCCATAAATTTTCCTCTCATTCAGTTTACATAAGAAATGTGAAATCCACCCATGCAGTGCCTTTTTCTTTAAGTGTTAAAAGAAGGGAATCATACTATTGGCACAGGATTTGTACTATTTTCTGCGAAAAGAAATAAAGATTTCAATTTTTATCAGAATTTTGCAAATCAAATGTATTTACTTAAATTCCACTTAAGCAAGCGCAAGTGGGTGCTAGCTATTTTAGAAGAAAATGTTTCAATTTTAACATGTATTTCTATTCAAATACAAAATAAAAGAAGTATTAAAAACTAATATATAAAGTATATTACATGTGACGTTGAGATAAGGTGTTCGCAACACAATACTGAATGTCTTTTAATAGCAGGAGCGAGAGAGACAGTTCCATTGCTTGAACGCGGTAAGTGATCAAGAGATCATGAGCTGGTGAAAGCAAAGAGAGATCACGTTAGGATTCGCGATTTACAGTGAGGTTGCAGCAGTATACGACAATATCCTTTATCCTCATTTTATTAAATACTACATATTATGTATTTTCCAATTCTAAAAATTTTTATTAATAACTATCGAGCATAAGTCTTATCAAAAAGATAAACACTCTAATCAACTGAAATAAAAGAATTATTAAATTGGTTCATTTTTATCAACTGCGTTGAAAATGGACTACAAACTAAAAAATTAATATGAACATAGTCAGATCCCACTGAAAGCATTAAATTCAAGATTTCAAAATAATTTTGCTATTAATTAAAATTTAATAGTATTCTTTTCGTCATGACAGCAATTGTATACCCGCATTGTTCAAGTATCCAAAATTTTTTATTTTATCCAAAAACTTACCTGCATTCATGGTAATTTGGAGTGGTTTCAAATTTCGTCCTACAAATAATTTACTTCATTCTTTCATATACAAAATAAAGCTATTCCCAGGTTAATATCTCAAATCTAACTAATCTTGAAATGTAATATTGTAAAACCATGCATGATTTCCATGAATTTCTTACGGGGGATATAAAAGGAAAGAACGACAAAAAATGAGCCCTAAAGAGGACAAATATTGGAATTTGGATAATTCTCTTTAGTTTTATCTGATGGACGATCATTCTACAAAATTTTAGGTCTGTAGCAGGAGCATGTACTCTGAGTTACAATCGGTGCAACCGACCGACCGATGGGTTCCTATTAATATCTCTAATTACGGGTCCCTGGATTCTCGGTGAACTTTTTTGTTACCTATAAAAAATTCAAATATAGGGCATATCCGTTACAAACTAACATTTTAGTCTTAAATATGTGTTAAGTTTATTAACTTGAATATAACATTTTGAATATGAAAATCCGAATTTTCATACATGATCATCAAAAACGAAAAATGTGTCGAATACTTAGAAATCTTAAAAACATTCCTGATCTGCAGCATATATTTAGAAGTGCCTATAAATGAGTATTCTAAACGAGAAGCTCGTATTTAAGGTGGAAACATAACCTCTAAATGGAAAACAAACAAAAATAAAACAGTAACTACCCTTCATTATTTTTTACCGAATTATTTTGTTATAACGTTAGTAGTAGTAGAGCGGTCGTAGTGAGCGGACGTGCCTGCTAGATGCTCTGCAAAGGGAAAGTTCCCAAAGTTCTCCCCTGTGTTTTCACCATCGCCCGCCCACGACCACCGGCCACGACACCCGCCCCACCCGGGACCATGAAGCGCCCTCCCCTGGTCTGGAAATTTCTTTTCCTTATTCTTCTTACTGGTGATGTGCATCCCAACCCCGGTCCTGGTAACAGTGTCTATTATCAAAATGTCAGGAGCATTAAAAACAAGCTCTCGTCCGCCACCACAAACCTTGTGGAATTGTCCAATTTCAGATTAATAGCGCTGACGGAAACGTGGCTTAGTGACAGTGTCGGCGATAACGAATTAGCCCTTACGCCAACTCACGCCATTTTCCGCCGCGATCGCAGTTCTAGGGGAGGCGGAGTGCTATTGGCAATTCATTCCGCCCTCCAATCCAAACGCAGAAGTGACTTAGAGACGGATTGTGAAATTCTTTGGACTGAAGTTGTCATTTCCACTAACTCGCCCCGGAATAATTCTGCGGTATTTAACAACAAACTATTTATCGGATGTTTCTATCGCCCGCCCGACAGTAACATTTCGGTGTTGGAGAGCTGTTTCCAATCGGTGATTCGTGTGCGGTCACTCTGTCCCAATGTTATTCTCCTCGGGGACTTTAATCTGTCTATTGGTTGGAACTCACATACAGACGGTTCCACCAAAAGTGTTCATGATGAATTCTTCCTGGACCATTTCATTAACGGTCTGGGTTTTTTTCAATGCAAATCCCACCCCACCCGAAACTTGGCAACGTTGGATCTTATCATTTCCTCAGTCCCCATGCAGGCCATGATCCCCGGCAGAAACATTTTCGCCTCCGACCACCAGTCATTAGAATTTCTCCTACCCCCACCCTACCGATCCCCACCGCCGTCGCCCTCACCCCCTGTCCGAACCGTTAGAGCTTGGAACAAAGCTGACTGGCAGGTCATCAACCGTGCACTCTCCCTCCTTCCATGGGACCTCCTGGAGTGTGGGACTATGCAGGATAGCATCTCCCTTTTCTACGACATTCTTCACGGTGCCATTGGTGACCTCGTTCCCTCCCGCAAGATTTCCAAGAGACGACCCCTATGGATGTCCAAGGCGACCGCTGCAACCCTACGTAACCAAGAAGCCGCTTGGAAACTAAGTAAGACCCACCCAAACCCCCGCACACGCTCGGAGTTTGCAAAAATTCGCAGCCGCTCGAGAACGCTCCTCAGACGTGACTATGCCAAATATGTGAAAACAATCACCGAAGAACTCAAAGACAATTCCAAGAGATTTTGGACTCTCATAAATGGCAGAAGAAAGTGTTCTCGTATCCCCCTTACTGTGAGCTCCGATTCCAAGTCATTCACGAAACACGAAAGGCCCACCGCTTTCAACGACCAGTTCACTTCGAACTTTTCCACACCCTCTCTCTCATCCCCCTTACCACCCGTTGAGTCCATTTGCACTCACTCCCTCTCATCCATTTCCACCACCCGCAGTGAGGTCCTAAGCCTTCTTTCCTCCTTACCTTCAAATAAGGCCACAGGATCGGACGCCATCGGTTCCCTATTCCTCAAACGCACGGCCAACACTCTTCATCTCCCTATCACGAAAATATTTAACAGATGCTTCTCGGATGGATCTTACCCTACGGAGTGGAAAACAGCAAATGTCACCCCTATTCTAAAGTCCGGTTCTAAAAATTGCATTGATAATTACCGCCCCATATCTATTCTTCCTGTTCTTTCCATCCTCTTTGAACGCATCATTCACACCCGCCTCCTGTCGTTTATCCTCCCTTACATTTCCCCCTATCAACATGGTTTCCTTCCCGGGAGCTCATGCCTCACCAACCTTTCCGTCATTCACTATCATATTACCAATGCTTTCGAACAATCTTCCCAACTCGATGTTTGTTACATCGATTTTTCCAAAGCTTTTGACACCGTGGATCACATCCTATTAATTCACAAACTTACCAATCGTTACAATATCCATGGACCCCTTCTTAGTCTTCTCACCAGTTTTCTATCCAACAGATTTCAACGTGTTACAATCGACGGCGTTACTTCCCCTTCCCTTCCAGTTCCTTCCGGTATTCCACGAGGAAGTGTTCTTGGTCCCCTTCTTTTCTCTTTATATATTGATGATATTGTTGATTCCGTTCTTCCCCATTCCTGCAACATACTGTTATATGCTGACGATTGCAAGATATTTAAGCAAATAGACAACTCCAATGACAGTCACTTGCTTCAGCTTGCCCTCCATTCAATCTCTAATTGGAGCTCTGCATGGAAACTTAAAGTTAATCCCACCAAATCTAAATTTATACAGTTCACCCTTCGAACCAAACCCATCCCTTCAGTTTATTTATACTCCGCCCAACCCATACCCGAAGTTTCCTCACACAGTGACCTCGGAGTGCTCTTCGATTCCAAGCTCACCTTCACCTCACATATAAGAAAAATTTCATCCAAAGCCATGTCCCTTGTTGGCCTGTTGTACAGATTCACAGAAATCATCAACCCTCAGGCATTAAAATCAGTTTTTTCCGGTTGTGTACTACCACTACTTGAATATTGCTCTCCTGTATGGTCCACGGCATCTCCCACCAACCTTAAACTCCTAAATCCCCCTCTAAATTTCTTCCTAGCAATCGTGCGCCATCGAGTCCCCACTTACCGTAACTTGTCTCGCGAGGAATTGCTTTCAGTGATGGGTATTTCCTCCCTGCAATTGCGTCGGAAAACATCAGACCTAAAATTTCTCCATGGAATAATGAATGGTAAATACCGACCAAATGAACTTCTTACCTACTTCTCTCTTCACGTCCCCCCCTCATCCCACCCACAATCCCAACCCCTTACACTTACCCAAATGCCGACTCTCCATCACCAAAAGATCTCTTTTCTATCGATTGCCCCAAACATTTAATTCCCTGGTTTGTTTGTTCCCTGTTATTGATATGTTTTCCCGCATCTCATCCTTTTCTGCACTAGTTGCCCGGTCACCCCCATAATTCTTATTGTCTAAACGCTTTTGAATATGTTTCTGTTTTTGCATTTTCCTGTTTGGAACAATTTAATATCTGTTCCACGATTGTTAATTTAATTTATTTTATTTGTTATTTTATGTTGTTATATTATGGATCCATTGTAAAAGGCCAAAATTTGGCTGTTTATGGACCTTTTTTAATTAAATAAATTAATTAAATAAATAAATAAATAAATAAATAAATAAATAAATAAATAAACAATGGAAAACGAAATGTAGATTTTAGCATAACGAAAAACATAACTAAAAACAAAATCGCTTTTTTGCCTGTAACGAAAAATGTAACAAATCATTTTTTTTTGTTTGCCAGCACTGATTAGAGCAGTGGTTCTTAAACTGGGGTCCGTGGACCCCTGGGGGGTCACCAGCAGTAGTCAGGGGTTCCCGTAGTAAAGAAATTTGCATGAAAGGGGTCCTCAGATTGCTATAATAAATAATGTTATTGAGAAAACGCACTATGTGGGTGCGCATTATACGAGGAGTTACTGTACAAGTATGTTTTTTCAGTGATTTCCCGGTTTGGCTGGTTTCTGCCAGATACAGGTTCTGCCTCCCGCAGGTTTACTGTATTATTATGAAATATAAAGTTCACTAGTGAGCATCCTCTTACCATTTAGTGTAAGGCAGTGGTACCCGGCCTTTTCCATTTCGCGAACCTCTTGAGCTAACCTATTTCTCGTCGCAAACCCCTTGGATTAACCTTTTATCTTCATGAACCCCTCGAGTTGCAACAGTTTTGGTGAGAAACCCCTTATAATGGAGAGTAAATTTTGTGAAAACAAAACTTTTTGAACACGTTTAATTCATGAAAAATAAAAGTTTATAAAGCACATAGTATGTAAACGTTCACAATATAATCAGAATCTCTGATACTGTCAGCAGTTTCCAGTTAGTACCCTGTAAAATTCAAATACAATTCTTTAAGGATAAGAAAAATTGAAAATAAAACCATCCAACTAATTTGAAAGAAATTAAGATGGTAAGTGTTATAGAACGAAGAAAGTGAAAAGGATGCCATTACCAAACATTTCTCATGAACCCCTAGGGGTATGCGAGCCACCAGTTGGGAAATGCTGCTCTAAGATGAGAATACTTTTCAAATTTTTAATGTAAGTTTTGCATTACAAAAATTATGAAAAGCAAAAACTTTATAGTTGTACGACTAATAATATACCTTCAGGAAGGAAGGCATCATCTTCCACTTCCTCTTCTGGGCAAGCTGATGTGGAAGGTACCTGAGCAGGAGATGACACCTGGGGCTTTGATCTGAAATATATTTTATGCTTTAAATAATTCATCTTTCAAAATTGCTTATTGCTAAATAGAAACTTTTCCTTTGATTTTTAAAATAATACCACCATTATTGCCAATCAAAGATGATGGTATGCGTTGATCAAGTATTAAATTAAAATTAAAACAGTTCCTATTGACCTCCCTCCCTTCACAGGTTTTTCACAACCCCCTTCTCAGGAGGTGTTTTCCTGCATGATTAACTGTCCCCATCAATTTTAACCAAATTTAATATTTATAATGTACACATGTATAAACAATGAGTTGAGAAGGGTAACAGATAAAGCTAGAGAAAATTGGATAAAAGAAAAATGTGATGAAATACAACAAATAGAGAAGTTAGGATAGTACGGTATGATATATGTTAGGGCACTGGAATTAGAAGATAAGAAGTCAAATGGAATTTGTGGTAAAGGAATTATGAATATAGATGGGAAGATAGTCTCAGAAACAAAGGATGTAGCACAGGTATGGGAAGAATACATTAAGGAATTATACAGCAAACAGGCAGGAGCAGCAAAAATAGAACTGGAAGATGAGGAAAACATTGAAGAAGACAACTTAGGACCAAGTATTATGGAGAACGAAGTAGAAAAAGTGATAGTAGAACTAGAGAAAGGGAAAGCCACAGACAGTGATGGAATACCGGCTGAGGTACTTAAAAGTCAGGGATCAGAAGGACTAAAAGAGATCACGAAATTAATTAATGAGATTTACAACATGGGAGAGTGGCCTGGAGATTTCCTAGAAGTAACAATGATCCCTCTAAAGAAGAAGCCAAAGGCAATGCAGTGTAAAAACTACAGAACGATAAGCCTTCTGTCACACACGTCGAAGATCATCACGAGGATTCTTAATAAAAGGCTGGAGAAAAAGGCAGAAGAAATGCTAGGGGAAGATCAATTCGGTTTCAGAAAAGGACGAAGAACTAGAGATGCTATAGGTATAGTTAGAATCATGTCAGAAAGGGCAACAGAGTACAGTTAAGATATCTGCGTATGTTTCGTAGACTGGCAGAAGGCCTTTGATAGAGTAAATTGGGTAATGTTGATGAAGATATTAAAGGATATAGGTGTAGACTGGAAAGACAGGAGACTGATTAGGAATCTATATGTGAATCAAGTTGTAAAGGTCAGGTTGGAGAATGCGGACACCTGCAGAGTAAATATCGGTAGAGGAATAAGACAGGGCTGCTGCCTATCAACGGCACTATTCAATATATATGAAGAAAATGTAATACAATAAGCATTAGAAGCCACAGGAGATTTCAAAATTGGAGGAAGGATTATAAGAACAGTAAAATACGTGGATGATCAAGTAGTTGTAGTAAGAAAGGAAGAAGAACTCCAGAAAATGATAAATACACTAGTAATAACAGGTAGAATATACGATATGGAAATAAATACAGAAAAATACAAGGTCATTCGAATATCGGGCAAAGAAGAGAATCTGAACATAAGTATTGAAGGAAAGCCTTTAGACAAGTTTCAGACTATAAATACCTTGGAAGCATCATAACAAGAGAGGCAAAATGTATGGATGAGATCAGAACTAGAATAGGAAAAGCAAAAGCTGCTTTCAGAAGAAAGAAACACCTAATTACGAGGACTATAAGGGAAGATATCTGCAAGAAGTTCATAAAATGCTGTATGGATTATAGCTTTGTACGAGGAAGAAACATGGACACTAAGAAAAATGACATCAAATACTTGGAAAGCTTTGAAATGTGGACTTGGAGGATAAAAGATAAAATGGACAGATAGGATGAAAAAAGATGAAATGCAACGAAGAGTAGGAGAGAAGCGAATGATTATACAGACTATCAGAAACAGGAAGGCAGACTGGGTTGGACATTACCTGAGGAGAAAGAGTATGATTAAAGACGTGTTAGTAGGAAAACTAGATGGAAAAAGGGAGAGGTAGGAAAAGGTTTCAGCTGATATAGATTTGAAAGAGAAAGAGTTATCAAGCTATGAAGAGAAAAGCGGAAAATAGGAGTATATGGAGAACCAGGTTTAACCTTGAATAATCACAGACCTGTCTACCTATGATGATGAATGTACACATATATACAAAAACATAATAGCATATTTACAGGATCAACCTAACAGGAGTGCCACAATTACAAATTAAACTCTTTCAGTAATTATGGATATGGAAGGAATTGGCTGAATGGATTTTACCTCAATTCTGTGTATAAGATTTGTACAAGATACCATAATGAAATCCTGATGTTTAAAGTGGAGCTAAAGAGCAGGGTTACTACAATAAAAAGTAAAATAATATTTATTTTACATGTATTTCTAGAGAACTGACAGCATGGATTTTAACCAAATATGGTACCTATATTTATATATAGGTAAACAACCATAATAACATATTTCAACTGGGTCGATTAAACAGGGCTGCCACAATATCAAGGTTAGAATTTTTCTGTAACTATGAATTTCGAAGATATTGGCTGAATCGATTTCAAAAAGTAATTTCGTTTATAGGGTGAGTATACATAGAATGGCAAAATGAAATGACATGTTTAGAACGAATCTAAAAAGCAGGGCTACCACAGTATAAGGAAAAATAATTTTCTGATTTCAAAGCAAATACATTAGTATACGATTATACTATGGCAAATTTGACGACAAGCACTTCTGTACCAGGGGAAACCCGTGTGCATCCCTACTTGTTTCACACTATACTGGTATCAACCTCTTGGACATTTTAAACATCAATCATAAAAATCATGGGTTGGATTCCATGAGTGTTTATTTTTGCCATTTCATCAACACGGGCATACCGTTCTGACCATTTTCATTTTAGAATTACTTAGAATCATCGTAGGAATTTAGTTCTTTCGATCAAAGTATGTCTAAAAAAAGCAAAATTTCATTTTCCTGCCATTGATCTTCAGATGCATGTCAAATCGCTCCACAAATTAGTTTTTAATGCCATAATTTGATGTATTTTATGAGAAAATCTTTTTTTCTCAAGGTTATATGCAATATAGCCAGTTTTATGCAATTGCGTATGACTGAATGGAATTATCTGCACACATATTCACGACATTTCTATATAATTTTGAAGTTTATACAGTATTTTGGTTATGATAAATAATAATGGTAACTAAATTAAATAAATAAATTTTCCATTGCTCATTGATATTGTTGGAATAAAGCGATCTAAAGATCCTATGCAGACAGGCATAAGCTGTAATGTTGGGAATAATTTTGAAAAGAGAAAAAAGTCTGCTATGATCGGGAATTGAACCCGGGTCTTCCACTTGCTGGGCGGATATTCTACCACTGAACTATCGTAGCAGATCAATTTTCTCGTTTCTTAACGCAGATGTTTTCTCATTTCAGAATTATTCCCAACATTACAGCTTATGCCTGTCTGCATAGGATCTTTAGATCGCTTTATCCCATCAATTTCTTGCTTGGCAATCTCACTATTTGAGAGGGAGGAGTTTTCTTCAGTGTATCTCTTTGAGGACATCCGTTGGGACAGTTTGATACTAGCTTGGCTAGTTCCGTCCCAACCAAGAAAACATCCACGTTAAGATACGAGAAAATTGATCTGCTATGTTAGTTCAGGGGTAGAATATCCACCCGGCAAGTGGAAGACCCAGGTTCGATTCCCGGTCATAGCAGACTTTTTTCTTGTTTCAAAATTATTCCCATTGATATTGTGTACATGAATGTTCAAAAAACTAGACCTACATTTCTTTTTCAGAGTTTTTCCAAAGATTGTTTATTGTACCTGGTGATATTTGTAGCATGAAATATAAGTCATAATGTTTACCTGGTGTTTTCGAAATTATGAAATGTTGCAGTTATTATAGGTTAGGTTGTTTATTTATGTAATCAAATTCTAATAGAATTATTAATTATGGGATGAATTAGCTTGTTTAAAATGGGCTTTTTAATCAAACAAATGGCTGAGATATTGAGCATCATATGGGAGATTGAAATCACCCTCTGGAGATGAACCTTTTTTGAATTTTTTTTTAAATTCACTATTGGTACGTGATCATAGCAATCCTACCAAATTTGGTTGAATAGGTTGAAGAAACAGTTGAGATATTGAGCATTATGGACAGAATGACCAAGTGATTAAGAGTATAAGGGATTTATTGTTAACCCCTTACGTGGGCTTAGCACATATATGCATGCATCGAAGTTGCTTGCCAGGAGGGGAGCACAATGGGAATAGCAAATGAAAATATGTGATGAAAAATGATAAAAATCACTTTCAAATATTTAATAAAATTGTTATTTGTTCAACAGAATCAATTTCATGATTTCTATATCACATAACTTTGTTTTCGATGATATATCTGAATTTCACTCCTTAATTTAATCACATAAAAATTTGTGAAAATTTCGAGCCCACTTAAGGGGTTAACAGGTGTTAAACATTTCTTTGCCACAACTTTTATATGTTCATAATTATTTTTACTTTCTGGAACATTCAATTATGTGGATTTTATAGTTATTGGTCACATTTTAATTCATTTAAAAGTTGGTTTCAATGATTTTTATTTAAATTTTATTTTAACTTAATACACGATTCACAATACCTATCATATTTGACATGCAATTATGATAATGGAATAATAATATACAAAATATCCAAAGGTGATTGAATATTACATTGGTGATTGGCCTAAATTTAATGAAATTTACTGACAACACCACTAGATTGTATTATTGAAGTATCAAATATCAACGTAGTTGACCTAAGGACCAATAAACATTATTTACTATTATTATTGAGCTGATTGATTAATTAAAATTGACTACTTTTGGTTTCTAAAGCACTGTACAAAAAAGTTAGAAATATTTTGCATAAAAGCAAGCATAACAATAAGAATGACCTTTGCGGAGATTTGGTTGAGAACCAAGGAGAAGAAATTAACCTGAGCTCAGTCAAGTGCACATAAGAACCTAGGCAAGATTTGGTTGAAAAGTTAATATACTCAGGTCCTCAAGATAAGAAATTTAATCATTTTTACTTTTACAAATACTACTTGCCTTGGCAAGGGGATTTCAAAATCTGGTATGGTAAGAAGTTCTGGACGAGGTGATGGCAGATTTTCATGCCATCTGAAGTATGGTGCACGCTTCTTGCTAGGCAATCGATATGGTTTGATGTAGATTTGACCATAGACAGAGGTGTGCCGAGGGCGCTTCTTTAAAGTCAAGAAAACCTCGGTGGGAGACTCCTCTAGAAGCCTGATCACTTTATTTCGCTGCCAGCCAACCTATTCAAAATAGCACTTGAGAATGGATTTTGGGACCATAATATTTCACTAAAAAATTAATCAAAGCGCAGAAAAATGAAAACTATTAATGTTCCTTTTAATTCAAGAGATACCCACCACAGTCTGATAGTTGACTTGTACAATTTCATCTCCTTCTTCAATCTTCTCACACTGGTGAGCTGGACTTTGGAATTTAATTTCTCCAATTTGGTGCACACCATGAAAAGAAGGCAAGATGAAAAATCCCTGTTCAAGCAAAAACATTCAAACTATTATAAAAGAAAAACGAAATTATTAACTCTATAAATATGTACTAGGTTTAAATACATCCAATCCCCAACTAACATAAATTCTACAAACACTAATTTGCTTTAACAAGATTTTTAAAGTAGGGCTGGTTTGCAACTAACATGACTGGTCGTTTGGTTTAACACAATTTCTCCATGACATCTCTACGATCGTGAAAAAGGTCAAGAAAGAAAAAACGGAAACAAACTTTAGGCCTGTTCTTCATTAATTGCGGATGGCAATGAGCCCGATATCGTAACATCTGATCCAGAGGATGAATTTGATAATTTCTGAGTATGAAGGTGAGAGATTTCATGGTTTTTAAATACCAATGGATAAAATACCATTATTGAATGTTTTAAAAATTTTCTTTGAAAATTTTTCTAATTTTCTAAAGATCGTATGTTGTTATCTTTTGAAAAATTATTTCATGTATTAACACAAAAATGTTTAATTCTTAGTTATTCGTTGTTTAAAAGTATCATTTTACAAACCTTCTAAATAACATCTGGTAAATAAATAGGGAGCATTTGATTCAAATGGTGGTCATCTACTTAGAAAAATATGCTGGAGTTCACATTTTAATGGGAATGGTGGGAATAAGAAACTGAGAATAGTTGTATAGTTAGAGCAAAAACTAGATTTACTTAAGCGCTATGAGAACAATGAACAAACACGTGATATTGTTCATCATACAGGTCTTAACAAAGCAATGCTATGAACTATCCATGTTATCATCGTTTCTTTTCTGTAAAAAATGAGTTACAAATATGAAATATACATAAACAAATAAAAAAACACAAAGTATAGTCATAATAAAGGAATAAAACAAAAAATATGTCAATTATGTTAGGATGCTGGAATGCATCTCCCCCTATTTACATTATTTCTTATGAGAAATTCGTGTCTGACTAACACGATTTCACCTTACATGGAATGTTTTAAGAACGCATCTATCGTGTTAGTTGGGGACTGGGTGTATTGTAGAAAGTATGTACAGGTAGCCCTCGATTTGCACCGGTCCAATTTGCGCCGATTCAGAATAACATCGATTTTGAAAGCAGGAGGTCAAAAAGGGAAAAAATATATTTACTATTATTTAAAACGTTTTACAATTTGCTTGTACTGCTTCTTATACTACATCGTAATTCTTACATCGCTGATTTTGAATAAAAATTATAAAGACAGTCATCTCTGCGAATTTGCTCTAATGAGATCGATTAATCGGTAAAAGCTGCTTGTAAAATGTAAACTTTTACATATGCGAGTTTGCTCTTATGCGATTTCATTCCTGGCAATTTAACCTATCAAAGAACAAATTTAATCTCTGCGGAGGTCCTGGGGTTATTTTTATTACGCGATTTTCTATAGGTCGGCATCTTACATGAATGCAACTATTGCGTAATAGCAGAGATGACTGTACACATCGATCACACGAAAGAATTACAGTCAATCACGAGGACCAACGAATTGCACACCCACTCATTGCTATAACTGTGAGATAATCTCCTAAAAAACCGACACCATTCCACAACAGTCACATGAGCATTAGTCACTCATCACGGTGAGACATTTCCCTTCTGCCTAGATAAGGAGTAAGAACCGAACTCCTTAAGAAGGTTTGTTTCCCTTTCCATTCGCTCCTCAAGAGGGTTTTCCCATTTGGATGTCTGTCATGGAAATAGTTGGAAGGAAGGTAAGACGTAAAGGCAAGATAAAATACGTTCAGTTCGCTTTTTGTTCACGCATTGAATGTGCTGAAAACTGAGAGCTAACGTGTTTGAGTTGTTGTTTGACCATTATTCTGCAGTATCAACTGTGTTATTATATTTATAAATTGTGGATTAAATTAATAAAATAAGAGCCACCATGTCTGATAAGAGAAGTGCAGTGAAAAAAAGTGGAAGGGAATGTGTTGCTAAAAAGTTACGTAGGTCTATTACGTTAGAAGATAAGATGGATGTAATTCATAGAATAGAAGGTGGTGATATCCATCATAATGTGTGCAGACGAATGATTTTGGCTCCTTCCACTGTGACTACCGTAATGAAAATTTCAGATAAAATAAAACAGTCAATGCAACAGGCTACGAGAATAAGTGCAACGCAAGTGAGTTATAGCAGAAGTAAACTTTTAGAAAAATGGAGAAATTACTGTTGCTATGGGTGGATGACATGAATCAAAAAAAACATTCTCTTGACTCAAATTGCTATCACAGATAAGGGGAAGTCAATTTTTGAGGAACTTAAGATGAAAGAGGATAGTAAAGAGACATTCTTAGGAAGCAAGGGCTGGTTTATGCGATTCAAATCTCGCACTAAGTGCCACAGTGTGAAAATAAGTGGTGAAGCAGCAAGTGCAGATGCAGCGTATCCTGCAGAGTTTCAGGCCATTGTGGAGGAGGGTGATTATCCTCCTGATCTCATTTTTAATGTTGATGAGACAGGCCTGTATTGGAAGAAACTGCCTTCACGAACTTACATCGCCCGTGAAGAGAAGTCTGCGTCAGGTTTCGAGGGTGCAAAAAACAGGCTAACGCTTTTGCTGGGTGCCAATGTCTCTGGCACATTAAAATTAAGGCCAATGTTGGTGTACCCATTCGGAGGCGCCTCGCGCTTTCAAAGGTCTCAACAAAGCCATGTTGCCAGTCTACTGGAAGTCAAATAGAAAAGCTTGAGCGACACAAGAAGTATTCTTGGATTGGTACGTCAACTATTTTTGCCCAACTGTACTCCGTTTTTGTCATGAGAATGACTTGCCAACCAAAGCCCTTCTTCTCTTGGACAATGCCCCTGACCCTCCGACAAACCTAGCAGAAGTCAGATCATCTATGGATGTCAAAGTCGTTTTCCAGCCTCCTAACACCACATCAGTTTTGCAACCAATGGACCAAGGTGTAATAGAGACCTTTAAATCCTATTATCTCTGAAACACCTTCAAAGAAATGCTGCGAGTTCATTCGACATTTTTAGGGGCATTAATAACATCAACGCAGCCTGGGAGTAAGTATCAGTGAATTGTTTGAATGGAGTGTGGGGCAAACTTCTGCCAGAATTTGTTTCCTTTGCAGGACTCCAACCAGTGGAGAACGTCATAGATGACGTAAGAAGACTAGCACAAGAGGTGGGCTTGGACGAAGTGACAGATGAAGATGTAACAGAACTTGTGGAAAGCCATGGGCAGTCTCTTTCCAATAAAGACTTAGAAGAATTGGCCGCACAACTGGGCCAAAAGGAAGAGGAGGAAAGAGAGGAAGAACTTCCTCTACGTGAAATGAAGACAATCGATCTCCAGCGCATCCTCTCAGACATAGATAAACTCACTGATGAGCTCTGCGAGATTGACCACGACTGGGAGCGGAGTGCTACAGCGAAGAGGAGCGTTATGGCATCCATGAGGCCTTATCATGAAATTTTGATAGAAAGAAAGAAGAAATCACGACAGTCCACACTGCATGCTTTCTTTAAAAAACATGACGATCCTCAACCAGGGACTTCGTCAGAGAACTAACGCTGCTTCATTACGCCATTGCCAGTTTTAAGTGTAAAAAATATATTTTTTAAATTCCCTTTATTATATTTACGTTATTTCAGAACTTTAAATGCAATGCCATTAAATTACTTGTCAATGTTTTGGTGCCGGGAACGCATGTCATTGACTTCCCATTGATTTACATTATAAAATCGTTTCAATTTACGCCGATTCCGATTAAGCCAGTTCGTTCAGGATTGCATCCCCGGCATAAATCAAGGGCTACCTGTATATTTGAATTTTACTTATTAATATTATAAGTTATTTTAACTAGCACAAGGAAATAAGCTAACACACGATCTTCTGTGTATTATTACACATCAGCATCACGTGTTTTGTTTTGGAATTGTGCCATAAACATCGTATCTGAGATTCTTGCAAGTTTTATCCCGCAATATCTGTGTATATCCTTGCCATCATGTTTTCCATTCTTATTTATGTAATCTTAAGTTATTTTCATTTATATTAAGATTTGGCAATGTTCTCTTAATGTAATGTCCTGTATATTAACCCTTTGGATGCCATTGAGTACAGTGGCAATGACTTAAACCTAATCTCCATTATTAAATGAAATCTTAAGTGAGAAAATTCCCTTTTTTTCATCACGAGTGATTTTAGTGGCAAATCAGAATGTAACCCCCCCTTATATAATGTATTTTTATGGGAAAAAAATTCCCCGGTATTCACCATTTCGGTATTCACGGTTATTTTGTGGTACGTAACCTCCACAAATAACGTGGACCCACTGTAACATAATTATGGGATCTATTATTGATCCAAAGACTTCAAGATGATGTTCTTTTATACATGGAACAGGTAAAATATTTGACAGAACAGGTAAAATATTTTTGTATATAACTTTGTATCTCTATCAAAACATTAGAGAAAAAGGTTTTATGCATTGCTTGGACAGCAATTGCTTCGATTCTGTTTCCTAGAGGCACTACTTCAAAAGGCACAAATATTTGTGAAGATGGCACTTGTTTTTAAGATGATATCATAAACTAAAACATCAGATCACTGATGTAATCATATGGGATGGAGCATCAATGATTCCTAGACAGGGGGTGGAAATGATAAATGGAACAATACAAGGTCTCATGGCAAATTCATACCCATTTTGTGGTAAAACCATTATATTAGATGGAGATTTTAGACGGGTGCTTCCAGTTGTGAAATGAGCAACAAGAAAACAAATCGTCTTGGAAACAAGAAGATATTCAGCATTATGGAATCTATTTGAGGTGCACCATCTCACAAAATATACACGAGTTAACAAAAATGCATAAATGTTCACAAACTGGCTTCTTTCTATAGGCAATGGAAAAATTTAAAAATTGATAGTTGACAAAACAATGAAGTGCGATGAGTTGGTTGAATGGTTATATAGTGATAGCAATTATGTGGGTGAGAACAACCTCTAGTCTTGGATGATATAAGCACCTCATAACAGCAAAGTTAACCCTAATTACCGTATTTCTGGTCTATAACGCGCACGTTATCTATACAAAAAATATAAAAATCGGGAAAAAAACATCATGCGCATTATACAAAGGAAAATAAAATAACTTGTTCCTCCTCATGAAACGGAATCCCCAGGAAGGATACGCTTTGAAGCCCACGATGTCCATCTCTTGAGCAATGCATTTCGCTTGCAATAAGACCCTTGTTGTTGAAATCCTAATGACTTTTGCCCTTTCTCATATCACCCACTCATACAATTCTTCCTCGAGTTCTGGCAAAAAGCATTTTCTAAAACGCATTGCTCGTTTTTTCCGATGCAACTTTTTCAGTACCAATTCGCCTTTACGCCATTCTCGTACACTTGATTCCCCTACGTTAAACTTTCTTCCAGCCTCACGATTTCCTTTTTCTATAGCGAATTTTACGACTTCTAATTTAAACTGCGAAGTGTATGATTTTCGCTTTCGCATATTTTCGTTTTCCATGGTAAATTAAAAACTTTTTCAATACCGACGCCAAGCTAATTCAAGACTCCATAATACCATGTGGTGTACAGTGAAAACAACTGAATAACGGAAAGCCACAGCAAATTTTAATTGATTCATTTTTTTCAGGAAGCGCTTGTTTCAAATCGATTTTTTTTACTGCGCGTTATCTATACATTTGTACCAGGTTTGAAGAAAATCACTTGCGCGTTATCTATAAGGTGCACGTTATAGACCAGAAAATACGGTACCATATAATTAATCAAGTCAGGCATAACTTCGTGGATGTAGGTGATGTTATTCATATTAACCCCTATGCGCAGTTCTCAGTACGCTGTACGTCAGCGGCAGGGAGGCCCTATCTGCGGTTGAACGTGCACTGTACGTTCCGGCGCGCTTCGTCTTATTTTAATTTTTTCGGCCAAGTTAGCGGCTTTATCGGAGAATCAAAGAACAGCATTGTCTCCTAGAGAGATTCATCTTCGTAAACATATCCTTCGGTACATGAATAGGCACTCAGAAAGCTAAAAAAATCCTCAAAAATATTTTTTATCTCTCGTCTGGATGGTCCAAGCAGGCCTGCTTCGTAACCATTTCGAGGGTGTTTCACTCTCCTTTTGTGTATATTAGCACGGTATCTGGTTAGTCCTACTCCTGAGTCAGTCATCTCATCTTATATTGCTTCCTAGTTCTCAGTCGAGAGATTACTTTTGTGAGAGGAAGTCGAGACACCTCTGTTCGAAGATGGAGAGCAGTAATAGTGGTTCGTTTTCGAGAGATGAAATTGAAAGATTACTTGAGGATGAAATAGAAGACAGTGAATTACATGTGGATTCTGGCAGTGATAATTCTAGTGAAGAAGAGGTTGATTTCGCTGTATTAAGTGTACCTCAAGAGTCTGAAAACGAAGACGAAAATGATGGTGGTTCATCAGGTAGGGCTGACGATTTTCACAACGCATGGGTTTGTGTTGATTTTGACAGACGAAATGTTCCAAGAAAAGTTCCATTTATTGGTGAGTTTGGTCTAACTACTTCTATTACTAATGTTCTTGAGTCTTTTACAATTTTTTTTGATACCACCCTAGTTGTGACAATTGTTTTGGTAACTAACAGGTATGCTGAAAATTATTTAAAAAATGTTGTTCTTTCCTCCCGATCTCGATTTAACAAATGGAAACCTGTTGATCTAGCGGAAATATATGTATATTTGGGAATCTTCATGTTAATGGGTATTGTACAAAAGCCTACACTACGTTCTTATTTTTCAAGAAATCCACTTTGGGAAACTCCAATATTCCCCAAAACAATGTCTCTAGATAGGTTTGAAAGTATTTCAAATTTTTTTCATTTTGTTGATAATTCAAAAATTAATAATTATACTGGAAACAAAAAATTGTTCAAAATTCAACCTATCATCGATTTCATTTTTAAGCACAGAATCAAATGTCAAAGACTGTACGCTGAATACAACTCCCAGTATATCATAAGTAAAGCCTTTTTTATATTCATTAACCATTTTTAAATAACCTGAAAAAGTTTTACATAATTTAATGAGTAATTAAAAAAGATATAAAACATCATATAACAGGCTGCACGCTCAGCGATTTTTGTGAAATTTACTACCGCAAACATGACCTCCGCGTGCGGAAATCTCAACCAGCTTGAAGGGTTAAATACACAGTATTTTTCCACAATTCCAAAATTGTGGATAAGTACGAAGGGTGTAGCTAATAACCATATTTACCCAAATTTAAGACGAGGTGTTTTTCCAAATTTCAGCTTGCAAAAATCAAAGGTCATTCTAAATTCAAGTACAAAGTGGTGTACCATCAATACATCACGATCAATTCATTGTGCATCAATTTGTCACACAACAAACTCATTGCGCATTAATGAATTGCATGACTAATTAAGGCGGGTAATGGTGCCTGGGAGCTAATTAGAATTCTCAGAGATTCTGGTTCACAAGTGTCTGTAATTTCCTCTGCGGCTGTAAGGCGTCTGGCCTTGACCACATCGGCGTATTGAGGTGAGCTATTTGGATTATACCGCATGGCTTTGCAAGCCCTGAAAGGTCGGGTTTCTTGTTCCCTCTTATCGAGGCACGTGTCATCCTCTGTACTCACCACTATGCCTGTCGTTCTTTCCAAGGTGATGAATAAGCTTCCAACTGTTCCTCCTCCGTCTTTTATTTTCCAAGAATTTTGTAATCTACGTCCCACAGATCCAGCATTTGATAAGCTAGCATGCGTAGATTTTCTTTTGGGTATGGATTTATTCCTAAGGATTAGTCTCGGTGGGCGGAAATCATTACCCAATTCAGACTTAGTAGCAATTAATCCAGTTTTTGGATGGATAATTATAGGGAGTACCCCAACCATTTCACCACAAGTACCATGTTATACAGCATCTTTGACTGTTTGTGAGGAGACTGCCAACCTTGATCAGTTAAAACAATTATGGAAGGTGGAGGAACCAACAATCGAGATTTGCCATGACCCTGATGACCTACTATGTGAGCAATGGTTTCTAAATACATATCGTCAGACTCCTAGTGGAAGATATGTAGTTTCATTGTCGTTTAAAGATGTTCCTCCACCATTAGGGGATTAGTAACCTCACACAGTTACGCAGCGGATTAATACCGAATGTAGATTATCCAAGAATTTCCATTTACAAGAGAAATATTGTAAATTCATGAAGGCATATGAGTCTCTTGGACATATGTCTCAATCAAAAAAGCATGGTGAATATTATTTACCACATTATGCGGTTTGCAAGTCTTCATCTCTCGATTCAAAGATTCATGTTGTTTTTGATGCCTCGGCTCATACATTATCCGGGAAATCCCTTAATGATGTTTTATTCAGTGGCCCAAAATTCAGAGTGACATCTTTGACATTTTAATTGGATTTATAACACATGAGATAGCCTTTATTGCCGATATTGCCAAAATGTATCGGCAGATCTTGGTCAATCTCGAACATTGCTGCTACCAGTATATTCTTTGGCAAGAAAATCTGTCTTCTTCTTGGGTAGATTTTCAAATGAATACGGTAACATACAGTGTCGTTTGTTCGCCATTTTTGGCGATTAGAGTCATGCATCAGTTAACTCAGGATGGAGGGAACAATTTTCCGCTAGCTTCACAAGTACTTCTTCATGACACGTACGTGGACAATATCGTCACAGGAGCGAGCTCTGCGTCTGCTGCATTAGAGCTGCAGTACCAGTTAATTGCTTTGCTCTCCTCAGGGGGATTTCCTCTTGGGAAATGGGCAAGTAATGCCCCTGAACTATTAGTTAATGTTCCGGGTGCACAGTGCAACACTGTTTCATACTTTGACACTCCCGAGTTTTCCTCTCTCAATAATACCTATTTAGACCCATAGAAGCGAAGAGATTAGAGACCAACGTGACAATTTATTAAGCAGCGTAAATATAAACGGATATTAAATACTCAGTTTCACAGTTGCGATATTTTTCAGTTAATGAATATGAAAAGAAAATACCTGTAATAAGAAACCTCTACAACCAAATCTTAATTTGTGCTTATAGCGTGTCGCCTTTTTGAGATGAAAAAAAAGAATGCTTTCATTTTCCTGCAGGCCAGGGTACTACGACCCTGGTCATTTTTTCTGCGTGCATTTTGTGCTTATTTTTACATCCCATGCAATTTAATATCACGGAGAAATCCTTAGGTAAACCGGCTTTCACAAATTTCTGTCTTTGCGAATAATCAAGCAATCGTGTTCAAATTTCTTGTACGATCAACCATATTTTTAATAATAAGCACTTACAATTGCAGCTACCATAAATATATTTCAAACCAAGTTCACATGTAAAACTTAAAACAACCACAGGTGGAAGGAGAAGACAGAGGCTATCGAATGGATCCACGACGTGGTAGCCCCGGGTTCAAATCCTATTGGACCTCCCAAGAGTCCCGATGTTTTTGATTGTGTGACGCGTCTCACTCGGAGGCTCTTTTGAGTGTTCATTTCATTTATCTAGATTTGTGGGTAAAATCGGGAAAATTCTGTCCATTTATATTTATGTCAGAAATATTTGACTTGGAGTGAGTATGAGGAAGGGCGGTGTCGGTAGTTGTTTTGAAAAGTCAAGCACATGAGGGGAGAACAAGAAAAGGCCGCAGATTTTCTTCGCTTGGCCGTAGACCAAAATCGAATGAAGACCAGTCGTTTTCCTAATGCTAAGGTCTGAAGGAAAGACCAAATGTGACTCAACCCACATCCTAAAGGAAACTGGTTTAAATAATGGATGTGGGATATGGCTCTCTAGAAGGATGTGCGTGTTTTTTTATGGTTTCGGAGAACTGCTTACTGTTTATGTAATGACTAGGTGTTAACCTGTCAAAAATGACGGAAAATATATATGGATGAGATAGTGAGGAAAAACATCCAATACTTTGGATGAATAACTTGAATTGATTCAATTAAAATCTGACTCACTACCACTACACCACCATACATTCTTGTTGATTAGAGTTGATAGTTAACATATTTTATCCACTCACGAACTTTCTGTTAAAAGCCAATATTAATATTGCCCCAGAATTCGAACCTCGGAGCCTGATCATTATTTGAAAGGGATGCTTAAAGATTTGCTGCGAATTAATAAGCTTTTTATACCAACTGCAACTTCGTAGCTGTTGTGGTTCTCTCTGGCGAGCTGTCATAAGATTCAAACTGGATACGGCCACAGTAGTACCGGTCATTGTCTTCGAAAAGTTAAAATGTATTTAATACAAATGACACTAACTACATATGGTGACTAAGATTGAAACGTGAATTTCCTCGATTTGTGATATCTTTAAACGCGTGAACTAATGTTTGAAAGTACTTCAAGACTTTAGGCTAATATGAAGATCGAGTGTATTTGTAATTCCCAGCCGTCATGGAATATTCAAGCTATGCGAGAGTTGAAATACGATTTCTGGAAAGGGCGCAAGTGGCGCTGCTCAGTTTGTCGATCGACTTTTGAAAGTGACTGTACATTTGGATCGAACAGATCCCCAATATCAAACAGCAATTTAAAAGTGGATCTTCCTATAACGATGACCTATGAATTCGACGGAAATCCATATGACGATCTTTTGTGGGAGGAAAAACTTAAAGTTGTGACACCAAAATGTCCCGCAGTAAATATCATGTGTTGTGGAGTAGAACTCGAAGCTGTGTTGGACACGGGTAGTCAAATTTCTGCCGTTTCCGAAAAGTTCTTTCAAAATATTTCTGAATGGAATTACCAATTCCCATTTTCCCCATTTTATGTTCTCACGCAATATATGTAGATGGTAAGAGATTGTCTCCGATTTCTAAACAAGTATTCCTACCGCTCTGGGTAGAGGAGAGAATGGTTGACGTCATCTGCTTAGTAATTAAGAATTTGATAAAACCGGTTATACTGGGAATCTATTTTTTGACTGAAAACTGGGACCTAATGCATTTTGATTCCACAAAGGTAACAGTGAACTTCCCTTTTGAGTCCGGGCCTAGCAGTATTTATTCTAAAGAAATTGCCTGTGTCTAATGGCAGTACAGAAGCAGAAGTTGGTCACACTGAGGAGGGAAAAGATGATCACTTAATTCCATCGCAACTAAGCTTTAGCAAGCGAGACAAATTGAATGATCTACTAAATGTATTTAAGAACCTCTTTTCAGATCGTCTGAGCCATGTTTCAAACTTTTTTCATTGAATTAAATTAATGGACGAAACACCATTCCACCAAAAGGAATGCTTCTTTTGGAAGGATATGCAGAGACGCGTTCTAACTTTATTAGCACATTCTGACACATGCCAGCACACTAACCACCCGAGGTGTTATTCAGGTCCAATGAAAAATATAATCCTTAAAGCACCAAGAGATGTATTCGCCCTACACTTATATTGCCCTTTGCCAAAGTCCAGATTAGGAAATAAATTCCTTTTAGTGGTAATAAACATTTTCTCTCAATTTATGCAGATGTATCCAATTAATAAACCTAACACTGCAACCTGCTTAAAATATTTAAAGGAGAAATTCTTTTTGTTGTGTGAGAGATCAAAACATGTCCTCAGTGGCCATAGCACTCAATTCACAAGTTCTCGCTGGGGAGAGGAGTTAAACACAGTGGGTGTTGAAGTAATATTCACATCCATCTGTCACCCACAATCGAACACAAGCAAAAGGTTTATGAAAGAACTCTCTCACATCTTTCGTGCATATTGTAATAAGGATCACCATTAATGGCCTGAATTAGTGCCTCTTATCAAGAAATGTTTCAAAGAGGTATCTCATGAGAGCACTGGTATGATGCCTTATGAGTTACATTTCAGAGTGGGATGATTTGATAAAATATCCTTCCAGAACTGGTGTACCGCGTGGGAGTATGATCCTACAGGCCTACTGAAGATAGAAAGGGACAGGAAGGAGGAGGCGAAAAAGGCAAAGAAAGAAAGAAAGAAGAAAGAAAAATGTCTTTATTGGCGAGGTTGAGGCTAAGTAGCCCCCCTCTTCCACCTAACCATTACAATTTGGTTACATCAGGATTTACATATTAACAATTTTTTAAATTTACAATCCTAATTCACAAAAAATGGTTACCACGAGAGCAATATACATATACATTCTCTTATACATATGTAGATAAGTACAACAGAGACAATTTTGAATAATTATAAATATGGAGAATTTTCATTTTATACTTTCGAATATAAATGCTTGCATTACAAATAAAAGATGAAAAAGAAAGTTATGAGAAAATTTAACAGAAATTTAAAAAACTAAATAAAACAAAAAAAATAAAAAAATACAATTAAAATATATTTTTAAAACCACACTAGATAGACTTGAGCGTCGGAGTATGTAAAATACCAGAGGCTGCGTACAATACAATGTTTCCATGTTGGAGTTGATAAATCTGGCAGAAAGTGAAGTGTGTAGGATTACATCATTCAGTTCAGCACTTGTTCATCAAATGAAGAAAGCAGGAGTTGCGGAAGCCTTCCAGTGCCTTAAGCTTTGTTGTCTTTACGGGTAACTCATTCCAAAGTCTGCAGGACGCTACATGAAATGAATTACTGAAAATCTTTGTTCTATGAGTTGGAATATTTAGCGTTCTTGAGTTATGGGTGTTTTTTTCGTGTAGGGAAGAGAGAAAGGAATAGTTCGACGAAAGATAAGAGGGAGTGTTTGAAGACAGTAGCCGAAATAGTGTATTAAGGATATGGAGTTTCCTGCGGGAATCGAGATTAAGCCATGACATCTTTTTGTAATAGTCAGATATATGATCTGATTTTTTAAGGTTAAAAATAAATCTTACGCAGGAATTTAAAGTTTTTTGAATTTTATTGGACAGCTCTACTGATAGATCACTGTAGACCACGTCGCAGTAATCTATATGAGGCAGAAGAAGAGAGGATAGGAGTTTTTGCTTTAAATTCTGGGGTAGGAAGTTTTTTAGTCTCTTCAATGAATAGAGAGAGCAGTTTACTTTTTTACAAACACTCGTGATATGGTCTGTCCACGTGAGCGTGTCATTTATAATAATACCAAGATTTTTTACGGTTTTAAAGAATTGGATGGGTGCATTATCAACTTGCAGACAGTCGATATCGAAGTTGATGTGGGAAAGGAGCTTTGGGTAACCTATCAAAATGGCTTGTGATTTAGATGGATTTATTTTTAGGACATGATAACTGCTCCAATCGGTTAGTGATTTAAGGTCCGCATTCAGTTTACTAATGGCGTCTGGAAGTTCTGAGGGTTTTGAATGTATATAGATCTGAAGGTCGTCGGCGTAGAGGTGATAGGAGCACGATTTAATTGCCGTGGAGATGTCATTAATGTAGATGGAGAACAAAAGAGGGCCAAGAATTGATCCTTGTGGGACGCCTCTGGTGACGGGGAGCCAAGAGGAGGAGGAATTATTTAGAGTTACTTTTTGGTGACGGTTATTTAGGTAAGATGAGAGCCAATCTAACGTAGTATGTGAGAAACCCATGCCTTTGAGTTTGTCCATGAGGATATCCTTCTCGATTGAATCGAATGCCTTAGAAAAGTCGACTAATGTTAGAACTGTAATTTGTTTTGTGTCCATTGCTGCGCGTATATTGTCAGTTATTTTTAAAAGGGCAGTGGATGTGCTGTGGTGTTTTCTAAATCCAGATTGGAAAGGATCTAAAAGATTGCGTCGTTGGAGGAAGTCAGTCAGTTGCTCGTGGACCAGTCGTTCTAAGACTTTAGATAGGGTTGGTAAAATACTTATAGGCCTGTGATCGTTTAAATTTTAGGAGCTGATTTTTTCGGAAGAGGAATGACCATAGCTTTTTTCCACTGTGAAGAAAAATTTGCCTTGCATTAGTGATGTGTTTATGATGTCAGTAATTGACGGCAGGATATAAGGTGTGAGTTTATTAAGCATTTCTATAGAAATCCCATCTACCCCGTAAGATTTGGACTTAATAGATTTTAAGCACCTGAGTGTCTGAATCTGTGAGATAGGAGAGAAGTTGAAATCAGTTAGACTAGCTGTTGACTGGAAGTTTTTCATTCTGTCATGGGAAGAGACGGTACTGCTTTTTTAGTTAAGGGTGTAGTAGTAAAGAATTGGTTAAGTGCATCGAGGGAGAAGTTAGGATTGGGAATCGAGTTTTTTTGTTTACCTATGCCCGTGTTCCTTAAGTTTCTCCAAATTGATGCTTGCGATTTGTTAGTGCCAATGATTGAATGGTAATATTTTAACTTGGAGTTTCTTAGCATCTGCTTGGTTTTATTGAGCAATTGTTTGTAGTATTCATGATCAACAAACCCCTTCGTTCTTTTGAAGTCACGAAAAGCAGCGTCTCTAAGTTTCATAAAGTGTTTTATTTCTTCCGTTATCCACGGCGTTTGCCGTTTGGAGACGCGAACTGTTTTCATAGGAGCGTGTCGATCATAAATGTTGATTATCATGCTATTTAATGCCTCTACCTTGTCATCTACTTCCTCGGAAAACTCAGTGAAATACCAGGGTACGTTGGCAGCGTCCGCAAAGAAACTTGTGTCGTCTATGTTTTTTAAGTCTCTGTAATTAATGATTTTAGATTTTTGTTTTGGGACCTTAAGAGAGAAAACAATAAGTCAAGCCAGGTGGAAGAATATGGGGTGTGATGTGTAGCATCGAGAGGAAGAATATCTAGCCCTAAGGAATCGAAGGAGAAGAGAGCCGTTCAATTCTAATAAAGGGGATCTAGTGCTTCTCCACACTCCACGACCATCGGACACCAAACTGAAACTGTTCTGTAAATTCTTTCATCTTCATACAGGTCCTTACCAGGTTTGGCATCTGGTATGCCTAAATGCATGTTACCTGAAAGATGATAATTGCCACGAAACCGGTAGTAATCACTTTTCCTGCCTGAAACCTTTGGCAACTGGAAACCCTGAATTGGTAGATTTAATGAAACTACGTCTTTTGCTTTGTACTGGCCTTATGAAAATGTTGTTATTATAATATGACGTTTTTGATATGTCTTATATTTAGTGATGGTTTTGTGATAATGAAATTTTGCTATTCTTAGTCATTAAGGTGAAATGAAGAAGTAAACTATTTTTATTTAACGTTTAAAAAAATATTTGTTAAAATAAGTTTTAATGATATTATGGAAGCTTGTAAAATAGTTTAAATAATTTAGTTATTTTTTTGTTTAAAAAACCTCAAATTATTTCGGGGGCAGTCTAGCGCTTCCGATGTTCACTTTGTTTTTTGTGTTTGAAGAAAGAGGGAGTTAGTGAGAGCCGAAAGTAAGGGAGGAAGTGAGGAGCAGAGAAGGGAATAAAAGGAAAGGACAAGGAAGAGAAAAGGGCAGTCCACGTCAATCTATGGCAGTGGTGGCAGTTCACGGCCAGCATAGGATGGGAACCCACCCCTGAGGAAAGCATGTTCGCTACAATACATACATGTTTGAATTGCATTAACTTAAATACTTTTATACAACAATAGGAAGATATAGTCCTCCATAAAAATATCAAAATATTTTGAAAAATAACAATATAACATTAACACTTTCAATGAGGCATGACTGGAATTCTAGTCATGGAGGGTTCTATCTGGTAGTGGAATAACACTTTGGGTGAGCGACTGCCAGGCCAATGAGTTCCCTATCTGTTTTCAGTCAATCGTTTGACTCCACCCTTCCATTGGGTAAGGTCTTTTCAGTAGGTGGTTTTTCTTCGAAATTTCACCCTTCTCGATAGTGCATTTTTCCTCATAAGAAAAGAATTGCGCCATGTTTAAAATTAATTTCTGACACTTGCCGATAAGCTGGGGTAATGAAAGTTTGTGTGTTGCTAGAGGGCCACAATATCTATTAGGAATTGGTATCATTTTGCTTACAGTGTCCTGGATTCAACTCCAGATGCATTGAAAATTCTCCCATAAGCTAGCATGGAGAAAAGTTATTCCAGTGGGTGGACCAATCTAAGATGTATAGGGAGCTGAAATTTTGCACAATTATATGATTTTGCACACAACCAACCAGAAAAATCAAAAATTTTAAAATTGTTAATTTTTAGGGGTAATTTTTACTCCATTTGTATGCTAAAATTTAATAATTTTTCTCTCAGAAACTATAAGTTGTAAATACGAACTTATACAAATATTTTGTAGCAAATTCTATATAGAAAAATGAAAATCTTGAAAAAGCTCAACAATGTGCCGCTAAAAATTCGCAAATGTTTAACAAAATTTTCAAGTTTATGTATTTCCTAATGTGCTACGAAGCTGAAATTTTTTGAAGGGTAGAATTTGTAAAAAAAAACAAAATGGGGATTATAGAAATGTTGATGTTTTAATTTGTTTGCCTGTTAAAAGTTCTTAAAATTTAAACAAATAGATAAATATTTGGGTACTACGGGACGAGCTAGGGAACTGAACTTTTAAAGTAATTTAGAGTTTAGTGCAAATGCACAAATAAATATTTGAATATCTCCTTAAGTTCCTATTGCGGCAGTTAAAACTTTTTAAAATTTAAACAATTACATAAATATTATTTCACTTCTAGGTGTGCTATAACTTTAAAATATGGCAGAAATATATATGAGTTGTCGCTAAAAAATCACTATATACCAAGATCAAACTTGTAAATAAACTAACGCGATCTCCAAGACAACAGCACTTCAGCCACGTGGAGCATATATGTATCAGATAATAAATTCCATGAGTAATAGCAGTATATTTATCATTTTCTATGAAATTAAGGCAACATAGTATTGTCCAAATTCTCTGGCAATCGGCTCGTGTCCAATGTTCGTATTTCAAGTTTCATGACTCAGATCACCCTGCATGAGCAATAAGAATAATCATCATTAAGACAATACCCTATACATTAAATTTATAGAAAAATTAAGATTATGCCTTTAGCACATATTTGGATCAAAATAATCGCGAAATAGATATAACACATACAAACCAAGCAGTTTGGTAATCCCTAAATAATAGATTTATAGTTTTGACCACTAGTGGTCAAAACTAATTTTGACCAGAAGAGTTAAAAATCACCCCCCATGGTCAAAACATGCCAACCCTGATTGTAAAAGTGGATGCTGCACAGGATGCCATATGCCATCATACACGTTTGAGGGGCTAAAACACTCATTAAATCAACTTTAAAGACGTTTCTAAGTAGAACAACTCTATCCCAGACATAAACAACGCTTATATTATTTTCAATGGAAAGAATATTTTCCATTTGTACATTTTTGCTCTATCCAATGATTTCCAGGAATGCATCTCTTGCATAAATTGAAGGATTCCTCCTGTATTACATATAACCCAGATCCTACTGTACTACTCGTGATCATCCTGAAACGTTCTGGCATCACATGGTGCACTATCACCGGACTGATATTGCCTTCGATGTGATGTTCCAGCAAATGCTGAATTATTCGCAAAATTTGCCGGATCGGCAAGGATCACCGGATAATGTTGGAAGTTGGATAATCAACCATAAAATAAACGATGATCTACTGTATAACTAATTGTACGATTGAAAAACTCACCAGATCATCACCAGCTCTTTTTCTTACAGTAGCTAGCTCTAATGATGCAGGCTGAAGGATTAGCGGGTCAGGAACTTCACGAATAAGGTCATCAGCAAGAGAGGCAAGCTTTGCAGCTGCTGCTCGTATCTCCCCCGAAGGTCTTTCTGCAAACCGGCCACGTTGGGCACAGGTAGCAACTTCCACTCCCAACTTCAACAGCTGTGTTTTACGCTCACCATATGCAGCCCACTGGTGTGGTGCTGAAAACGGAGGTCTGCCATTGCAAAGAAAATAAAATTGGAGAATTCTAAAGATGAAACCCTCTATCACATTTCAATAACTAACTTTAAAATAAAATACCATATTTACTCGTATAACATTCACTTTTTTAAATAGTTTGTTAAAAATGAGATGTAGCTCATAAGTGACAAAAAATGGAAGTAAAAAACCTAAGATAATCATTAACCCCTCAAGTCCAGAGGACGTTTATTTACATCCCACACCAGATGCCAAAGGAATTTTTAAAATCTGGCGATTTAGGCATGAAAATTGCAAAAAAATATAAAAACTCAACTTTTTACCTTTATATTGGAATTTTATTAAATTTTTTGAGGATTTGCACATAACATGATATTTTAAATCTATAGCTTTTACGGTAGCTTGAAATAAGTAAAGACTCTTGGCTGGAGAGAAGCGATTTCACACCATTCTGTCACCTATCCAGCACACGCCCACACTTTCATATAATAATAAATATCGTGAACTATAGAAGTTATTGGGATGCAACCTTCTTCAAAGGTAAATATAAACTTTTCTGAACATTTCATTCACTGCAAATACCCCTCTAAACCAATTAGGGAATAAGTTTCCCGCAGGTTAACTTTTTCATGTCTTGAGTAAAAATTTTAGATAAATGATATGATTATTATTTTTTTAGAGGCAGTTCATAATTTTTATTTATTCTCGAGTTACTTTGTCATCATTTGGAATCATTACAGAAGTCACATAAAAAATTGTCCCTTTTTACTCAATAGATGCCAAAATATGACGTTGTATGTGTAAGGAAAAAAGATATACACTGAATACAAAAAAGACATTAAAAGTTTTTCAGACTTTAAAGGTAATTTCCAATTATTCAGAATGTTTATAGATCCATAATCAGATTCAGCATGAAATTTACTATAAGAAACCGATAAAATTTCAATCTAATGTCCATAATGATTGTTTTTAATCACATTCAGTTATAACACTCACAACGAAGTGTCAATTTGCCTCATCATTGCTAGCTTCCAAAAGAGAATGCGATTTTTTTAAGAGCTGGTTTCTCAAGTTACTCTTCGTGTATTGAAATTTGTCATCATTTGTAACTTTGGGGTGAGTTGTTTACAAACACGAGCTGTATTTTCTCTGTGATGATTCAACATAGTAAGCTCACGATAAAAGGCCCTTAGTCTCACTTGTGCATCCAATATCACTGTTGTGCAAGCAAAGGAAAAAAAATCCCAAGACCTCAAGACTAAACAAGAGTGACAGTGAAACCCTCATAAACTTCACTCGCATCTCCTCTCATTTCACAGAACCTAAATATTGAAAAAGAGTCCGTCTTAGTATTGGTTGAGATTTTTGAAACTACCTACTTGAAAAAATCTATTATAAAATAACAACAATGTAAGTAAATGCTAATATAAGTAAAAAAGCAAGATATATAATTATGCATAAATAGTATAGTTATAGTCTAGTTTCTGATGGTCGTACATAGTACGTTGGCCGGCAATGAGGGGTATAATTTCAATAGTATGATAGTACATAGCTCTCATGATTCAATATACGAAATGTTAATATGGCACAACAGCATTCCAAGATCATTGCAGTAGATAAAGAAGGGAAAGAAATATTATTATTAATGGCAGAGTTATAAACATTTCAGTTTTTGCTGGCCAATTCTATAGGAATTGCCTGCTGACTATCAGAAAGATGCCAATGTGACAGGTGCCAAGGCATCATCATAATAATGACAGGAAAATATGGCAGGGTTTGAAGTACACAAATGGAGGAATGGTTTTTCAAAATATAATATGTCGATATTTTGTCAAAGTACATCGATCAATAGGTTTATCGCAAAACTAAAGCAAGAAAAGTCAACAGTCATTCACATATTCATCTTTCTCTGTTTTTACTACAACTACATATGTTATTTGTATGCTTCCTTTTGTTTATTGGCTGATGCAGACTACTTATCATGTGAACAAAAATTTGGCAAAAAATGAACAAAATTTGAACAAATGTACATCTAGGCTAAATGATGGGTCAACATCAACTTATCCCCCAAACAATAAACTAATAGTGTTGCACATCAATATACAACGCTTGAGAATTAAGTCCATCTATTGGAATTGTCACTGTGAAATTTGAATGTTGATGTACTGTGCTTGATGACTCAACTGTGTGATTTTCATTTCAACAATTATCGCTTAGTGGCATTATTTGTGCATTAAATTTAGAAATGGAGGTATTGCAATTTTTGCTAATAACAAAATTTTTTATCTTTTAATGAAAGAGGAAGTGTTTTCTGAAAGTTCAGCATGTTCTTTAATAGCTTTGTGCTAGTAGGCTTGTATCAACCTCATCTTGCTGCTATAAAATCTGTATCAATACACTGGATAATCTGCTTTGAAATTTGTATAGTAATACGCATTTCCTCAATGTTGAGGGTGACAATCTTCTGATTGACACTCCTCAGAGTGCCCAATTAAAAAATGTTTTTGACTTGAATGGTGTGACACAATCAACCTTTCTACCAACAGATATAACACAACCATCACTCTCCTTAATTCAACAGGGAACTAACAAGCTCATCTTATGGCTGAAAAAAATTCAAGAACAATCATTTTAAAAAATACTTGTCTCAGATATTAATGAAGTATTGATTAGAATATACAATTGGATCATGCAAAGTTATCTAAATTTATTGAAATTAAATGAATTTTTAAAAAGTGTTAAAAGAAATCATAGTAACAATAAGAATGTAAAAATACCAGAAGTTGATATTATATATTTAAAACGAGAAAAAATTCTGCTATGAATGGGGATCGAACGGATATTCTACCACTGAACTACCGGACCCAGCTAAGAAAAACATCTGCATTCAGAAATGATAGAATTAATCTGCTATGATAGTTCTGTGGTAGAATATCAGCCCAGCAAGTGGAAGACCCAGTCATAACAGAAGTTTTTCTCATTTCAAAATTATTCCCAACTTTACAACTAATGCCTGTCTGCGTAGGATCTTCAGGTCATTTCATTCATCTATCATATATTCAGCAAATAGGACATCTGGAATTCAAACAGATGAGCTCAGGCATATTCATGAGTGGATATATAAATAGAACGACTGCCTTGGTGTGTGATAGTAGACACTTCAGTCGGAGCGCATGTAATTTAGTTATGCAAAATATGCTGCATGTATTAGTTACTGTATTTGCCCAAATACAGGCTGATGTTTTTTGTCGAACTTTATTATGAAAAAATCATCGACGGCATAAATCGAGAAAAAATTTGGGCTTAGGGTTAAGTCTCGTAGTCACCCATAGATGGCAGCACAACTCCCATTGCTGTCATGTTCAAATGATAGTACTAAATTTTTCGTACTGTAAATATTTGACCTACGATGAATATTAATGAATAAATAATAAAGTTAGATTATTGAATTTACCTGTGTTATGTTATCACTGTTACCTGTTATTTCATTTCTAAATGCTATTGGATATTTTCTTTTGTTTCTCTGGGTTATGCATATGTATCATTAAGAATAGTTAGCAATTTGTATTATTTTTCATTATCCATTAAAAGAAGTTCCTATTAGTTTTACTTGGCTATTGCAGTTATTGCTACACCCAGTGTAATGTTTGTATGCATGTTAAAACCTCATTCATGGAATCTATTAAAATTGCGTACATTGACTATGCAGATGACTATGCAAAATGCGATGATTTTGATGATCAACTGCTTGAATTTCGGTAAAACCTTACATGACACGTGTACAACTATAACAAGATGGAAAAGTATATTCCATAAATGGAATACACAGAGATTTCAAAGGCGTTCTTTGTGGGAAATACATACAAAGTGAAAGATTGGGCGATTCTCGAATTTTTATCACCGAAACTATAACCCGTAATTATGTGCTCTCGAGGACTATCTTGTAGTAAATGTTTTCCTCTATCCGAATAAATTTTTTAATCTATACCTTACAGATTACGTGATCTAGGGAGATAAAAGTTTGGTATTTCATTGTTGCTTGAAAGATGCCATTTAACGAGATACGAGTATAAGTTTATTAAAGTAATTATGTAAAGTGGAAGTTCTAATTGACGGATTCAGTTAAAAATCACAATTTGGCAATAAATTGTAATAAAAATCCCTCATACTTAATTTAATTAAAATCCATCCAGCAGTTTAGGAGATGAAAGTTACGACGGATAGATAGACGAGATGTGCCCATAAGGCATTCCGCTACTACAACTTCGCTGGTAAAGAACACATAAAAATGCAATTTCTTAAGCCCGTGTAAATGCTAATTTCATTGGAAATACACTTGTATGAAAAATTATCTTGGTGAGGTCACTATTGCTTTAATTTACCATTTGTGAAAATGAAGATGAATGAAATTATTGTCACTGAATGTGGAACATTATTCAGCATCACAAAATTATTAAATGCATTAATATTTCAAAATGTCAACAACTAAACCATTTCCCACTCCTTTGTTCGATGTCAATTAATGTATTCTATGCCAAGCATGCATGACCGCCACACTTCAGCATAAAATATACGATATTTACTTTTTTGCCAAAAAATGGTGGAAATTTATGGAGGATCGGCTAAAATATCGGGTCGGTATCTATTCGGGCAGATATGGAAGTAAAGTTAAACTTTTTAAAACCTAATCCATCTCAAAATGTTCATCAATCTAACATTTACATATACTCACCTATCCAGCCAACATGCCAAAGGCTTTACAGCTTTAATAACACTAGCTACATCTGCCAGAGTTTGGGTGGTCACTTGCTGTGTGTCACTCTGGTTACGAAGTTCATTATGTAGACTGTGGGCTTGACAGGACAAGCGCAAAGCTAGTAGCTGTAAGTTTTCACGGTCCAACTCATAGTGCTGCAATGAAATTTTAAGATTGATTCAAACTTAACATCATAATATATTCCATCGAAGCTTATATTTACCCCAAAAACTCCTCAATGTATCATTGAATGGCAGTAATCTCCCACACATCACTAATACAGGTAGTTTCCGCTTCACATGAATTTCCATAACATGAAATTCACTTTAGCATGATTTACAAATTGGGGAACCTGTTCACTCGACATATAGAATTCCAGGATTTAATCGAGTTGCAACATGATCCATTACATAAAAGAGGGAAAGGGGAGAGGGAAGAAAAATGGGAGAGGGGGAGGGGTGGGAGAAGGGGGGGAGGGGTGGGAGAGGGGAGATCGAAGAGGAGCGGGGGGGAGGGAAAGAGGAAGAGGGAGGGAAAGAAGAAGAGAGAGGTACGGAAAGATGGAGAGAGGGAGGGAAAGAGAAAGAGAGGGGAGAAGAGGAAGAGAGAGGGGAGAAGAGGAAGAGAGAGGGGGAAGATGAAGAGAGGGGGAAGAGTGGGGGAAGAGAAGGGGGAGAGAGGGGAGAAGGAGAGAGAGAGATGGGGAGAGATAGGGAAGAGAGGGAGAAGAGAGGGAGAAGAGAAAGGGAAGAGAGGGGTGGAGAGAGGGGGGAGGGGGGAAGATGGGGGGAGGAAGAGGGGGGGAAGAGAGGGAGAAGAGAGGAGGGAGAGAGGAGGGAGAGAGGAGGAAGAGAGGAGGAAGAGAGGGGGAAGAGAAGGGGAATAGATGGGAAAGAGATGGGGAAGTGAGGGGGGAAGAGAGGGGGGAAGAGAGGGGGGAAGAGAGGGGGGAAGAGAGGGGGAAGGGAGGAGAGAGGGGTAAGAGAAGAGAGGTAAGAGAAGAGAGGTAAGAGAGGAGAGGTAAGAGAGGAGAGGTAAGAGAGGAGAGGGGGGAGGAGAGAGGGGGGAGGAGAGGGGGGAGGAGAGGGGGGAGGGAGAGGGGGAGGGAGAGGGGGAGGGAGAGGGGGGAGGGAGAGGGGGGAGGGAGAGGGGGGAGGGAGAGGGGGGAGGGAGAGGGGGGAGGGAGAGGGGGAGGGAGAGGGGGGAGGAGAGGGGGGGAGGAGAGGGGGGGGAAAGAGGGGTAGAGAGGGAGGGAAAGAGGAAGAGAGAGGGGGTAAAGAGGAAAAGAGTGGGAAAGAGGGAGAGAGAAGGAGAGAGGAAGGAGTGAGGGGAGAGGGTGGAGGGGGAAGAGAGGGTGGAGGGGGGAAGAGAGGGTGGAGGGGGGAAGAGATGGTGGAGAGAGGGGGGAGATGGTGGAGAGAGGGGGGAGACATGGAGGAGAGGGATAGAGGGGGAGAGACAGAGTGGGGGAGAGAGCAGAAAAAGGGAGAGGGAAAGATAAATAGATAATGGTCTTTATTAAGGGGAGATTGAGTCTAGGAAGTATATTTTTCCAGAGAAGAAGAGAGGCAGAGGGAGAATGGGAGGAAGGATGATGGGAGAGAGAAAGAGAGAAAAGGAAGAAGAATGGAAAGTGTCTTATATTTAACCTTTAAATGCCGGATTTATTTTGGAGAATTTTTGTTCATTTTATGGAAAAATGACACATCTCATGAATTATTGGTACTAAAATGTTCAAATAAAAATCATTTTATTGTAAAAAATACTGAAGAATTGCATACAACTGTTTTTTGGGGAAAGAAACATGTCGAAAGAATATTACACATCCATGAGCTATTGCATTTAGTGCGCCCATACATTCTGCCTTTAAAGGTTAATGCTTAATCCACACATACCCGTCATATTTGAGGGGCAATTATGCTAGTACAAGGGCCATACCGAAAGTCATGAGCAACATCAAATTACATGCATTTGAGCCACATATTCGAGAAGACGGACTGGTACAGCTGGTAGCACCATCTGTTGTCGCTAAACTCATAACACAGCCTGTGCATATGCACTACTCTGTTCACACAATGCACTGTGAAAAAATAGCTGTTAACAACATATCGTTTCGCCAGCATGCTGTGATTGAATTTCTGGTCAAGGATAACAATTTGACTGCAGACATCTATAGCCGATTTCGTGTCTATGTTCCTGTATGAGTGCCAGCAGTGTTTGATGTTGGCGGAAGCACTTCAATGACAGCAACACAGATATCGCCGACTCGCCACTAAGTGGTCGACCAAGAACTGCCTGCACAGAACACAATGAGCAGAAGGTCGACATGCTCATCAAAAAGGACTGACGAATCAAGGTTAGGGATACTGCAGTGCAGCTTGGTCTTGCACACAATTTGCACCCATTGGGTTCCCCAATTGCTAACGGATGAACACAAAAGGGTGCACATGGATGTGTCATCAGTTATTTCGACGACATTCTGCCGAGGGTGACCATTTCCTGATATCGTGACTGGTGATGAAAGCTGGTTCCACCATTTCAACCCCAAAACAAAACGTCAAAGCATGGAATGGCATCACACCACATCACCAAAGAAGAAGAAGGCCAGGACGATGCCCTATGCCGGCAAAGTTATGGGAACTGTCTACTGGAATGCTGAGGGATGCATCCTGGCTGATTTTCTGCAGCTCGTTATGCTGAAATGCTCAAGAAACTGTGACTTGCATTAGATGACAAATGTCCCATGAAACACATGACATCCTGCAGCACAACAATGCACGACCGCACACTGCACGTCTGTCAGCGGAGGTAATCACAAGGAGCAACTGGAAAGTGCTCCCCCACCAACCGTATAGTCCGGACATGGCACCCTCAGACTATCACCTGTTTAGAACCTTAAAAGATCACATGAGGGGCCATCACTTAAAGAATGACGAGGAAGTCAAGGAAGCCATGCGAAGATGGCTGTAAAGCACTAAAACGGACTTCTACTACAGCCGTATATTCAAGTTTGTGGAGAGCTGGGAGAAATGTGTGGATCATTCTGGGGATTTTGTGGAAAAGTAATGAGAAATTATATTTACTCACAGTGATATGTTTCCCTACATGTACCTTTGCTTTATTGTTAAATAAATGTGCTCATTATTTTCGGTACGCCCCTCGTATTATAATATTTTCTTTAAATGTTGCCAGATACAGACTTAATCATAGCTAGAAAAGATACACAACATGACCCCTCCTAAATGCTTTGGTGAAACAAAATACTTTTTTCCTGAAAATGTTTCTAAAATTTGGGATGCACAAAAAATACAATAACTTAAATTTTCAATATTTAGCACATTAAAAAACATTACATCACGAGAATGTATATTATTTGATAATATAATTAGCTTGATAATGTGCCAAGTGTAATGCTCGACTGTAGTGCTGCTCTTACAGAGTCATAAAAGAGCGGAAGAATCGAGAAGTATTTATGTAGAATATTGAAACTTGGTAGGAATGTTTGATTCTTATAGTGAAAGCTATTTGCAAAAAGAAATAATCAAAAAAGGCCTGGGTTCGACTCCAGTAAGTAATTTCTTTTCCCATAAGATAAGACGTAAAAATCAATATAACGACTTGCAGAATTTCATTCTTTTGCTCATAAAAATTAGAAAAGTTGTCCCTTGATCTTCATAGTGAGACTGTTTCAAAGGAAAATGAACAAAGCTTCTTATTTGATAATTGTACAAGGACCTGCTTAAATGAGCATTTTCTCGACTGTTATCAACTCTCTGTATAGTGGACTTTTACATAGGTATCTTAGTTATATCCAATAGCTATAACAAGGTTATGAAAAAACCAGATGTGCTATAATACAACCATCTTCGTTGGTGATTCACCGCAAGTAGATTCTAAAAAAGCGATTCTTTGATCAAAATACATCCAAGTGTATAGCTCTACAGACATACTGATGGGCAAACCTAATACATAAGATTTTTCCTTTATTCCTTAAGACTACCAAGGAGATAATGAAGTTACCCAAAAGGATATTTAAAAAAATAACTTCAGCAATTACTTTTAAAAGTTTCAGCAGCACATGTATTTGTTCTATAAAATACTTTGAATGTTATTACATAATGTTGTGGAAGTTAAGACATTCCTCATGGTATTATTAGGAAGAATTTTCCCTGGCAGGTGAAATGTAATTTTGATGACTAGCAAGGCCTTGAGTAACCATGACCTGCAATTTTTGCATTTACTTAGTATTTTGCAACAATTTATTACTTTCCATGCAATCACATGCAGTGAAGTATTCTTGTCATTCCAGTAAAAAGCTTCCGAATTTCTTCACATGTTTGACAGACACTTGACACATTATTTTATTTCTAAAATCCAAATTTTCCCTTGCTGAAAGTAGGTACACAAAATGTTTTCATCACATCAAAATAAATCATAAAGTATTACCTTGTTTCAATTCATCGATCATATCATTGGTCGAGTAAGTAGGTAATTGATGCGTGCAAAAGTTATCCATAATAAAACAATATGTAATAAAGAAGACATTAGCTCAAATTATTGCATAATTTTATACTTTTTTCTGTTGAAAAGATACCTGCATGGAAATTTAACTGGTTGTTATAATTAAAATTTTAATTTCTGAAAAATATGATTCTTCGATATTAATTCATTCTGTGACGAAATATTTTGTAAATAATATATCGCAATACTTATATAAAATACCAGCCAATTTTATAAACAGATTGATGTAGCAGGAAAAATTTCTTGGTTAACTCATTTAATCTCCTCGGTCGGATTCAGGTGTTAAATACCTTCTTCCGAGGGTTAAAAAAGCAGTTACCTAAAACGCACCACATCAAACCGGTAAGGAAAATGAAGCCTTGGCTAAATACTTACAAAGTTTTGAAGGTACTCCACCGCTTCCAATATAAGCTCTTGATGTCCTAGCTTATTTACCCCCAAATGTTCCAAGTCATCCGGTTGTAGATTCAATAATTGCTGCCCGTTCACCTCGTTGTTGAGGAATGCATGGATATATGGCAAAATAACATTGTCCAAACCTGCGAGATAAATGTTGTAAATTTTTGCATTTTGAAAAGATTACTTCCTATTTCTATTATGCTCTGTCATTAACGTCATTGATGCAATGACATTCGTCTGACAAGATATCGGAACTAAGGCAATTTTCGCGAGAGATTTAATTCTAAAATTTAAATTTAAGTACATTTACTACTGATTTGAAAAGTAAAATCCTTTAATCAAATATATTTAATAAGTATTATTCATTATTTACTAGACCTTTAAGCCATTCTGTAACTTGTTCTGGTTTCCATTCTGCTACGTTCACATACGCCATTCCTTTCAATAGGACACGCCCTGCTACATTCTCATGTCTTAAAATTGATCAAGAAAAATTCGGCGGCCAATGATAAAGTACTAATTAATCTTCCTTAACAGTGGAAAAATAAGAAATTAAATTAAACAAAATTTTGTTGTCTTCTTCATTTCAGGGAATAATTTGAAGCTTCTGGTGGCAGAATCGATAGACAAAACATCTCCGCGACGTTCTACACAATTTATGTACCACAGAATCGAACACGTTCCGTCATAAATAAATAACGATGTTACTTCGTTCGACATACCTCTTGAAGTCTGAGTAAGCCTATGCCCCTATGCACATTTATTGTTAAATGTAGTCATATGCATTTTTAATTTCATGTTATTGTAGGGTTGCCAACATTCAGAACGCACAACCCGGAGATTTTGGCCTGAAACCCGGAGACTGGAGGAATTCCTATTTTTCCATCTTTTGTAGGTTTTCCGTTATTCACAAGTTGCCTAGTTTAAAAAATAATGTAGGTTAAAGCAATACATTTGTTAATTACAATATTATTTATTTAGTTATACGTAAGTAAAGTGCGTTATGTGTACGCCTTAGTGAGATTAAAATATACGAAATATTGCGTCGGGAATTTTTTCCTATTTTCCCGGTATTTGGGGAGTTTTAACTGGGTAAAAATTTGTGTAAAGTGTTAAGAATAACCACTTACGTTTTCCGTGGAACGCTCCCAATGAACAAATCACAATTGCAAGCGCTCAAATTATCCTTCACATTTGAGTTGCCACCTCTCCGGGTTTTGGCAGTTGTCTCCGGGTCAACGGCAAAATTCTCCGGGTTAAAAGGAAATTTTTGAATTTGGTATTCCATATTACGATTAATTTTTAGAATGTAATCTTCTCATTTGCTTACGGCAACGTTATGCTATTAATCAAGGAGTAATACGCGAAAGCATGAAAACTAGAGTTATCTCTGTGTATTTTCTGCCGAGTTTTGGATAGTAATTTCCGAGTTCAAGGATTGGTTGTCTTGATCCAGGAGATAGGCAGAAGTTTTAAAAAGAAGAAACTCAAGTTTACTGCAGGGCCAGTCACTATCTCAAGAAGTAGTATCATTTTGAAAAAAATCCATTTGGATATTTTTCGGTTATTAACTCAAAGAATAAAAACCTTTAATATGAAATTTTGTTGGAAGCGGCAAAATATGTGCAAGTTGATTTAGATGAAAATAATTTATACGATGAGATTAAATTATTGAACATACTTCTACCACAAACGCAAGTACTAAATGTGCCCATTGACAAAAACGGTTGGAATTTTCTCCAATTGTAAAGAATTCAATGAATTGCCAAAACTTGTCGCCAAATGTTATCTATTCTTATTAGTAATGCCGAAGTAGAAAGAATTTTTGATAATTATTCCTTTTTCGTATGTACTTTTTAATTTCTCCTGTCTGGAAATATAATATTTTGGTTTGAGTTTAAAATGTTAGGATTTTTCTTTAAAACCTAAGGGTTTGGGTCCAAAATCTCAGGGTTAAAACTTAGTGCAAGGTGGTAACTCCACTTCACATGCTACTTGACAATTGACCAGAAAGTTCAACTGATTTGGCTGTCACACTTTGTGGAAATCCATCATAGAATAAGTAGGATAACTTTGTAAGATTCTTAACGTGGGGGGAGGGGTGCCGGTAGTGTAGTGGTTAGGATGCTGGCTGCTACTTGCGTGTTGTTCAAAAGGGCAGTGTGCACAAATCCTGCAAAAGTAGGATTTTTTACAAGGTCGCCCAGCCCCGTTTATGGTTTGAGGAGACTGCAAAGTCAGCATTCCATCCTTCAGAACTGATGTTAACCCATTGGTCCCCTTGATGTTCTTTATTAAGAGCAGGCTAAAAGCTGGCACCATGTTTCTCTCCTCACTTGCTATCTGGTTATTCATTGCACTACCTCTTAGATACCCACTGTGCATAGGAAGAGGTTAATCACCTGGGAACATACGATTCTTAACATGTAAAGTTACTACATTGTAGGCAAGGGGAAGGAATGCAAGTACCAGAAAAGGGAACTGGTAGAATTCTCAGTGGATTGAATATCCAAGATCAGAGAGCGGGCAGAGTAAACATAGTAGGTAACAACAATGCAAAACTAGGAGAGCAGCTACGATTTCCAGAATTTCAAAGGAATCAAGGATATAAACTTCACACTACGTAATTGTAGAAGTACAAATACTAACATTATTTACCACTTTTTATGTATAATATTATGATTTTGTTGGATAAGCTCACTGGCGCCAAGAAATTCCCATAAAACCCATAGTCCAGAGAAACGTTGTTTGACCTGTAGCCTCTTGGTCAAAATGGCACTGTTATTGTTAAGTTTATTTAAGGTGGCCAGATTTTCAAAAATTGAAAGGGCGGGGGTGTTGATCAAATCCTCCCCTTCCCTGCTCAACAGAATGTTTTTTTTTATAAGAGAGTGTAGAGTAGTTTGAAGATAGAGGATTTTCCATAAAAAAATAAAACAAAATAGTATAATTTCTTTACATAATAAATATCAAAAATTTGCTTTGCCTCATTATGTTGAGAGATTTCATTAACTTGTAGACCAATTTAGTATAAATATTAAATAAATAAAAATTAAATACACTTCTTTTAAACATTGTTTTTTAAGGAATCGATATCAGCACGCCCCCTATGTGGAGTATACATTTCAAAAAATCAATGCAACTTATGTTAATAATTAATCTACTTATTGTAAAAAACCTGATGTGGCCACCACATGACTTTCTGCATACCTGTAATATTTCTAAAAATTCCAAATATGTTACATAATAATAAATATTTTAAGAAACTGCGAGAAAATTATAGACTTTACAAAGAACAGAAATAAACTCAAACCATAGCCTTCTAATATTGGATATAGCCACAAAGCTCCAATGATTAAGAAAAGAATAAGGAACGTTACTAACAATAAGATGTAACTAAGCGTCAATTGTTAACAATAGCCATCGGTAGGTGGCGTGGTGGTGGCAGCTAAAAATATAAGATATCTCTTAAACAATGCATTATATGGTAAAATGTTTCAAACAAAGGTTGTAGAAAATTAAATTTCCCACAACTTTTATTCCAGTACATTTTTTATATATATCAAATATTAAAGCAAATATTTCAAAATAATGGATAAGTGACAAGAGCAAACACCCACTTCCAGTTGACCAATTTTTACCAAAAACTTATCAGTTCTTGTGACTCATAAAAATGTTAAATATAACATTTTGCATTGTCCTGATTAATAGTTTTTGAGTTAGAGCACCCACAAAAAAGCTGTCACATAGACATGATTGAGAAAATGGTCAGTGGATCTAAAAATGTGTATTTCCGTTGAAATCTCGAAATCAATTTTTTTCATGAAAACAATACTTTCCCCTATACTACATATGGAGAAAGTAAAAATCCCTAAAGCAATTTGAATACATATAAATAACCTAATATGACTTTAGAAATGTATGTATTAAACAGTATTTCTCATTTTTATTTTTTCCATATGTAGTATAGGGGAAATTATTGTTTTCATGACAAAATCGTTTCAAGATTTCAATGGAAATAGACGTTTTGAGGTCCCCTGAACACATTTTGAACATTTACTCATTGATGTGTGTGTTGTGTCATAGAAACTTTGTTGGTGCTCTAACTCAAAAACTATTAATCAGATCGACGCAAAATTTTATACATATTTGATATTTTTGTTAAAATTACAAGAGTTGATTTGTTTTAGGTAAACACTGATGAGTGTTTATTTGATCAATGTAAAAAAGTACTGGAATAAATGTTGTGAAATTTAATTTTCTACAACTTTTGTTGGAAACATTTTCCCCTATAATGCATTGTTTATGAAATATCTTAAAAACTAATTTTTTAGCTGCCGCAACCATACCATGTACCGGCGACTATTGTAAACATTCTTTTCTTACTTACGTCATAGTAACGCTCCTTTTTATTTTCTTAATTGTTGGTGCTTCCTGGCTATATCCAGTAACAGAAGGCAACGGTTTGAGTTTATTCTAGTTCTTTGTTAAGTCTTTGAATTCTTCCTGCAGTTCCTTAAAATATTTACTATCATTTAACCTAATCGGAATTTTTAGAAATATTACAGGTATGGAGAAAGTCATGTGGTGGCCACATCAGATTTTTTATTACTATGTCAATTGAAAGAAACTGTAATGACTTTCTCTGTTTTTTTGTTGTGCCCTATACATGTATGTATTTCTCTAGTCCTTGGGCTAATAAAGTGTTATTATTATTAATTATTATTATAGAATCACCAATAAAATGTGCTAGGCCCTTTGTTTATGGCAAAAACCGCAAGTTCTACAACAATGCGCAAAACAGCATACTTTGTGAAATGAAGCTGAAATGGGCCAGGCTTGCATTACTGTTGCCCAGATACGATAACTGCTCAGATTCATTTTCTTCTATATTAAACACAAATAAATTTATTTTAAAAATCTCATTTAAACAGTTTAATCTACCTGGAAGGACGAATTATTAGAAGGATGCTATTTTCAAGTAATCATGACAATCAGAACGAATCTTCAAATGATACCTCCACGTCTATGATACTATATGTACAAAATCCATTCCGATGGATAAAGACAAAAATTGACTTTGGAATTTTACGAAAAATATGGGATCCAGATTTCTGCGAAAGTGATTTCAAAGATGGTGCTAAATTTGTAAGTTAACTAATAAGAAAAAACTAATTTGAGATTTTAATTCTGTATATAATATTGCATTCACTTCTCCAGGCAATCTCAGCAATCACTCAAATCGTGTCATCCAATAAGTTTGATTGTCTTTCTGGCCTCTTGACTTCTTCCGCAATCAGATTGCTTCGTTCTGAAGTAGCAACTAAATGGACAGATGTGCTGAGATGCAATGTTGTTTTACATAAAGAAGACATTAAGGTAGTTCTGCCACAACACGTAAGATTCCTGAAAATTGCTGGTTGGTAAAGAATCAACTTGGATATTCATTGGCCTTTAAACAGCTATAGTAATACCTGCAACATCTGCTTAACCCGCCATTGGTAGCGCTGTATTTTGTGACGCCGTTGGTCATGGGTGAGGGCCGCACTCACCCAGATTTCTTGCAGTAAAGATAATTATTTGTTATATCATTTAAGTGTTATCTTCCACAATTTTGTATCTTTAATAAATGTATGAGTAAAAATATAAATAGAATAAGAATTTATATATTTTTCATTAAGATTATATTAATTTCCAATAATAATGTAAAATACTCGAATACACAATTCTAAAAAATAAAACACAAGAAAAATATTTGGAAATTGCTATAAAAGTATAATAAAGCTAAAAATTTAATTGTAAAATTTCAATATGGTGAGGAGAGTGGTACATAACAAATGTAACACTCTTGACGGCGGGTGAATTGGCACTACCCTCTCAATCATATGCAATAACATGTTATGTAAATTCTAATACTTTCAGGGAGGTATACTGATCCCAAAAGTCATGACTTGTATAAAAAAATGAGAGCATGTTTATTCTTGAGGTAAGGGATTTGCTCACCACATGACCAACGGCCGATTAATGTACATCAACCGGTACATACTTCTTATAATGATACTGTATGTCCATACGCATATACATACTGTCCACTGATTAAAATTGTCTTCCACTTAATGTACGCGACTTCAAGAACGTAACCTATAGGTTAAGCAGACGCTGCCTTTATCAATAATAAAAAACATCATAAAGGGTGTAGGGACGGGTGCACAAACGTATACCCCATTAAATGTCCACTGTATCCTGTTTGTCAGAAACCCTAGTTGCTCCTTAATATAATCCTTCATTTTAGTCGAGTTAGCACACTAAAAGCTTTGTTATCCAGCAAAGACAGGGATGCTGGACAATCAAATTTTCCGGTTATCTGAACTGCCTATTAACCTAGGATTCACCAACTGATAGTAACAATAGTAAAACTGAAATTTTGGAAATTTACTAATGTAGACCATATTGAAACCAACATATACACTGTATTGAGTATGTATTGGAGAAGCAAAACAAGTAAAATTTAATCATATTTTATTAAAAGACACCTACTTTAATGAACTTTTCTTCAAAACCTTTTATTTATTTATGTACGTACTGTATGTAACTGATCATTTACTACTTCTCCTCATCAATATCACTTTTAGATGGAATAGATAAAGAACCAATATTAAATAATTCATCCATCAACACTTTCCAATTTTCACCTTTTTCCAAACGCCCAAAAATGACTATTTTTTGGTTAAGCGTCAACACAACAACTTTCTTTTCTGTCCTGAATTTATAGATGCTTTATTCAAAGCCATTTTGCATGGATGGATAAAATTTGAACAGATAAAAAGCAGGAAAGTATTAAACTCAAAATCAATGGTGAACTGTGTACATTTCAAACACCGCCAAGCGGCAAGCTCCAAAAACTTCTGCTTTGGAAATATGCCAGTTATTCTAGTTTTTCGGATAATTATGTGCCGGATAACAAAGCTCTTACTATATTTCAATTCTTACCAATTGAAAAAACCATGCTATAATATTGATTGTCTGGGTGATTGACACTATGGAGTGGAAAAGCTTACAAATTATGTTTTTGGAGTTGTCTGGTTGTAATGGTGTGAGTTGGTGAGTAATGTCAATGACAGGGCTGGCAAATGAAAAGGAAGCAGTGGTGAATCCAGGGGGGGACGATCACCCTCTCTAGAGCTGAAGCAGAACCAAAAATATATTAGCTTCACATTTACGAATCAACTCAGTAAAACTTGCAAATTGCAATTTCAATACAGTAAGGGACCTCTTATCCGGCAAGCTTGGGATGTATGGATTACCGGTTTTTGGGATTTCAGGTCCCCATAGGATATACAGTAGATAGCGTGCTACATGTACATACCGTATGTAGTTGTGTATCCTAACCAGCGGGCTTAGTTGATCACAATTATTGACACAGAGTGTATAATTACCACATTTTTCAATAAAGAACAGGCACCTAATGTATAGTGCACACTTCAATTTTTCACTGTTCATTAAAATGTAGGCATAACGCGCAGTCGAAAATTTTCTGCTAGGTGTGATTTAACCAGGGTCGGCCAAGTACTTTTAGAGGCCCGGATGCAAGCAAGTTTTTGGGGCCCCCTATGTAAAAAAATACCTGCTATTTTTTACACATCAATGTTACAGCTTAAAGAGAACATGTACTTTCAGAGGTGATTAAAAAATATTACTTGGAACAAAAAATATAAATATATTAATAAAAACAAATTACATTTTAATTACAATAATTATTACATATGGGATTTCTGTAATGCCACATTCTCAATAACATCAGAAAAATCACATTGTTTAAGGATATCTTTTTCAATGCTTAATAAACTAAAAGTGTTTAAACACTCATTACACACTGTTGAGCGAAGATAGTTTTTAATAATTTGTAATTTACTAAAAGATCGCTCTGCAATTGCCACCATTATGGGCAAGGTGAAAAATAACCTAAGTATGGTCATAACATTGGGTAATATTTCACTAAAATTATTAGTTAATATAAATTCTAAAATCTCCTATGCAGAATTGACATTATCTTCATTTGACATAAAATCTTTTAGTATGACTATTTCATAAATAAATTCAAATCTCTTAATCTGGCACTGCTTACAAACAAATATAAAGTAACTATAATGATAATTAATTTAATAAAAAGCAAAAATTTGTTTAAAGAAGTAAATATATTATTTATACTCAACATTTGGGGGTCCCTAAAAATCAGGGGCCCAGATGTCTTGCCGGCCGGCCCTGGATTTAACTCCCAAAAATGTTGAATAGCTAAAGGAAGGCACTATTTATTTAATCTAGTTTTCAGTTTTAGAGATCGCTGCCTGAAGAGTCATTTTGTGAGGTGCTCAAGTTTAAAACTTAACTATGTTTGAATGCAGAAGCATTTCATGACTCCATCTGTATAGTATGGGAAAATATATTGCCTTGTACATTTTAAACTATTAATTAAAATCAGATGAAAACTTGAGACTATAATAAATACTGCTTAAATGAGAAACTTCCATGTTTCCGAGTTCTATTTACACTTTGAACATAGAGAAAAAAATAGAACAAAAATTTTTTAAAGAAATTTTATTAATGAAATTTGTACATGAGAATATGCCATTTTGAAATGTTAAAACCAGAATCTGAAAGTAAGCTCATTATGTTTTTAAAATTGTGTCCTCCAAGTGACGACCATTTTGGCGCAGACACTCTTGAAGCCTCTCCTCGAAGTTCAACATCACCTGCTGAACCATATGTCGTGGGATAGCCAACACTTCTCGTCGTATAGCCTCCTTCAGTTCTGGCAAAGTTCGCGGTTTATTTATGTAAACTTTTGCCTTCAAGTATCCCCAGAGAAAGTAATCACATAGGGATAGGTCAGGTGAATGAGGTGGCCAGGAAATGCCTCCCCGCAATGAAATGAGGTGTTCCGGAAACAAGCGACGTAATTCAGCCATTGCTGCTCTTGAAGTGTGGGCCCCATCTTGTTGAAACCACATGCAACGAATATTGATGCATCGTCTTCGTAGCTCGGGTACAAGAAAAATGTGAACCATTTCAAGATAACGGTCAGAGTTAACAGTAACCGCTACACCATAAGCATCCTCGAAAAAATAAGAGCCAATAACTCCGAATTTACCGACAGCACGCCATGCATTCACCCGCTCACTATGTAACGGTCACTCATGAATTTGGCGTGGATTTTCCGACGAACAGTATCTAAAGTTTTGCTTGTTAACAAAACCAGACAAGTGGAAGTGGGCTTCATCGCTTGTTAAGATAATCACATCTTCCGCTAACACTTCAAGCATTCGTTCGGCAAACTCTCGTCTGGCAGCATAATCACGCGGCAGCAATTGTTGAGTGACCATAATTTTGTAGGGGTGGAAACTTAGGTCCATGTTTAAAATTCTGCGAACGGACGAGAGCGACATATTGAGCGCAGCTGCTTGCTTATGCAACGATCGCCGTGGGCTTGCCTCCACTGCTTGGCGAACACGTTCCACATTTTCTGGGATGCGAACGGCCCGTGGTAGCCCTGGCGGTTTCTTCATTGCTGGACCAGTTTTTCTGAAGGTGTTCACCCATTTCAACATTGTGGGCCTTGAAGGAACACGACCAACATTTAAGTGAGTCCGGAATCTTCTTTGCGCGACTGTAGCAGAATCACCACTTTTAAAATACACCTCTACGGCAAACACACGTTGCTCTTCACTCCACCGTTCCATGGTGGCAACTGAATGGCAAGGTCAGGCGGACACAATGAGACCCTTCCCACTATCCTATGTCATCCCCCTCCAACTGAGCACCTCTCTGAAAGTGTAAATAGAACTCGGAAACACCCTGTACTTCTCAAATGAGAAACTTTCTTCTCCAACAGCCTCTTTTTTATTATGCTTTAAGATTGCAGTAAATTATTTTTGAACTTGGAAATTTTATATTTTAAGCTATGAAAATCCAATTTCAAATAATTGCATACATCGATGCTTTAAAAGAAAATGAGACGAATTATTGTGAATTAGTCATCAAGATGGCGAAAAGTTTCACAATACTAGAGGTAAATAAACTTTTATTCACTTTTAATGTTTTCATTTTTTTCTTATGACCATTTTTGCCTGATTTTGATATTTTTTGTACATATAGATAACACGCGCATTATCTATCGAAAAATATGGTATTATCTTAAACACCAAAGGGACATTACCAGATTTATAGTGATGTCATCAAGGAGTCTTTTATTACTGTGCTAGTGTATTTATTTGTAAAAAACGACGAGTCACCACACAACTAAATTTCTAGACCGTAGTATTTTGCTAATATCTGTATTTAGCATTCATAGGAATACATTATTTGAATAACTGTCACGTTTTTCAATCATAACCCACTCCCACGCTTACTAATTACAGTAAATAACACACCACAGTAGTTTTGTGCAGTATAAAGAAAAGACAAACTCCCAGACCAGGCTGGCACTAGCGCCATCTTTTGGTAGCAGAATGAAGCTTCGCTTTCTCAACCATGGCAACCTTCTGGTTTTTGGGTCCTTCAGGATTTTGGGATTCCGGATAGGTGGTCCCATACTGTATAATCTTATTTTAGTTAGGTAAAGATAGAGACTATGGCAAAATTGATGCTAAATTTAACAATAATCTTATTTTATTTAATTGTTTTGTATCAAATGAAAAAGAATTTATGTGAATAACTTTTCAATCACTGTGAAAACATGTATGTAACTAGTATATTGCCTCCTAAATATATTTTCTGGATCCACTGCTGAAAGGAATGGGGTGAATAGAGCCTGAAAGAAAGCAGGGTGTAATAATAATATTTTTATTCATCCCAGGACAAGTGTTCACATGTATGGGGCAAGTCCAGTGCTGGATTTACGCATAGGCAACTGCCTAGGGCGCCAAATTATGAAAGGCACCTAACACTAAGTGTGACAGCACCAAATTATGAAATGTATCAAATTATGAAATGCATCTAATTATAAAAGGTGCAAAATATCTAAGGGACACCAGAATTTGACTAAAATGGAAAAGCTTTTCACAACTGTTTTCAGTATTGTGTATTATTTTTATATTTTTAAAGAAAAAAAGGCGCACTGGAAAACAGTGCCTATGGGCACCAACAACTTAAGTCCAGCCCTGGGCAAGTCATATATCTTACAAAAATAGAAACATCATTTATAAAGAAATTTGTCAATAGATTAATAACAATTAAGTACAAGGCATTGTTTCAATTTTTATTTAATTCAGTGAGACAAGTTACATTTCTAATTTCTGTATTAGTATTTATTCATCATTAAGCAATTTACATTGCAATAGACTTCATCCTAATAGCATTAAGAATATAAAATAGCATTAATAAACATTACAAACTTCAGTTACTAATACTTATGTTAACACTAGATAAATTTATAAATTCATCTACACTATAGAACGGTCTTGTAATTAGCCAAGACGCTAAAGTCGACTTAAACTTAGGAACAGTTACATTATGGGCATCCTGAGGTAGTTTATTAAACAAGCTTATGCCTAATACATTTTGATTTACTTATGTTTTACTCAATCTACATTGTGGAACATCTATGTGGTACTTATTTCTTGTATTATGGGAATGAACATTATGTCTATGGGATTAATCACCTATTTTAATTTTCAGGCATAATAGATTCTCTAACAAAGAGAGGCCTACAATGTTCATCTGTTCGTGAATTAGTAAGAATCCTAATGGCCTTATTCTGAAGCATTAGGATCTTATTGACTCCTGAACTATTACCCATAGACATAGTCCATATAAAATTATGCTTTGAAAGAAGGCAAAATATGCATTGCATACATATTGCTTAGGCACACAATTTTTCAAACATCTTAGCAGATAGACTACTCGAGACAGTCTGCCACTCACATACTTGATGTGTGTATCCCATGTCAACTTAGTATCTAGATGTAAGCCTAGCAATTTCACAGACTTTACATCACTTGTTATTTCCTTAAGACTAAAGTGCAAAAATTCCCCATTCACGCAAAAACCTGCGGCTTGCTTCTTCTTCCAGTGACAATTGGTGGTATGTTAACGGTGGTATTTCACTTAATGCTGACACTATGATGAGTGATACCCAACCTAATCCGAGGGGAGGGGGCGCAGTGAACGTGGGAAGAAACCAAAAACACTTTAAGTAACTTACCCAACCTGGGAGGGGAGGGGGGAGTTGGAGTATGTTGTGGGCTGAGCAGTCATATCTCGCGCCGCATAGTATTTCTATTTCTTGTTGGTGGTGCTATGTTGCTTTGTTTATGTTTCGCATCCCCAGCTATGTGAACAGAACCCCATATTTTAATCTACTATAAATGATAAACAGCAAATGCAGTTTTTTGGTCTGATAGAGGCATAAGTCTCCTGAGAAGGTAACTTTACTACACAAAGAGTTAATGTGGGCATCCCAGTGTAAGGATTCATTAATGTGGATTCCAAGAAATTTTGTAATGGAAGAGCCTTTAAGCGAAGTGTCAGTAACTTTTAGAAGAGGACAGGATGAGATCTTTTTTTGGTGGGGTTGGAATTGAACTGTTGTACTGCTGGGCTTCAAGCTCGTGGTGAGAGCTGGGTAAGGTGGTTGTGGATCTATTATTCTTCCAAAGGATACTGGTCAAATTGTGCAGTTGGCAGAAGGAGGCTGTGGTGGTTTGGGAAAGGAAAAATGGCGGAGGGAAGAGTTAAGGATGGGATGGGTAGCCTGCATTTTAGTTTTAAGGGGCTTGTGGATTGCAGGATGAAACAGGGTCGTTCCAAGGTTTACTAGACACTTGGGTTTACTCCTCACCCACTAGATGGCACCTATATTTCCCAGTGGCGGCCAGTGGTTGTTTCAGCTGGTAGGGCCAACATCTAACAATAATAAAAGGCTACTTCTGTCCCTTTGTGGCTCCCTCTGTCAAGTTATAAAAATGCAAATAACTCTATAAAAGATGGAGATACATTTTTGAAATTTGGCAGGAATACTAAATTCGCATATTTTAAGGTGATGACGAAAAAAATCTCAAAAAGTATCCTGGGTTCGACTCCAAGGAAGACATTTCCTTTTCCCATATGATAACACGTCAAATTCGACTTGCAGGCTTTTATTCTTTTTGACATCTAAAATAGAAAGAATCCACCTACGATCTTCAGATCTAGGCCATTTTAAAGAAAAAACTATGAAATTTCTTATTCTGTTCATCTTTTCTCACCTACAGTTTCAAATTCTTCATGTTAAACGTTAAATTCACATATTTTGGGGAAATCTTGCCATTTTAACGGAATGTTGCCATGCCAACCCATTACATTGTTAAACCTCGAAATCCTATTGTTATTTCAATCCTCATGACTGAAAGAGTGCTTTGAATGCTCTTACAATTAGTGCAAGAGAGAGGAGAGAGAAATTCTTTTCATAGCAACCAATGTAAACAACATTCGTTGCGTTATTTATGAGGAGTACATTTGAATGTAGAATATTAATCATTCGCATATTAAAATAAGGTACTTAGAATCATCATAGGAGTTCAAAACTTGAAACAATAAATGCCTAAAAGAACGAAAGTTTGTTTTCTTGCCATCCAAAGAAAGTCAAGGTATATTTGTTCATATTTTACTTCACAAAAACCTTTCCCATTGAATTTTCAATGAGCATCTCCCTAGTATGTCAATAAAAAACTAAAATTATAATACAAAAAGTATTTAATTTAATTTAATCTTACCGAAAAATGTACAGTAGTGAGTAGATGAAAAAAAGTGTCTTGCAGCTAAAATGAGTGGTATAGAAAGTCCATTCGGCGATCTTTCTTGTTATAAAATAAATCAATAACTTTTCTATTGAAGCTATGTTATTTACAACTTTTTTCACACGATAGCATGCCTAAAGCACTTAGTCAATCTTCTTTCATACTATTCCTAAGAAAAGTCTTTATTCTTTTCATCATTGAAAAACACCATTCTGCTTCTAATGTCAACATTGGTATCGTGATCAGCACTTTTAAAAGCAAAACTGAACTTGGCCCCAACGGTCGATATTCTCAAGTGCAAGAGAGGGTAGGCAAGGGGGAGAAAAGCATGCAGTGCGCATGCGTTCCACATCTTGTGACCGAGCTAGCTAGGCGGTGGCACGGAGTTCCCGTTGGAGTGAGGGAACTCCTTGCCGGACTTGCCACCCACTCTGCCTGTAAATGCTCTTACCTACCGGGGTATTGTGCTGCTTCACGACAAATTAAACTTATTAAATACTCAAAAATGAAATCAATCTGTTCAAAAACAATTATTTATTGTGCTTTTTTTCTTTTTGTGAATTTTGGTAGGGCCATTGCTCCATGGCCCTATGCCAGCAGCTGCCCCTGATATCTCCATTTTGGCAAAAATTGGAATTACAAGGTTTTCTGGGCGAAAATATATCAAATTACTTCGATATATATTGAATCAATATATTAATATTTATAAGATATTTTTACATTGATTAATTAGTTACTTGTCAAAATCGTTTACTATGAAGGAGCATCGCAATTTTTATTTATTTGTTATACATATTGTTTCTTTATGAGAATTTTTGATAATAAACATCTGCCAAATTATAAACAGCAAATGGCACTCACCTACATCAAGGGATAACTCGTATTTGAAGATTTCGGCATCATTGGCCCAAATTTCAATGTCTTCATTTTTGCACCTGGCGTTTAAGTCAACCCTGGATTTTTTGGAGAATCTTTAACACTTCAAAATTCGACTTATATGCCATGATATACAGTACGTGACCAGTTTGTTGTATGTGAATAAGTGTAAAGATTTCGTCATCAACAACCACATTTCTCTTCTCAAAAAAGAGCCCACCCCGAATTTCCAATCAGCTATCGATAAAGCCTTATTATCTGTCTCCTTAGTCCTTAATGTCAGGGAAAAGATTCATGTTCTCATTATGAATCCCCTCCCCCCCGAGACTTTATGGTTTAGCAAAACTTCACTAACCCAATTGTCCAATCAGGCCTCTTGTTTCCAGGATTTCCGCCTCAGCCCATAAACTTTCCCATTAAGCTTAACACTCTTTTGTCATTTCTCCTGCTTCTCACCGAAATACACAATAAAACATTCCATAGAATATGCAGAAACATTAGAATTAAAATTTGTCTCCAATAATACAAAATTAGTCTCCTTTGACATAGGTAATCACTTCACTTCTGTTCCCATCAGTGAGACTGTCTCACTAAGGATAGTTTAATTAATACAGGGATTGATTCTTGCACTATTGCTGAATTGTTGAACCTAATAAATGTTTGTGTGAATCAAATTTAATTCCTTTTTGATGGTAAATTTGATAGACAAACCTCCTATTAGGTATATTTATGAATCACTTAGAAGAAAGTCATTTTAGCAGGGGCGAATCCTCCATGGAAGCAAGGGAAGCATTATTTCCAAATTAGAAATTAAAATAATAATAACAGTAATAACAAAAGAAATTACTCATTCACGAGCACAATTTTAGAAGCACACCTTCGGTAAAATCGTGCAGCTGCGACATTATTTTAAAATCCACCTTGACAGCTGGTGCCACGCAATGGCTGAGAATAACTCTACTAGGAAGCAACAGTATTATTGCATACATGTTGATGAGCCATTTGCTGTAGTGTACAGGCAGATACTAGGCATCAATGCCAGTTATTTTATTGTTTCAATAAGTCGCAATTCTGATGTTTCACATAAACCTTCATGCTTATCAAGTGTTTGTGTTATAGTAGTACATTAACAGATATTATTTCCAAACATTTTGGCTAAGATAGGAGGAATTTCATGGTTTTTCTCCGCATAATAAAGTATGGAGTGGAAGCAATTTTAAAATTGCAAACATGAGTGAACCAAGTGCCTCAAATGCTTCTGTAGTGCTTTCAAGTAGCTCTAGTGAAGTTTAATGGTGTGCAGTGTAATTCATTAATGAAAAGTTTTTCATCGAACAATTTTCAGGCAAAGAGTGAAATTATCCAAACACATAGGCCAAAAGCTGGCCTAAATTTAAATATAAAAATTAAATCATGCACAAGACATTTTAACATAGATATTTATAACATTGTCGAATGGTTGACTGGATGTGAGAGCAAAGCAAAATTATTTTGATGGCCATGTTTACTTTTTACGAACGAAAAAATGTTTGGACTACAATGCGATTTTCTGATTTAAATAATCTTCATAAGGTAATAAAGAGACATTCGATGAGTAAAGAACATTTACAGTCAATTCTTCAAGAAAAAACATTCGGAAGAACTTGAATAGAACAGGTTTTAGATAATCAGTTGGAAATTACTCATCACCAGCATAATGAAGCAGTAAAGAAAAATCGGGAAATGTTAAAAAGACTTATTGATATTGTTTGTTTTTTGGGAGAGCATGAACTTGGATTTCATGGTCATGATGAATCCAGTGGCTCTGTAAATAAAGGTAATTACGTGGACTTGGTCAAATTTGTTGCTAAATATGACAAAACTTTGGGAAACCACTTGGAACATTCCACAGTGCTTCGCACCATGTTCAGTGCAATACAGAATGATTTAATTTCTTGTGTCACTCAAGTCGCACTGCAAAAAATGAAGCAAGAAATAAGGGAAACACCTTTAATTGTCATTATTTTAGATGAAACTAATGACATCCAAAGTCAATTATCTACTGTAGTGAGGTATGTAACTCCAGATAAAAAAGTTCAAGAAAGATTTCTGGGGTTCCAGGATGTAACAACTAAAAGAACAGCAGATGCACTGTACAAAATCATATGCAAAAATATTATGCATCTTGCTTGTGGGTCTAAGCTCATTGTTCAAAGCTACGATGGAGTAATGGCAGTTGAATTAGGAGGCCTGCAAATGAAAGTTGGAGACATGTTTCCAAATGCCCTTTTTGTTCATTGTTTTGCACATAGATTAAATTAAGTTGTCTCAATCTGTGTTGTGCATTAAAGAGTGCAAATTTTTTTTCCTGAGTCTTAGTGGATTGGCTTCATTTTTTTTCAACATCTTCAAAGCAAAAGCAAGCATTAGATTTAGAAGTGAAGAAAAGATTACCAAAAATAGCACCTACAAGATGGCAATATCATCAAAGACTTGTATCTACTGTTTTTGAGTTTCGACAGCAATTGATCGATCTATTTGAGCATATTTTGGACCATAATGATAATTGGGATTCATAAACTTTGTACTATTCATGGGGTTACTTAGATCTGTTAAAGAGAGATGTTACTTTCAATTTTCTTTTAATAGGTTTTTCCGAAATATTTCCATTATCTGATAAGGTACTTGCTATGTTGCAAGCTAAATACGATATAATGATATAGGTTTATGTATTAAAAATATCAATGTATTTTCAAACATGATAAATAGAAAAAGAGATGATTTTGAAGTTGTTTGGGAAAAGATGGTGAATCTGGCTGAAGATTTACAATGACAGAGGAAAAGGATACGAATAGACAATGTTGGTGACATGAAAACTTCATACCGAAGAATTTTTATGGAAGTTATAGACAACATTCTTCAAGAGTTAAATTCTAGATTCAACAACTTTGGCAATTTAAAATTCATCGAATTAACTATTTTAAAAGAGTTTTCCAATAAGTCTTTTCCTCAAGATGCATTTGACTCCCTCAAGAACAGTTATGGAAATTATTTTGACATAGCTGCTTTGTGTTCTGAACTTTCGGTTATACATCAAATAGAAAACACTGATAAAAACAGCATTAGCAATTTATATCATTTCATTAAAGAAAATGGTTTAGGTAAAGCTTACTCTCAAGTGGCAAAATTATGTGAATTAGTATTGACAATACCTGCAACCAGTGCCTCAACTGAAGTTTTTTGGCTCTCAAATGAATCAAAACATTATTGAGGAATTTCACAAATCATGAAAGACTCTCTAAATTATCAATCAAAAAACCTCTTGATCAAAGAACTTTCTCAAAAACCCATGTTCTATGATGACGTCATTACAGAATTAGCAAAGAAGGAAAGAGAATTCCTCTGCATTTCAAATAACAAGGTAAGATCTGATTTTCATAATTAATTGCTTCCATGTCAAGAAATCTCAGGATTTGCCGCTGTCATTCAGTAAGAGTAGTGAAGTTGTCTTTTAGTGAGTGTAAAGTTAGATATTTTGTGTAAAATGTGAATTTTAAGTTATTTCGATAGTTTTATACATATCATATATACAGTAAAACCTCATTATTTCAAAGTTCAAGGGACAGTAAAATCGCAATATAATCTTATCTATCCATTCTGCTACAAAACGTATTGACCTTACAAGTTCATACACAGCAAATTCATAAACCGAGCTGAAGTGACCACTAAATTCATGATTAACGAACACCAATGCATGTGAAAAATAGGATCGAGTGAACAAACCAATTTCCTCAGTGTATATTTTTAAGTTACTCTTTTACATCACATTTCGGAAGAAAAGACTTTCAACCACGTGTACTCAGCCAAAAGATTATGAAATGCATGCTAAAAAGATTGGGAAAACACTTGTGTGAAATATTGTATAGATAATAATTAATTAACGTATTAACTCTCTTCAATTTCGTTCAAATTTTCCATGTCGTCAATATGGTCAAAAATAATTAAATAATTCTTTATTGGCTCTAGGCAATTTCATACATTGCATTGTAATTTTATTTCCATCCATATTACACAGCTGTAATAAAATATACGTGCTCTCAAAATAATGTGATCGTATTTGTTGTGACAGGTGATGATTTTACAATTACGAATTCCTTTTCTGCAATATGTACTAAACATATTCTCTCTTTGGGACTGCTGATAAGGGGATTTAAATCCATGAATTGTGTCATGCAGGCAGGAGGGAGGGGTAAGGGTCAAGCTTAGCGTAGCGCGCCGAGAGAAGGGAAAACTAAAAAAATGCAAACATAAGCATGACGTATTTTATGGATGATCTCTATTGTAATAAACCCCTCAGCGTCATCCTGTGTCCTGGACATGCAGGACGAAAACTTCATATGCGGTCGTACTAAGTACACAGCGGAGATCGTTAGATATTTTTATTTTTATGATGCAATAAAGGTTCATAAATCTGAAAAACCTTGATATATTTCAAAACAGTAACCTTGAGTTTTCCTATTGCACTTAATTCTGCAATTTCTACTGTCTTTCTTTTTACCTATATTATACAAAAAATTTTGTGATTTAATTTTCTCGTAGTTATGCGAATTGTGGGTTCTAAAGACCTCTATTCAATGATGATTGTGAGACTAACTGAACCTCTGCACGAAAGCTACTGTGTGATGCAAGGGGATGCAGGCACTGTTTATTTGCTTTGTGATGTCTCTCTCTCTTGAGATATTTTTTCTTATGCATCAACACTTGAGAGCTATATGTAAAGGGAGGAGGAATGGTCTTCGGGTCTGTGCTAGTGCTTGGTTCAGCATTTCTTGAGAACAATATGATGAGAGTGAGAGAGAAACATTTATCTGACATCAATGCACAAACAAGCCCATTCAAAGATATTTACGAAAGCGACCAAAAGCGTGATCAGAGCGCATGGGAAGCACTTGAATCGCACAAAAAATATTCTCTTGCCGCTCTGGGGGAAACATTTACGCTGTACAGAGGCAGCTATTGTTCATTATTTTCCATTGTTACTTTTAATTTCTAAGAGATTAAAAGAGTCGAACTTATCATGGCATCAACTAATAGAAAAACGCAAGCAATACCTGGTGATGAAAAGTAGACTGAAATCTTACTTGAAAGTGTTTTGAAAGAAAGTGTCGGTTCAGAGAGTGATAGTGAGAATAACATCAAAGATCATGCTCAAATTACTAAGGTAAAAATTTATATTTTTTGGCATTTTATGTTGAGTGGGCAAATACGAAACCTCATCTCTCCTGTCCCTGCATGCTTCTAGCATATTTGTTTATTGTTATTTGAAGTTTTTTCTGAAAAACTTATGGGGAAGAGGTAGAGATCTATGATAAAGCAGTGTATGTGAAGTAATCCGAGAACCTGGAATAAAGAAGGTCTAGTGATGCAAGGATAAGATGATTCCTCTATTTGTATCATTTACGATTTTATTTGATGTTGACTATTAAATAAGTAAAAAGAAGTTACCTGTTTGGGGGGGAATGCATATTTTGTTTTGGAGAAATGGAGAACAAAAATGTGATGCCTTTGTCATGTGCACGCACAAACTTTCCACTTCAACACACAATATAGGTAACAGTTTTAAATTAAACGAAATGTTCGCAAGTCACCAGACCAGATCATGACTTCGAATTTCATTGTAGATGTATTTCGAATAATCCATACTAAAAATTACGCAAAGTCCTATGATGTTGGCCGAGGACTCCTCTTAGCTTCGAATTACACACTATTTCGAATCATCCGGGATCGAAATAACAAGGTTTTTACTGTATTTAACGTATATTGGAGAGTTATACAAATATGATACCAGTATGTAAAATGTTAGCAATGGTTTGAATATTTTATTACAATTATTTTATTGCTAGTTTTTTATAATCTTGTCATTAGATTATGGAATCCAGAAAAACTGACTTTAGCAGTAATGCAAGAGATAATGACCCATATTTCTTGGAAGATGATCCCAAAGCTGTACATTTGATAGCATTACCACCAGAGCCTGATTACATTATTGATGAAGATGAAGTGGATGATGACCATCATGATAGGGTAGCAGAAAAGTATTGCATTGAAATTGAAATTCAGTGTAAAAAACGGTACTGGCCAATATTTACACAAATTTTGGAAATGGCAGTAACAAATACATGGCCATGATTCAATCAATGCATTGGAGTTTCACCAAATGATAGGGGTGTCATATATGAAATAATAACCAAAAGGTTTAAAAATAATGGCAAGTAATGCACTGTTTCTGGACATCTGTTAATAATGGTAGAGATCACCTGAACCAAAGACAGGATAAACAAAGGAAATGCTAAAACAGTAACTGTCCACATAAACCTTAAATATATGTTAAAAAACTAATGTAAAATTATGTAAACAATGTTTTCTGCCTTATCATGTTAAATAAATTATAATAAATAAATTTAAATGTTTATGATATTGAAATTTTGTATAAAATTCATGTGTTATGATTACTTATTTGATCAGTGTCCTACTAATATGCCAATATTTTGTTACTATACTATAAGCAAAATATTTAATGTTACCATCTAATTATATTTTTCACATCATAATTTTTTAGCAATTATATAGAAAGCATATAAAAATTAAGTATTTTTATCTTGGGCATTAATGGGTTAAAGGAAAATAATTGACACAAGAGACTAAATTATTTTCAGAGAAGAAGTTCTGTAACATAGATGTGGTTTTCTTGATTTTAAAGCAGAGTGAATATGAAGGACTAAAAGCAACTATTTTTATGGAAATAAAAGCCAGGTAATCTAACTTCAAATATGTAATTTCTACATAATAAACTTAAGACGTGTTTACAATAATTAAGTAAATTAAAATTTTAGATTCCACAGAGATTACACAGAAGGCATACATCAAGACTGGACAGTGTCAATGTTTAAAGTAACAAGATTTAACATCATACCAAGACAATAATGAAATTTTAGAAATTTCTTCATTGGCCCATGGAAAAATTCTATGCTATTTCTAAGGCATACATTAATAATTTGAATTGTTCAGTTTCATATAATGTACAGAAAAGAACCAAATTTGAAATTAACATATTGTATTTACTATTGTTACAAAAAATATTATTACAATTTCTGCGCATAACGATGCAATTATTTCAAACAGGTCATGATATTTCATACTCATTGTCATTATTATGATCACGACATGTAAATTATTTTTTTCTTAAATTATGACTTCAAATTCATACACAATTTTTATTCTTTGAACATTAACGACTTCTCCTCTTTTTGTGATTACTCATTTCTGATGAGCTAGATGAATGGAACCTCTTGCAGCTTTTACTTCTTAACTTGTCTTCTGATTCCAAGTGCTGAGAATCCTGTTACAGAGATTATTTGATTAATGTTGGTATATTCAAATAACAGAAAATTGTTATTCTGCAGCAACAACAACTTCAAGGTTCAGCAAAGGATAAGTACACACAATCATCATAATCTTTATTTCTCCAGTTGACACTACATGGCAATGCAGCATATAAGACACGCCAAAACACAAAAAAAATCTGATGTGGCCATCACATATCTTTCTCCAAACCTACATTATTTCTAAAACTTCCATATAGGTTAAATGATAATAAATATTTTAAGGAACTGGGAGAAAAAGTCAAAGACCTTACAAACTCATACCATAGCATTCTGATATTGGATATAGCCATGAAGCTCAAATGATTACACATAAAAAGGAGCGTTACTATGATGTAACTAAGCATACAGTTTTTACAATAGTCGCCAGCAGGTGGTGGCAGCTAAAAAATTAGTTTTTAAAATATCTCTTAAACAAAATGGGAAAATGATTTGAACAAATGTTGTAGAAAATTAAATTTCCTAAAACTTTTATTTCAATACTTTTTTGCATTCGTCAAATATTAAGGCATATATTTCCAAAAAACAGATAAGTGACAAGAGTGACTTCCGGTCGAATTCATTCCTCCTTTATTTGGTCTCATTCCATGCTCCTTTACTCATCAAGCACATGTGATAATTCTTTTATGAATCGATATTTCTTCATCAAAACGTAGTAGGGTTTCGATTGTTTTGATATAAGATTTTGTTTTTGTCTTATTGGTTGCCTTCTCTTAATTGAACAGTATCTTCAGTCATGATGCTTATGTTATCATGTTTCAATTTTCTTTGATAATAAAATTGTGGCTGTATAGTGACTATTGCCTCACTCTGTATATATAAGTAGATGCAGGTATCTTCTTATATTCTAATTCATATTCCTTAATGCTCCTGCACGATTTATTCAGCGTGAGATCAACAAATGTTCCATAAAATGCATTCTGTTCATTTATATTCAAGTTTTATTGTTCAATTTTAAATATAATCGCAATGCAAATGACGACCTATTCTATGCTAAGTAATATGATTAACAAAGAATACTTTGGTGTATTATTTATATAATACAAATTCTTGTAAACCAACATTTATTGTACCAAAATCTAATGGAGAACATTGAAAACTAGATTCAGCCACCGGCAAGAAAATCCAAATTTCAGTGCCGCATTGAAAGCCTTATGAGATACCTTATATTTTTAGCTGCCACCATCACGCCACCTACCGACAACTATTGTTAACAAATGACACTTAGTTATTGTCTTAGTAATGCTTCTTTTTCTTTTCTTAATTGTTGGAGCTTTGTGCCTATATCAGAAGGCTATGGTTTGAGTTTATTTCTGTTCTTTGTAAAGTCTAAAATTTTCTCAGTTTCTTAAAATATTTCTTATTATGTAACCTATTTGGAATTTTTAGAAATATTACAGATATGGAGAAAGTCATGTGGTGGCCACATCAGATTTTTTAATCCTAATATGCAGAAGATTAAAAGTCTCTAATCGAAAAATCGATTTTTACATGTTCTCTTATGGAAGAGAAATTATCTCCTGGAGTCGAACCTGGGTCTTTTATGGGTATGTTTTTCGTAAATGGCTTTTGCTATAAGAATCAAACATTCCCACCAAATTTCAATCTTCTACCTAATTGGAAAATGAGTCAAAACACGTCAAAAAGATTGCGATCGAACTTCAGATTTCACTCAATACGAATCATAGTAGCATTCTGGCAGATGGACCAACGGACAGAATAAGGATAATATGTATATAATCCTGCTTTTTCATGTAGGTACTTTCAAAAACCTCAATACTAACAAGAGGAGTCCACATCCTTGGCATCTCCAATTTTATTCAAATTTTGTGACGATAAAAAACATCCCTAATTATGTTAATTACCAAAGCAGTATGACCCCATATTAATAAATTTTGGAGAAAATCGAGGATAAATTTTTGCCTGTGCACCTTAAGCATTTTGTATTGCTATCTACAACGTTGTCATGGTGGCAGAGGAGTTAGCACACAGTATATAAAGTAACATTTTGCCGGTTCGAATCCTGTTAAATTTTTTAATTTTCTTGTAATTTCTTTCTTCATATAATAATAATATAATGATGTTATATTAGGGCTCACAAATTTTTATTAATTTTTTTGCATTTTCTTATTATTTCTAATATTGCAATGTTGTTTTAGGGTGAAAAACTTTTTTCATTCAATCGTTTTCTTCGCATATGGAGGGTGCGTGTGGCCAGTGATAAGAAGGAAAGAATACTTGGAATCCTGCTTTGCAAAAGAAATTCTTTTATTCACTTATGAACAAATTATGTGTTGGCATGTACAAAAGTGTGAATGGTACTTTTCATAAAAACATTTTAAACAAAATAAAATTACACCACACACATTTAATAAGAGGAGCACCATGACATTGACAATGAGTGCTGCCAAAAGATGGAAAACAAACATCATTCATGTTCTTAAAGGAATTTCTCACATCAATCAGTTTTGATGCATACCACGCATAACGTATCATGTCTCCAAACACTGGTGCACACAACTGATCATGGATCAAGGAATGCAGTTTTATAGCATCCTCGCATGATGCAATTTTTCGATTTTCCTCTAACAAATAGGAACAGTTTTGAAGATGCCTTATGTCTGTAAAAATAAACCTCCAAGGGACCGAATTTATCCGTGGGTTCCTGCAGAGAGAGAAACATGCATGGAAGCATTTTGCCTAATAGTGTAATTGTGTACTGCACTGTGTAGGAATGGGAGATTTTGTTAAAACTATGGGGTTTCACAAAAACTGTTTTAACTCCTTTGTGGGGGAGTGTTCTATTCATCGTTGATTGATACTGGCATCCTGTCTGGTCTGTGTTGAAAACATAATCAGGATGAAAGTTCGGAATGAGAGTCTTCACCTGGATCCAGTATTTTTCTGCGGCTTTCAATGTTTCCTCTATTGTTGCGGCATCCCTTTTGCTGATGTACAATGTAATTTTTTGTTGCCTTATTTTATTTTTCTTCTTAAAATCAGCTATCCAACTTTTGCTTGCAGTAAACTGGAATTGTGGACCAGATTGGAACTGTATCACAGCCTGCATGGCCCATTGCTTTCAAGTTTGCATTGTAACTTGTTCGAAATTATTCCGTACCTCTTCAAAGTGATCGTATGTCCACTTATCTATAGCGGCATACTTGTCCTGCATAGTCCCACAATTTTCAATACCTTTTTCAGCTGATGCATTTTATTTAAGTGATGACATCCGTTTTGCTGAAGAACAGCCACATTCCACCCAGGATGTTGTTTAGCAATCGCCACTACTTTTTTTATATTCAAGAGGAGTGTACTGAAATTTTCCTTTCTTTTCCTCTGGCTGATACACTTCGTTTTCCTAGTCAATGCCTTTGAAATCTGAAGTCTCCTGAAAATCTATATCCATGTCGCTCTCATCACACAGCACCGGCTCTTCCTCCATGGCAATTTCCTTTTCCACAAGCATGTCCATCACATGCTCATATATTTCGTTTCCTATTGCTTTGGCGATATAACACATTGGGGGAATCGTATCTTTAGAATTAGCTAGAAGACCCTTTCCTTCCAGAATCTCTTGGCAATAAATAAAAGCGTTTTTAGCAGCACTTTAAAATCTTCATCATGAAGACATTTCCATTAATTTTCCGTCGTCGAAGGACCTTACTGTGAGTCCATTATAATGGCTAGGCAAAAACAAAGTTGAAGTGTACTTTGCATCTCTGCTGATCTCCTCCTGCACGATCTCCTCCGTCCCACATTTTCTACCTGCGCATCTGCACTCCTTGCCATTTCTCCCTTGCTCGCGTACTGTAACTCCTTCCTGTCTCCAGCAACCCTTACTCCTGTACCGTTCGATAATCTCTCTGGTCCTCTGTGCCTCTTTTATATTGCAAGGTAGGGCATACGTCAATGCCGAGGAATGGTCTGGAGATAGCTTACCTCGATGAGTAATTGGGGTATGACTGCCAGTTCATCAGAGAAAGGAGGTCGGGCCCTGATTACTCACTGATACCATTAGTCATGGAGAAAATTAACCCTTATGATGGTTAATGACTGGTTCTCCACAACTACCATGTCCTGACTCATAACAATATTTTTCACTGAATAGTTGACCAACCTCAACTAACGCTCTGAATCAGCAAATCATAGTAATACCGTGGTCTGATGAGCGCATATCTTCTGATAATATGAATCTGCAACATTGAGATAATGCAGGCCACATCATGTCCACATTGTAACATCATGCATATTCTCTATATACGAAGAAAATGAATGTTTTTCAAGGTGAAATGATATGCTTGCAGTATGCAAGCACCTTCTACTAGTCATTATATATAGACGTTTCTTACAGAGGAGGATATAGGAGGATACTAATGTTTAGGCACTTCCACATGAGCTGGAGATTCAAAAAATTTTTCTTAGTTAGGATTTTGTGCAAAACCGACTAGAAAAAACGAAAATCATGAAAAAGTTCAACAATGCGGCTGCTAAAAATTCGCAATTGTTTAAACAAATTTTCAAGGTTTATGTATTTCTGAATGTTCTGCGGAGCTGAAATTATTTTTAGAGATAGGATTTGTAAAAAAAACGAAATACGGATTATACAAATTTTGATATTTTAATTTAATATGCAGTTAAAAATTCTTAAAATTTAAACAAATAGGTAAATGTTTAGATACTACGGGGCGAGTTAGAGAGCTGAAATTTTTGATTTATTTCGAGTTCTGTCTATGTAAATGAATAAACATTTCAATTTATCCATAAAATTGTTATTTTGGCCGTTAAAAATTATTTACATTAAAAAAATTAGATAAATGTTATTTCAATTCTGATTGTACTATAAATTTATAATTTGGTAGAAATGTGTGGCTTTACAATTAACTCTACGTGGGAAAAGTTTAATATTCTTAAAATTGCAAAAATTAGTGATTGTTTTACTCCAATATTGTTCCATAATGAAAAAACGAAAACATGTCCAGGGGAGAAATCTTTAGAATTAAAAAAATATATCTCATGATTAAATATCTCTCTGAAAAATTAATGTATTTTTTTCAAGGTGAGATTAAATGCTTGCAGTATGCAAGTATCTTCTACTCGTCATTATATATAGACGTTTCTTACAGAGGAGGAGGAGATAACATATAGGAGGATACTAATGTTTAGGCACTTCCAGATGAGATAGAGATTCGAAATATTTTTCTCAGGTAGGATTTTGTCCAAAACCGACTAGAAAAACCGAAAATCTTGAAAAAGCTCAACAATGCGGCCTCTAAAAATTCGCCATTGTTTAAACAAATTTTCAAGGTTTATGTATTTTCGAATGTGCTACGGAGCTGAAATTTTTTTTCGATGTAGGTTTTTTAAACAATGAATTAGGGATTATAGAAATTTTGATATTTTAATTTGTTTGGCAGTTAAAAATTCTTAAAGTTTAAACAAATAGGTAGATGCTTAGACACTACTCTGCAAGTTAGGGAGCTGAAATTTTTAAATTATTAAGAGGTTAGTCTACGTAAACGAATAATATTTTCAATTTATCCACAAAATCGTTATTTTGGCCATTAAAAATTATTTAAATTTAAACAATTAGATAAATGCTATTTCACTTCCAAGTGTAATATAAATTTAAAAATTGGCAGAAATGTGTGGCATTATTAACTCAAGGTGGGAAAAGTATAATATTTCGAAAATTGCAAAAATTAGTGATTGTTTTACTCCATTATTGTTCCATAATGAAAAAACAAAAACCCGTCCAGAGGAGAAATATTTAGAATTAAGGAAATATTCCTCATGATGAAATATCTCTCTGAAAATTAATGTTTTATTCAAGGTGCGATTAAATGCTTGCAGTATGCAAGCACCTTCTACTAGTATGTTATATCCTCCTCCTCTGTAAGAAACGTCTATATATAATGATATGATAGGAGGATACTAACATCTATATATAATGATATGATAGGAGGATACTAACATCTATATACTAGTAGTTGGTGCTTGCATACTGCAAGCATTTCATATCACCTTGAAAAAACATTCATTTTTCAGACAGACATTTCTTCATTACAAATATTCTTTCAATTCGAAAGATTTCATCTCCGCAGCGATTTCCGTTTTTCCCACATGTAAAAATAATAGTTTAAAACAATCTGCAAATGTTGCAATTTTAAATATTTTACACTTTCTTCATTGTAAGGTACTAATGCTACACATTTTAGCAAAATTTTAAAGTTGTAGCACTTCTATAAGTAAAATAATATTTTTCTAATTGTTTAAATTTAAATAGTTTTTAAAGGCCGCCGCAATTCATATATGGTAAAATTGAAATGTTTATTTGTGTAAATTCACTACTCTGTAAATAATTTGAAAATTTCAGCTTCCTAGCTCATCCCGTAGTAACTAAACAGTTATCTATTTGTTTAAACTTGAAGAATTTTTAACTGCCAAACAAATTAAAATATCAAAATTTGTATATTCCCTATTTCGTTATTTTAAGAATTCTACTTAAAAAAAAAATTTCAACTCCGTATCACATGCAGAAATACATAAACCTTGAAAATTTGTTTAAACAATTGCGAATTTTTAGTGGCCGCATTGTTGCACTTTTTCAAGATTTTCGTTTGTTCTGGTCGGTTTTGCACAAAATCCTACCTATGAAAAAAATTTCGAATCTCCAGCACATCTGGAAGTGCCTAAACATTAGTATCCTCCTATCATCATTATATATCGACGACTCTTACAGAGGAGGATATAACATACTAGTAGTTGGTGCTTGCATACTGCAAGCTTTTCATATCACCTTGAAAAGACATTCATTTTTCAGACAGACATTTCATCATTACAAATGTTCTTTTAATTCTAAAGATTTCACCTCCGCAGCGATTTCCGTTTTCCCCAAATGCAAAAATAATAGTTTTATAGAATCCCCAAATGTTGAAATTTAAAAATTTTTACACTTTCTCCATTATAGGGTACTAATCCTACACAATTTAGCAAAATTTTAAAGTTGTAGCACTTCTATAAGTAAAATAATATTTTTCTAATTGTTTAAATTTAAATAATTTTTAACGGCCGCCGCAACTCAGATATGGTAAAATTGAAATGTTTATTTGCACAAATTCACTACTCTGTAAATAATTTGAAAATTTTAGCTTCCTAGTTCATCCCATAGTACCTAAACAGCTATCTATTAGTTTAAACTTTAAGAATTTTTAACTGCCAAACAAATTAAAATATCAAATTTGTATATCCTCCTCTGTAAGAGTCGTCGATATATAATGATATATAACATATAACAGGAGGATACTAATGTTTAGGCACTTCCAGATGTGCTGGAGATTCGAAATTTTTTTCATAGGTAGGATTTTGTGCAAAACCGACTAGAAAAAACGAAAATTTTGAAAAAGTGCAGCAATGCGGCCGCTAAAAATTCGCAATTGTTTAAACAAATTTTCATGGTTTATGTATTTCCGAATGTGCTACGGAGTTGAAATTTTTTTTGTAAGTAGAATTCCTAAAATAACGAAATAGGGAATATACAAATTTTTATATTTTAATTTGTTTGGCAGTTAAAAATTCTTAAAGTTTAAACAAATGGATAACTGTTTAGGTACTACGGGATGAGCTAGGAAGCTGAAAATTTCAAATTTTATTATTTATTATTTATTTTATTATTTAGAGAATATTAAATTTGCACAAATAAACATTTCAATTTTACCATACATAAATTGTGGCGGCTGTTAAAAATTATTTAAATTTAAACAATTAGAAAAATATTATTATACTTCTAGAAATGCTACAACTTTAAAATTTGGCTAAAATGTGTAGCATTAGTACCCCATAATGGAGAGAGTGTAAAATGTTAAAAATTGCAACATTTGGGGATTGTTTTAAACTATTATTTTTACATGTGGGAAAAACAAAAATCGCTGCGGAGGTTAAAAATTTAGAATTAAAAGAATATTTGTAATGATGAAATATCTGTCGGAAAAATGAGTGTTTTTTCAAGGTGAGATGAAATGCTTGCAGTATGCAAGCACCAACTACTAGTATGTTATATCCTCCTCTGTAAGAGTCGTCGATATATAATGATAATGATATGATAGGAGGATACTAATGTTTAGGCATATCCAGATGAACTGGAGATTCGAATTTTTTTCTTAGGTAGACTTTGTTGCAAAACCGACTAGAAAAACGAAAATGCTGAAAAAGTGCAACAGTGCGGCCGCTAAAAATTCTCAATTGTTTAAACAAATTTTCAAGGTTAATGTATTTTCACATGTGCTACGGAGCTGAAATTTTTTTTTATGGGCAGAATTTGTAAAAAAAAAAACGAAATAAGGATTATACAAATTCTGATATTTTAATTTGTTTGGCAGTTAAAAATTCTTAATGTTTAAAAAAATAGGTAAATGTTTAGATACTACGGGGCAAGTTAGAGAGCTGAAATTTTTAAATTATATAGAGTGTTATCTATTTAAACGAATAAACATTTCAATGTATCCATGATATTTTTATTGCGGCCGTTAAAAATTATTTAAATTTAAACAATTAGATAAATGGGAATAATTTTGAAACAAGAAAAATCGAACCCGGGTCTTCCACTTGCCGGGCGGATAGTCCACCACTGAACTATCTTAGCAGATCAATTTTCTCGTTTCTTAACGCGGATGTTTTTCTTGGTTGAGACGGAACTAGCCAAGCTAGTATCAAACTGCCCCAACGGATGTCCTCAAAGAGATACACCGAAGAAAACTCCTCCTTCTCAAATGGTGAGATTGCCAAGCAAGAAATTGATGGAAAAAAGAGATCTAAAGATCCTATGCAGACAGGCATAAGCTGTAATGTTGGGAATAATTTTGAATCAATTAGATAAATGTTATTGCACTTGTAAATGTGCTACAAATTTAAAATTTTGAAGAAATGTGTGGCATCATTAACCCAATGTGGGAAAAGTATAATATTCCTAAAATTGCAAAAATTACCGATTATTTTACTCCATTATTGTTCCATAAGGAAAAAACGAAAATCGATCCGGAGGAGAAATATTTTGATTTAAAGAAATATTTCCCATGATGAAATATCTCTCTGAAAAATGAATGTTTTTCAAGGTGAGATGCTTGCAGTATGCAAGCACCTTCTACTTGTATTGATATAAAGTGAAGATGCAACTACAACAACCCAACCCATATCCATCTTAAAAGAAGGTTTTATTGGAATAAAAAGGAAAAGTTTTTGATGCACAAAGTGTTTATTCATACGAGAACGTATTACTGTAGGACATAGTTCCATATTTGGTCCTAGTCATTTGTGGTGCCACAGTCAAGGGTAATATGTTGCACTTGAGCCAAAATGTCAGAACAATGGTTACATATAACAAAATAATTATAAAGAAAGAAACCATGAATTAGTGTTTACTTCTTAAAAAATGCTGTAATTTTATTCTGAATGGTCCAATAGAGTGATTTCCTTTTACAAACTTCATTATAATGATTGTATTTTTTCGTACCCTGATGAATTTTTATAGCGCTAAACTGGTATTTTTGTTAAAATGAAACTTTTTTACATAATCTTACATAGTAAATTGGCAGGAGATGGAAAATAATTTTGTTTTACTGAATATTTCATTACTCCGGCATTCGTTACACTGACATTTTACTGTATAAAATATGTTTTTATATGATATTATTCCAAAGTGCCATTTAAATTTAAATATTCTCTGTCCTGTGGGGAGGGATGCATTTAAATGTCCTCCAGTGTTGAGAGGTTAATACATATATATGTATGAGGGAGCCGAAAAAGGCGTGAAGCAAGCACATACCTCGATTTACTTCCACCTTCATTTTAGCACCAATGTCCATTATGGACAAAATCGTGGTTTGACGATATACTTTTCATTGTTGTTCATCGACTGTGGTGTTGGTTGGGATATTCAAGAAAAACAATTTTTTTCCATTCTTCATTTGACCTAATGTTCCTTAGTAGTTTAGTGGAGGAATAACTGCCCAGAAAGAAAGGCAGAATGTTTCTCCTTCTTCCGAGGGACTCTTACAACTACTTCACTTAGGAATATTTATTTACAGGTAATCAATTAATTTTGTTACCTCAGATGAAGAGTTATCCTTTAAAGAGCTTCGTTGGTTTTTTTCCTTCTTCAGTTTTTTTTTCTTTTTTTCTTTGCACAACTTCGCTTTCTTTTCCTGAAGAGAAAAAAAGGTGAAAATGTAAATGGAAACAGCATGTAAACAGAGGAATAACACACATAACGTAAGAGGGCATACAAATGACATGTGATATTGGCTGGGTCTAACATGGAGAGGCTACGGGCTGTAACTCACAGATTCGGTTCACCTTCTACCAGCCGAGAGTTTAGGTTAATATAAGAAAACCTTTTCGGAACTTGCAGCCAATGGCTTTTAGTTTAAGACAAATAATTAATCAAAAAGTACAAAAATGGACCCATATCCTTAAATGCTTGTAGCTTCGTTCTTTTTCTCAACAGAAGATGTAGCCTAAGCATAACGTGTAGGGCTCGTGTCCCCTACTTTTGGCATTCAAGACTCCAGATTGTCGATTTTTTTTCTCCTGCAAATGTCCTTCTTTCTGATTTTTACTTCCCAATCTTCAGGAAATAATTCTTCACAGCTAATTTTTTTAAATATTTCTAAAAATTCCAATTAGGTTACATAATAAGAGATATTTTAAGAAACAACGAGAAAATTTTAGACTTGACAAAGAACAGAAATAAACTCAAACCATAGTCTTCTGATATTGGATATAGCTACAAAGCTCCAACAATTAAGAAAAGAAAAATGAGCATTACTAAGACGTAACTAAGCATCAATTGTTAACAATAGTCGTCGGTAGGTGGCGTGGTGGTGGCAGCTAAAAATATAAGATATCTATTAAACAATGGGAAAATGTTTCAAACAAAGGCTGTAGAAAATTAAATTTCCTACAACCTTTATTCCAATACATTATTACATATATAAAATATTAAAGCAAATATTTCAAAAAAACGGATGTGGCAAGAGTAAACACCCACTTCTGGTTGCCTGATTTTTACCAAAAACTAATCAGTTCTTGTAACTTTCATAAAAATGTTAAATATAACATTTTGCATTGACCTGATTAATAGTTTTTGAATTAGAGCACCCACAAAAAAGCTGTCACAAAGACATGATTGAGAAAATGGTCAAAGTGTGTTCAGTGGAACTCAAACCGTGTATTTCCGTTGAAATCTCCAAGTCGATTTTTTTCATGAATACAATACTTTCACCTATACTACGTATATGGAGAAAGTAATAATATAGCTACTTGTGCCTCACTCACTGCCACAAATTTCTTAGGTACTTCTAGAAGGGTTAGAAATCTGAAATTTGGTATGTAGGTAGGTCGAGTGGCAAAACCAACGAGAAAAATCGAAAATCACAAAAAAGTAAATATTTAAGGGATCTCTTTAACCCTAATGTTCCATTTCAATAGCCCATAAGAAAAGCATGGGATTCAGTGCAAGGCTTTCTAAATATGCATTTTTAAATTACTTAAAATTGGGATACAAATTCGCGAAAAGAATAGTTGTCTACGTGAAATAACAAAGTTCTTACTTTTTGAAAGTAGAATTCAAATACATACTGATTTAGTGTAAATATATGCTTTTAATCAGAAGAGTGTGAATTTTTCCCTCTTTTCAACAATGAAAATCTTTAAATACAATGGCAACTACCTCAATGATTTTAAAGGGATCTGATATTATACATTACGACTGCAGTGATTTAATGCTTTTAATGGAAATTAATGCTGTCACAACGAATTACAGTTGAACTTGCATAACTCGAATCTCAAGGAAAAGTAATAATTATTCGGGTAATAGAAAATTCAATTTATGGAAATATATTTTTAAATATTTGTATATATACAGTGGAACTTCTATAACTCGAATCTCAAAGGAAAGCAAAAATTATTTGAGTTATAGAAACTTCAAGTTATGGAAATATATTTTTTTCACTTTTCATTACTTGCATTAACATCAAGTTTCTTCCCATAAGCATTTAACTCTAATTTTCAATATCATACATATTATGAAAACATCATCACCAATATTTTCTTCCAATAATATGTAAGATTTGACTCTATCCAAAACACTAATTGAAACACGCAGTGTGGTTGAGGGTATCATAGATAATTGCAATTCCCACGTACTACTGAAAGCAGAAAGATGATGATAAAATTTGGTTTATCGACTGTAGGAAAGAGCAAATAGGTTTGTATTTCTCCAGGGCTATAAGGGATCACAATAGGAGAAGCAACCTTGATAGTAGTGATGGTAAAACATGAAAAGTATTTTAATAATGTGTTTCGTAGTTTTTTGAAGAAATTAACTCTTTTCAATCGTTAAATATAATCGTGTCATACCTATTTCTCAATATTTTTTATCTAAATATATGCTAAAGGCATGGATGATAATGTCATAATCTTAACACAAAATATTCTAATTTTTCCATAAATTTAATGTATAGGGTATTGTCTTAATGATGATTATTCTTATTGCTCATGCAGGGCGATCTGACTCACGAAACTTGAAATACGAAAACTTGGACCCGAGTTGCCAGAGAATTTGGAAATTACAGATTTAATTTCACAGAAAATTATAAATATGCTGCTAATACTCAAGGAATTTATTATCTAATACAAATAGGCTCCATGTGGCTGAAGAGCTGTCACCTTGGAGAACGCATTGGTTTATTCACGAGTTTAGTTCTTGCTATATGGTGATTTTTTAGTGCATGCAGTATGCAAGCACCAACAAATCATATGTTATATACCTCCTCTGTAAGGAAAGTCTAAATATAATGATAGATGCTTCTTACTTATGATATCTATTATATATACTCTTCTTATAAAGGAGAGAATATATATATATATATATATATATATATATATATATATATATATATATATTAACTTCAGGAAAAGGAAAGGTAGTGATTAGGGTGGCAACGAAGTGTTGAAGGAAGCCCAGCAGACACTTACCAAGTTGTGAACCAAGTTGGCAGGCTGCTGGGGGCGTCGAAGAGAGACGCGTAAATAAACACGCACACAGATAAAACGCAAGCTTATCAGGCCTATGTATGCCCATCTTCAGCGAAAGAGTAAGAGTAATAACATAAAGTGACACACTGGGCGGGGAATGACAGGGTGATGTGGTAAGGTTGATGATTGGAGGAGGCGGGGAGTAGGAAGGGTGGATAGCCAATAAGGAGGGAGTGGGGTAAAGTGCGAATAGCTACAATGTAACAGGGGAGACATTGTAAGTGGGCTAATAGGTTTAGCGGAGGTTGAGGCCAGGCGGCGAGAAAGAGTCAAGAAGGTGTATATGTGCTAGTTCCCAGTGTCGGAGAAGGGGGGCAGGAGTGTCATAGGGTAGGGCGCAAATAATCCTTACATTGTAGCAACTATTGAAGGAGACATTGTGGGTATTGGCGTGTAATGCAACTGAGAGGGGACGTCTGAGAGAAACGCTATTCCGGTGACCGTTCATACGGATGTTTAACGGATTGCTGATGAGGCCTACGTAAAACACGTGACAAAGGGTGCAGGTGGGGAAGTAAATGATGTTATGGGTGGTGCAGTTGCTTCTAGAGGTGATGGGGTAGGTGATGTTGGTGGAGGGACTCGAAAAGGAAGATGAGGGTTGGTGGATAAGGCAAGTGAGGCAGCGAGGTTTGCCGCAGGGGTGAAACCCTATGGCAAGAGGCGTGATAGAAGTGAGAAGTTCCTTCATCCACAAGATATTTCCCAAATTTGGGGGCCAGCGGAAGGAGAGGAGCAAAAAGGTTGGTAAAAAGGTACTGGTGGGAGGAAGAGGTAAGAATTGGGTGGGCAGCATGGAGGATTGTTTTTAGGGCTTCGTGGATACCAGGAAGAAAAAGTGTCGTAAGAGTGAGTGGAGGGGTAGATGCAGGGATAGTGGGTGTGTGAGGATGGGATCCATTGTGGGTAGGCGTCATCGCCCTATGGATCTGTTCGCGGACCAAGACTGGAGGGTAGCCACGCTTGAGAAGAGCGTCCTAGAGGACAGAGTAGTAATGTAGAAGGGAAGCTCTATCAGAAAAAAGCCTCCATCCTCGACGAGCAAGGGCATAGAGGTTTTGGTATGAAGGGGATGGCAGCTATCAAAGTGGAGGTATTGGAGGCTGTTGGTGGGTTTGATATGAACACAGGTGCGAATTTTGCTATCTTGAAGGTAAAGATCGACATCCAGGAATGTGATGTGGGAGGTAGAGGATTGGTGGGTGAAAGAGAGTTAAGGATGGGAGGAGAGGCACGAGCGAAAGGAATAGAGAGAGTCAGGTCCATGCGTCCAAATGAGGAAGACATCGTCGATGTATCTCAGCCACAAAAGTGGTCTGAGTGGTACATTGAGGAAGAGTCTTTCCCATTCTCCAAGGTAGCAATTGGCGTATGAAGGCGCCATTCGGATGCCCATCGCAGTACCTCTAATTTGAAGGTAGTGATATATACATACAGTAAAACCCTCAAATATGTAGCTTCCAAATTCGCATGCTTCCCAGTTTTGCAGATTCTTCCACATCTGCTGCCATCGGTGAATCAGTGTCCGTGGACTACGTAGCAGCAGAAAGTTTTTCTGAACAACTGCAAAAATACATTGAAGACAGTGGATACACTGGACAGCAAGTATTGAATGCAGATGAGACCATCGTTTTGGAAAAGAATGCCTTCAAGAACATTTTTGTCAATTGAAGTGAAATTGGCTCCTGGGTTTAAAGCAGCCAAAGACCGATTTATCTTCTCCAATGTGCTAATGCTTCGGGGATTGCATGATGAAGCTTATGATTGTATACCGGTCTTTACACGCTTGAACATTGAAGGGAGAAACATTGAAAACAGTCTACCGGTGTTTTCGAGAGCTAATCAAAAAGCCTGGGTTACAAGTGCACTGTTTTAGAATGGTTTAACAAGTATTTTGTAAAAATAAATAAAAATAACTTCACCAACAACCATCACCATCGTCATCATCACCGCTTTCCTTGCCATCAATGGATTTTTGGATTTTTTGCAGATGGCATCAATATGTTCAATTTAACTTTTTAAGGCATGATTATGCTGAGTGTAACGGTATGCCCGGCATGGATTCCAAATTCGCAGTGTTTTCTGGAACATAACCCCCGTGAATTTGGAAGTTTTACTGTATATAGGAGGATACTAATGTATAGGCATTTCCAGAAGAACTGGAGATTCAAAAATTTTTACTTCAGTAGGATTACGTGAAAACCGACTAGAAAAAACGAAAATTTTGCAAAAATTCCATAATGCGGCCGCTAAAAACTCGCAATTGTTTAAACGAATTTTTAAGGTTTATGTATTTCCGAATGTGCTACAGTCTAAAATTTAGATATTTTAATTTGTTTGGCTGTTAAAAATTCTTAAAATTTAAACAGATAAATGTTTAGGTACTTAGAGACGAGCTAGGCAGCTGAAATTTTTAAGTTAGTTAGAGGTTAATGTAAACCTTGAAAATTTGTTTAAACAATTGCGAATTTTTAGCAGGCGCATTGTGGCACTTTTTCAAGATTTTCTTTTTTTCTAGTCGGTTTTGCACAAAATCCTACCTATGAAAAAAATTTCGAATCTCCAGCACATCTAGAAGTGCCTAAACATTAGTATCCTCCTATTATGTTATATCCTCCTCCTCCTCTGTAAGAAACGTCGATATATAATGATAACATATAGGAGGATACTAAGGTCCAGCCCAAACTACAAAAGCTACAGAGCTGAAAGTTTCAGTTTTTGTAGATATGATAGAGAAACCAATGAGACTTCTCACCTAAGTGACATGAGTTCGACTCCAGAAATTCCGAAAGTTGCATTTTTTTCTATAAGAAAAGCATTGCGCCATTTTTGTAAATTAATTTTGGGCACTTGCCCGTAAGCTAGAAAAATGAAATTTTCAGTGTTGCTAGACGGCCGCAATATCTATTGAGAATTATTGTTACTTTTGCTTACAGTGTCCTGGGTTCAACTCCAGATAAGAATTTTTAACTGCCAAACAAATTTAAATATCAAAATTTTTATAATCCCTATTTCGTTTTTTTACAAATTCAACCTCTAAATAAAATTCAGCTCCGTAGCCCATTTGGAAATACATAAACCCTGAAAATTTGTTTAAACAATTGCGAATTTTTAGCAGGCGCATTGTGGCACTTTTTCAAGATTTTCGTTTTTCTAGTCGGTTTTGCACAAAATCCTACCTAAGAAAAAAATTTTGAATCTCCAGCTCATCTGGAAGTGCCTAAACATTAGTATCCTCCTATATGTTATATCCTCCTCTGTAAGAAACGTCTATATATAATGATAGTACATCTATATATAATGAAATGTTATATACCGTCGAGGCCCGATAATCCAACCTTTGATTTTCTGACATTCCGCATAATCTGACATAGCCATAGCCAGCTCAATATCTGTGGCGAAAAATTATCGGCAAATTCAGACTAATTTTTGAAATTTAAAGCAAAATTTCGTTATCTCATTGACAACGAAGGATTGTTAGGTGAGCAGATATATAACTGCGATGAGACAGGCTTAAACTATAAAATGCTGCCTTAAAAAACTTTAGCTTCTCGGGCTGAAGCTTCAGCTCACTAGATGAGCCAGCTCTTGCTGATCAGATTGACACCTGACCCATTTGCGTATATGTTTCAGAGTGCACAATCACCTTATATAGTTCTCTAGGTAAGTTTGTCCAGACACTATAATGCTCATTTGCTAAACAACAATAGTAATAAACAAAGAATTAACCATTATATGATGAGAGATGTCATTCATAATAATTGTTCTATTCAAGTAATTTGAAAGCACAGCTCATGCAAGTGCCGTTTATGCATAAAAAGAGGATAGCAAGAGTTCACACTAAGAAATGACAAAATGCCATCGAAAAACAAACACTAACTTCTTTTAAAATACGTAATTTATCGCTTCTATATATCCATTTAATGTACTTGTATATTGGTTTAAGGACATATGTCCTGAGACAACAATATGATCTTGAGCTTCAACAATGCATGAAGCTAAAGCGATCTTTGATGAAAAGGCCTGATTTTTCTAATGTTGGCGAATTTAAATGTAAAATTTGAGAAATTCCATTCTTGAAGCGAGAAAAGACCAACAAAATTAAATAGGATGTTTACGTGCCTTTAAAATGGTCCCTGTTTGAAGATCGTGGGTCAATATTTCGAATTTATGCATCCAAAATAAAAACAGACTCCAAAATTCGACTTATACGTGCTATATTACGGGAAAATATAATTGTGTCCTGGAGTTGAACCAAGGTCTTTTTCGTGGATATTTTTTCGCAAATGGTTTTCACTATAAGAGTCGAGCATTTCTACCAAATTTCAATTTTCTACTTCTACTCGGAAAGTTTGTTAAAAATAGCATTACATACACACGCATGCAGCTTTTGACATTCTTACACACATTTATAGTATAATAGATTGGTGGAAATTCATGTTTCTTAAACATTAATTACTTAAAAATGAGGCTGCCAAGGACAAAATGCCAAAGCGCGTTTCTGCTTATTTTCGATAAATTTTTATTTAGTAAAAGTTTCGTTAACTTCAGCTTACCAATTTTCACGACTTCTTGCGAGTAATCATGCTCCAAATAGTACTAAGCAAACTATCGGGGTGAAATTAATGTTGAAAAACATCAAAATTAATTAATTTTAGTCACATTTCACGAGATGCGTTGCATTTAATTAAAAATTAAAGCAATATAAAATTAATTTTATATAGACAGGAGCCCCAAAATTGTAGTTATGACCCTGTGTACCTCTAATACAAATGGGCAGAGATTAAATTGTTTTTCTAATAAAAAAATCATTAGTCCATGAATATAACATAAGTGTTACCTTCACAAAGTCATTTCAGAAAATAATATCGCATAATATTCGGGCTATACCTTAGGTCTAGAATATAACGCGAGTGCTACTTTTACAATGCCATATCAGGGAAAAAACATCTAATCATATTCGGGCCAATATGGTAAATAGAATCAAAAGCTTCATAGGAATAAAAATTTCATTAAACATATTTAATTGCATGAATACAACCTTAATAATTCACACTGGCTATAAAAGTATAGGAATTATATGAATAACTAAGTTAAGAAAATAATATTTGTTGCATTCATTTGGATAAGATCAACCAAACAGGTGCCACAATTACAAATTAAACTCTTTCAGTAATTATGGTTTGGAAGGAATTGTCTGAATGGATTTCAACTAAAGTTTGTAAATAAGATTTGTATACATTCCATAATTAAATCAAGATGTTAAAAGTGGAGCTAAAGAAAAGGACTACCACAATCAAAGATAAAATAAAATTTTTTCACATGTATTTCTAGAGAACTGACCTCATGGATTTTAACCCATTATGGTACATACAATCTTCACAAAATAACTTACCAAAATAGCATATTTTAACTGGGATGACTAAACAGAGCTACCACAATATCAAGGTTTGAATTTTTCTGTAGCTATGAATTTGGAAGGTATTGACTGAACCGATATCAAAAAGAAATTTCGTTTATAGGGCGAGTCCATACTAACTATAACAGCAAAAAGAAATGAGCGTGTTTAGAATGAATCTAAAAAGCAGGACTACCACAATATAAGGAAAAATAATTTTCTGATTTCAAAGCAAATACATTAGTATATTAGTATAGATTATACTACGGCAAATTTGACGAATAGCACTTCTGTAGCACATGAAACCTGTGTACATCCCTAGTTGTTTACTTATCAGTTATTTATATGAATTTATGCATGTATTTACAAATATGTTCACGCGTTTACCTTTTTTTTCTTTTTTACTTTTTTGCTAGTTGTTTCTGGAACAGACTCCTGTTGCTTCTCTGAAGGTAAACTTTCACTATCTTTGTCATCCTCTGGCAAAAGATCATAAATTTTTCCATCTGGCAACTGAAAATTTTATTACAAAGGAAAAATTTTAATTAATGAATGAGTACATATCACCACAATATTTTATGCGTATGCTTTAATAATCCACAAATAAAACAACGTTTGTGTTTGAATTTCTGGCTAGTCAGACCCTTGGACTATTATAGCCATAGCTCCTTCCACACCTTACACACACTCACAAGGGAGGAGGGAAACCCGGTGCCGGCATTAGCCCACTCTTTACAAAGAGCACCAACTGCTTTATGTCCCTCCCGAAGGATCGAGTACTGACTTGAGCAGTCTCTACAAAGGTTAACTGTCGAAGTGTATATAACAAGAAGGAAGAGTTTCTAACGTTAGTTGATGCTTGCAATTCCGATGTAGTTATAGGGACAGAATCATGGTTAAAAAGCGATATGAACTCGAATGAGATTTTTCCACCTGGTTTCACGGTATATAGAAGAGATCGCGAATCTAGAGGAGGAGGGATTTTCATTTGTGTCAAAGACTGCTTTGAATGCACACTTGAATGTGTAAGAAACGATTGCAAGGCAATGTGTATAAAATTAAGAAATCCTTTCTTAAAAAAGCAAATCTATATTATAGCAGCGTATAGGAAACCGGGAGAGGATTATTATTTGTTAGAAATGTTAACGAACTTATTCATCAAAAATCCGTTAACGCAGGACATACTAATTGCAGGAGACCTAAACTTACCTTCGGTTAAGTGGAATGGGTCATCAGCGAGGGGCGGGAGGGCTCAGAAATTGGCAAATAGCCTTATCTATGAAGGGGGATTCACGCAGGTAGTAAGACGGCCAACCAGGGGGGTAACATTCTCACTGTCTTTCTTTAAAGGCCGTATGAGTCAATGGCAGGTATTAGTGACCATGATGCTGTTTATTTAGGAATGGACTGGGTTGTTACGAATCCAATGAAGAAGAAGCAAAAAACTAAGGTATGGCAATATAGCAGAGGCGATAGAATTGGATTTCAACAATATTTAACGGAAAGTTTTCCAAAGTGGGCAAGTGAAGGGGGAAGCGTAGAAGAAATGTGGGTAGCGTTTAAGAAATTATTGTTGTTAGGACTACAGAAGTACGTGCCCGTAAAGATTCTGAAGGACAGTCCTGATCCCGAGTATTATAAAAAAACTATTAGAGTGCTGAAAAGAAAAGTAAGAAAATCGCATAAAATGAAACATTTAGGATATTTATATTCTAGTAAATATGTTAAATTAACGAAAGACTTGAACAAAGAAAAATATCTTATAAATATTTTAGATAAAAGTAACGGTAGCGAATTCTATAAATATCTTAGAAGACATAGGGAAAACATAGAGAAATCAACTACGATAAAAAATGCAGACGGTGACATAATCGTAGGAGACGAAGAGAAAGCAAATGAGTTCAATAGGTGGTATGCTAGCGTGTTTAGGAAAACTGAAAATGTTGAGACTTTAGTGCAGAGTGTTACAAAGGATAGAGCGTCAAAAACGGAGTTAAATAAATACACTGGATTGACGCAAGAGCCAAAACACATTAACATTCGGGGTGTCTTGTGACTGCATGATAACACATGGCCTCACAAAAGACGATTTGTCTCTCCCTCAGGTTTTCCGTGTCCAAACTCCATCACATCACATGAACCCAGCATCCGCGCAAACGACAGCAATGCACGTCTATTCCGGCAACGCTCTTTATATAGTCGACAGGCATTATACCAGAAGATAACGCTGTGATCAGAAAAATTGGCCAATAAACTTTGGCAACAGTTATAAGAAATTATTTCAATTTGCATATACACTATGTTTTTTGTTTTTGATATGTGTTTTGCGGGAAGTCTACCTGGCGATTTTGCAGGAATCAGCTGATTAGCTAGAGAAATGTGCAATATTTGGAGAGGATGGAAATACAATTGTAAGGAAGTAATTAGGTGTTTGATATGTTGAATTAATATATGTATATACAGGATTATAGATAATAAGCATGGTTTCCCCTCAATTCACCCAAAAAGTGAGAAATTGGTGCGAGGTAGGTACACTTCAATCTTTTATTTTAACTGCACAAAAGTATTAGCCATGTATAATGTGCACCCTTACTTTTTGACCTAAAAATTCGGTCTTCAAACTGCGCATTATACATGAGTATACATGGTATTTGTCTTTATTCTGCCTTTTACATTACCATTATCTTATAATTGATTGTCTTGAGTCAGCACCACTGTTCTCTTAACCCTTTCACTCTCACGGCATTTGCCTTTTTAAATCCCAGAAAGCTCACGCCTAATTTTTGAAAATTTCAAGTTTTTAAATATTTTTTGCGAGCCTAGTTTTTGGTCTAGGATATCAAAATTTTTAATGGGTTTTGAAAACAAATTGCAGTTTAAAGCAAAAAAGTTTTATATGAGACAAAGCAATATTTATTTTTATAACAAAAAGTTTGAACAATAAACGTTTTTATGAAAAAGAAAATAATTTTCAAAATTATATAACTTCATAACCTCAACATTTATCATAGATTTGCACATATATTATGAAATATTGCATTATGCACTCTAACATCCAAATTTGATTCAATATTCCCTTTTTATTCATGAGATATAAAAGATAATGTGAAAAAGTATATTTCACCATGCCAGCATTTGTGTTTGGCCAAACACTCCCATGTAAGCCTTTGTTACATCTAATGCAAACAGTTCGGGAACTTTTTCTTCTATTCTTAGCGCTGCAAACACAACAATTAGCCTCTTTTTTCCATCAAGTTTTTGAACACCCACTTTAGCTGCCTTTTCCCTCATTGAAACCTACTTATTACCTAAATGCTCAATTATATTTACTACATATGTTAGCCTCGATTGCAGATTCCCAGGTCCTTTAAAATTATCTTTATATAGAATATAGCTATTCAAAACCATCCTTGAAATTATATTGAATGCAACTTTTTTCCAATATTTTACACTCTTTCTTTCATCCATGTAAGTATACAGCATCATATCAGAAGTGTCAATCCCCCCATAAATTTATTTTAACTGCAAATTATTTCCGGTTTTAGCGTAATTTTTTCTTTCCCATTTATGGTAGACTTTATTTCCTTATCCAATGCAGTTGCTTTACTAGAGAGAAGCAGAACAGGTCCTTTTTGAGATCATTTTTCCCGGCTTCCACAATTTATATCAGCTCCAGGTAGCACAATTTATTACACCGATAAAAAGTCTCTGAAGCACTCAAAAAGAAATTACTGACAACAGAATACGGGTTCACCAAATAAATACACATGAGGAATACAACACATCCTCTGGGTAACCATCTACACAACCAACTGAAAGAAAGTCTCAACCGCAAGGGGGAATAAAGGAAAATGCACGAACAGAAAAAATTATGACAATGTGATAGTATATATCAAATGAATATATGATGAAAAATACTCTACAAAGTTGCTCCGTGTCATATTACCAGTGAGCGAGACTCAAGAGACCTCCGACAAAGTTGAGCCATAGGTTACGTTACCAGAGATCGAGATTGATAATCAAGAGAAAAAATAAAAGAAAAAAACCTCAGAAAATTTCGGTAAGCATTTCATCTCATATGATGTATCAGCTTTTGGATTATAACATTGTGATGAAAATGCAACGACAGGCACGCTTATGAAAGAACGGAGAAAGACAGCATGCGTAATCAATGGCCGTGAAGGGCAAAAAATATTTTGGATGATGACTCACTGCAAATTAGCTGCGTCAGATGGATGGGGGAAAAGACAATTACTTTTGTTTAGGTAAAATACTAAAATCGTAAAGAGGAATACCATTTCAAAAGTAAATATAAACATTTATATCATCTTCAGTTTGGTAGTAATTATAACTCAAAGTGCGATCTATAAAGATTTTTAAACGGGGTTAAGGCTAGAGCCGATATATCGGCACCTTGAGTGTTTTAAGGCGACCAGGGGAAGCTGATATATCAGCACCTTGAGCGTCTAAGGGTTAAAGGTTTGTATCATTTCTGTAATATACTAATTATCTTAAAAATTATGGGAGAGTAATTAAAAATGAGAGTTTGTTTCACTTCTGAACACTTGGATTTGGGAGGTTCATGGCTGTACACCCTACAATCTGGACCTTGCTTCCTCCGACTTTCAACTGTTTGGTAACCTAAACAGACAAGGCCAGGACTTTCAGTCGGATGAGGCAGCAAAACGTAACTTTCTATTGTAGTGATTAAATTGAAATTAATTGAATGATATAAGAAATGCATGAATAAATTTGAAAATTGTTGAAAATTATTTTATGGATGCGGCCATCTGTACGTATCATTTACTGAAATATACATAATTTTCATGAAATCAGCAATTTCCATCGCCTGCAATATTTAATTTGATAGGAATGTATGTATTTGTTCCATGTAACTGACAAAGAAATTTGTTTTTTCATTAACATTGGAAATTAATAAAGTGAAAGGTATCACAGAAAAGTAAAATAAGAAAACTATGATAAAATTTTTTTAATTTTGACCAATTATTAGATTATAACAACACTTTCCATGTCACACAGTTTTTATTGCCCAAATTGATTTCAGTATCTGGGAACTCATTTTGTTTCATAGGTTTGACTTCAAAATATTCACGTGACAAATTGCAATTCCTGCCCAAGGTTTTAATAATTTTGAGATTCATGACCGCATAATATGACGCAGTTTCTTCCACTGGAAATCAATTTGAGTGAAATAACTATAATTTAAAAGTGATCCTATCAATTGCTTATTATGATTGTTTGATAAAAATAGTCGCAAAATTTGTCGATAAAGGATGCAGGAAAAATTTATTTTGGCAAAAGATGGGAAGACAAGAAATATTGCATACCATCACACATTACAAAAAAAATTAACTTTGTCCCATTACTTGGTTTAATTCTTAAATCTTTCTCAATATTTTTTGTCGACTCAAAAACCCGAGCAACACCAGGTACTTTTAGCTAGTACTATATAAAGAAAAGAATCAATGACAATGCCATTATTTAATTTGATTATTTTCTTTATATTATCTTCACTGTAGTCTCCTTATTAATATTGAATATAATGTAAAAGTATAGCACAATAATATGGTACCTTGAAACAATCCCTCGACATGTGGCCTCGAACCCCACACTTTGAGCATGTGGTATTGAAAACTGCATCTAACTCAATCTTTTTTCTGGAATTGGGTACAAATTCTCTTCGTTGCAGCTCATCCCGTCTATTCAAGATAAAAACATTTTTCAAAGGAAAAATTAGGAAGAAAACACTCGAATATTAATTTAAAACAAAATACATTCAAATACAGGAAGCAAACTAAATGCTTCAGAAAGAATTTCATTATTCGGAACAGGCACTATCGTACTCCCCAAACATTTTAAATATATGATATGTATTTACCATTGCTGTCTTTATTATTTTCAATAAAAGTGTTAATAAGAATCCTATTATGAACCAAAACACTTCAACCAACTTACCCAACCCGTGGAAGTCCATAAATATTGCCAAGTATATAGCGTTGCTATGTATTTACTATCCTTCGAGAGTGGGAGGAGTACGATAGTATACCCAAGCCCCATACTATCTCTGAAATATAAAACTAATAGTTTTTTAACTTAAATAAACATTTATAATTTATAACGTGCATTTACAACGGAGGTGAAAGGTGCGCACTTGATTGTAATATTTTATTTGGTTGCGACCTGTTTGCTAGACAAACACTTTAAATATTGTTAAATTTATTAACAATAAGGCTAATGCCTTTCCTTTTGATACCATGATTATAAAATAGCACTTACTGTAGCTGTACTCCGTTTGGATCCAGATCTTTTCCAGTACCTTGATTAACATGTTTCATTGATAGACCAATTTTTCCATTCTATATAAATATAAAATTTGCAATAACATATGAAATTTGTCATTTAATAATGAATGACATAATATACAGAAAAGTGCACTTGCTTTGACACTGATGACTTTGCAGTAGACTTTATCCCCCTGACTAAGGATTTCTGTAACATCACCGACGGCTGCGGATGACACTTGTGATCGATGAATTAGACCTTGTTTGGAAATTGTAGGTATTCTCACGAATGCTCCATATGACTGTACGGCAGCAACCTGAAAACCCCATGTATTATTGTCTTAGCACTGATAGTTAATGCCCAAGTGATAAGTTTAGATTTACCTCCCCAATGAATATCGAGTTTAGGAGATCGGAGTATTCTTCCATTTTGGCAGCTCGATTTTTCTCAGAAAAACGCGTGCGGTAAACTACACTATTATTTACGATTCAAACCTGTAAGAAGCAAAATTAAAAGAACTGTATCTCATGGTTATTTATTAAATTGGTATATCATTGCATTAAATGTTCTATCTGGGCAAAACGTCATTTAAGCAGATATCACTCTCAAGATTACGTTGATAACAAACCATGAAGCGAAAAATCGACCGAGGAGAATTCAGCACAATTCGCATTTGCTACACACTGACTACCGCAGCGATTTAGGTAAAACCAACTCCATTTATTTTTAAGTTTGCTTAGACCACTCAATCACTCAATTAAGTTCACGAACAAGTGTAAACAGTTCCTGTTACACACAATAGATGGCGGTATACACGATTGCCACAGTCCCACAGTAGTGGAATAATAGGAAGTGACAGTCCCATAAGACGTAAAAATTACGTTTCATACAGAGCTCTCTGGCGGCTGGCGGTGAAGCTATAGTGAGGGAAACTCAAATCCATTTGGCGTTAAATTTATTGTACCAAGCATTCCAGAGAAGCTATAATTCCAAAATTTTATTTAGCGAATAAGAACGAATTTGACGTAATTACGTCATATTCTGTTCATTATTGCAAAATAAATATTAGAATTATAGTTTCTTACAAAAATTATTCAAATGGAGTCATTTAGATCAGTGTTTCTCAACCGGTGCTCCGCAAACATGAGGCAGGTGCTCCGCAAGCCTTTTAAAAAATTAAAGCGAAAAGTCCAATTATTGGAAATATAATATTAAATTGTTTATTAGAACGAAGTGTAAAGACTTCTGTCTAACACGTTACGATAATCGAAACTCTGCTTTGATTATAAAATCTACTTGTTCGGCCTTTTCTTTCCGAATACTATATACTACCTCGTTTTCTTACCCATTCCCCAACCTCTTCCAACTTTCTGCCTCCCCTTTCCTACTCTCTAATACTCTCCCTTACCCATCTTACTTTGTTTACTTAGAAGCATATTCACTCCCTTTATCCTTCTCCCCAATTCACGAACCTTCTCCTTCCACATTGTATACATAAAAGAATATTTTATTGCCCGCCAACCAACCTCTCCTTCACCATTCCACCTCCCCTCTCCTACGCACCGATTCCCATTCTCCCCCTCGGTGTAACATTTGCTATAGATTCTAGAGGTGGGAATATCGATTCATTTCACTGAATCGATTCAGTTCACCTAAATGAATCGATCAAAAGAACGATTCAGTGAATCGGTTGATTCAGTGGTTCATTGTGATTCATATTAGGAAACGGATTCAGTTGCCTAGATGATTAGGAAGATACTAATGTTTAGGCACTTCCAGATGAGCTGGATATTCGAAATTTTTTCCTTAGGTGGGACAATGTGCAAAGCCGACTAGAAAAATCGAAAATCTAAAAAAGTGCAACAATGCTACAGATAAAAATTTTCAATTGTTTAAACAAATTATCATTGTTTATGTATTTCCCAATGTGCTACGGAGCTGAAATTTTTTTCGCGAGGTAGGATTTCTAAAAAAAACGAAATAGGGATTATAGAAATTTTGATATTTTAATTTGTTTTGCCGTTAAAAATTCTTAAAGTTTAAACAAATAGATAACTGTTCAGGTACTAAGAGATGAGCTAGGATGCTGAAATTTTCAAGTTATTTACAGATCAATCCATTTGCACAAATAAACTTTTTAATCTCTCCATAAATTTATTGCGGCGGCCGTTAAAAATATTTAAAATTTAAACAAATTGATAAATGTCGAGAGACTTGAGGGGCCAGCTAGGAAACTGAAATTTTCATGTTATTTAGATAATAGTGCATATGCACATATAAACATTTGCCAGTCTCCAGGATGTTATTGCAGTCGTTAAAAATATTAAAATTTTAAACAATTAGAAAAAAGCTTCACTTCTAGATGTGATATAACTTTAAAATTTGGCAGATGTGTGTGGAGTTAGTAACCTACAGTGGATAAGTAATGTTCTTTAAGGTGAAACAAAATACTTGCAGAATGCAAGCACCAAACTACTTGTGTGTGTGTGTGTGTATATATATATATATATATATATATATATATATATATATATATATATATATATATATATATATATATATATATTAACTAAAGGAAAAGAAAAGGTAGTGATGAGGGTGGCAACAAGGTGTTGAGGGGAGCCCAGCGGACACTCACCAAGTTGAGGACCAAGCTGGCAGGCTGCTGGGGGCGTCGAAGAGACACGTAAAACACACGAACACAAAAACACACGCAAGCTTATCGGGCCTATGCCCTTCTTCAGCGAAAGAGTAACGTAAAGTGACACACTGGGCGGGGAATGACAGGGTGATGTGGGAAGGTTGATGATTGGAGGAGGTGGGGAGTAGGAGGGGTGGATAGCCAATAAAGAGGGAGTGTGATGAGGTAGAGTGCGAATAGTTACAAAGTAACAAGGAGACATTGTAAGGGGGCTAATAGGGTTAGCGGAGGTTGAGGCCAGGCGGAGAGAAAGAGTCGAGAAGATGGATATGTGCTAGTTCCCAGTGTCGGAGAAGGGGGGCAGGAGTGTCATAGGGTAAAGTGCGAATAATCCTAACATTGTAGCAACTATTGAAGGGGACATTGTGGGTATTAGCGTGTAATGCAACTGGGAGGGGGCGTCTGAGAGAAACGCTATTCCGGTGACCGTTCATTTGGATGTTTAACGGATTGCTGGTGAAGCCTACGTAAAACGCGGGACAAAGGGTGCAGGTAAGGAGGTAAATGACGTTACGGGTGGTGCAGTTGCTTCTGGAGGTGATGGGGTAGGTGATGTTGGTGGAGGGACTCGAGAAAGAAGATGATGGTAGGTGGATAGGGCAAGTGAGGCAGCGAGGTTTTCTGCAGGGGTGGGAACCTATTGCAAGAAGCGTGGTAGAAGTGGGAAGTTCCTTCCTCCACAAGATATTTCCCAAATTTGGGGGCCGGCGGAAGGAGAGGAGCGGAGGATTGGCAAAAAGGTTGATAAAGAGGGACTGGTGGGAGGAAGAGGTGAGAATTGGGTGGGCAGCATGGAGGATTGTTTTGAGGGCTTCGTGGATACCAGGATGGAAAAGTGTCGTAAGAGTGAGTGGAGGGGTAGATGCAGGAATAGTGGGTGTATGAGGATGAGATCCAATGTGGGTAGGCGTCATCGCCCTATGGATCTGTTTGCGGACCAAGACTGGAGGGTCACCACGTTTGAGAAGAGCATCCTCGAGGACAGAGTAATACTCTAGAAGGGATGCTCTATCGGAACAAAGCCTCCATCCTCAATGAGCAAGGGCATAGGGGATAGAGGTTTTGGTATGAAGGGGATGGCAGCTATCAAAGTGGAGGTATTGGAGGCTGTTGGTGGGTTTGATGTGAACACAGGTGCGAATTTGGCTGTCTTGAAGGTAAAGATCGACATCCAGGAATGTGATGTGGGAGGTAGAGGATTGGTGGGTGAAGGACAGTGAAGGATGGGAGGAGAGACGCGAGAGAAAGGAAAGGAGAGAGTCAGGTCCATGCGTCCAAATGAGGAAGACATCGTCGATGTATCTCAGCCACAAAAGTGGTCTGAGTGGAACGTTGAGGAAGAGTCTTTCCCATTCTCCAAGGTAGCAATTGGCGTATGAAGGCGCCATTCGGGTGCCCATCGCAGTGCCTCTAATTTGAAGGTAGTGACGACCATCGAAAGAGAAGTTGTTCAATTTGAGCACCATTGCTGCCAAGTCTAATAAGAAATGGGAGGAAGGTCTTGCGTCGGGTGGTCTTGAGTCCAGGAGTTTACTAAGGGCTACTCTCTCTCTCTCTCTCTATATATATATATATATATATATATATATATAGAGAGAGAGAGAGAGAGAGAGAGAGCTTTTTTGGTGAAACAAGAGCACTAGCACTATTAAAGGATCACAACAGAAGCAACACCTGATAGCAGTGAAGGTAAAACATGGAAAGTATTTTAATGTTGTGTTTCCAAATGCGTGCTAAAGGCATGGATGATAAATAAAAAAGGTGAAAATTAATAATGAAATACCAAAACTACAGCAATGTTTTTCACGTTAAGGTATGGAAAAGTGGGCCAAAGGAACCTCAGTTTACAGTAGTGCTTTTTTCAATGTCAGATTAATAAAGTTGTGCTATATTGAGAAATTGTCTTATCTGATGAGACAGAGAAACAATTTCAGGAGTTATTCAATAAGTCGTTATTTTGTCTTTCTGTATAATATATTTTTATAGGAAAGCTATGATCAAGGTATGAAAAATTCAAATTTTTATTCAAATGATGCAGAAATGAAAATTGTATCACAGCTCTTACATTGGAGAAGAGAAATGAAATTTGTATGAGAAGTATAAAAAAAGCATTTTTTTAAAAACATTTATTATGATGAATTTCAAGCTCGGCAGGAAAAGGGAATTCTGAAATTTGGGCTGTATGATCAGTGAGACAATTTTTGAGTACATAGCTATTATTAGCATTTACAATATAAAATATTTTTAATAGTCATGGGAGAAGTAGGTATTAGTAATTTCTCCGTATTGATGTATAGATTACCTATATACCCTAGGAATTATCTATATTATACACTAGGAAAATATCCAAAAGTGGTGATTGCATATACCTGACTTTTGGTACTAAAATCAACATTAAAATGCCGTTCTATTTATTCTTATCAAATTTATAAATAATTTCTATAAGAAAATTATATTTAGATGGACTTCTGAAAATGAAGAACTCTTGCTTTGTTTATTTAGTTAGGGATGATTTTCTCTCAACCTCTGGAGGTAGGATTACCAGATGTCCAGTTTTTCGCAGGCATGTCCTGCCCGGGGAAATCCGGGAGAGATTTTAACACTTGTCCTGAACTTCATTATTTCCTTCTATTGCGCGTTTTTTTTGTTACTTATGTTAATTTTTGAGAAATATGTTTAGAATTAGTAGTTACATTCAAGAGTTCATCTGCACAATTTGGGTCGGTATTGCAGTTTGTAATTTTAACGTTTTATTCCTAATTATATCGTTTATAATTTATAATCATAGTAACGCATGACATTTTAGGTATTATTCCGTTATATTTTTTTGCGTATATGTTGAAGTAATAACATCATTTACATTCGAATTTTTACTTGAATAATATTTAAATATATTTCCTTCACTGATATAACACCACACTACAATTTTTGTGCTTAAAAAGATACATTTTAAAAGACCGGGTTTTGTCGTTTTTGTGTTTTGTCCACGAAAATTAAAAATAAGGTAATCCTATCTGGAGGAATAATTTATAGTTTGTTTCTTATATTTTCAGTTAATTTTCCAAATGTATACAAATTATAATTTGCTATACTAAATTGTAATACTTTAGTTACAGTTTATTTGATTCCATTTCCTTCAATGCGTGTTCACATTTCATAAACCATCATAATTTAATAATTTTGTTTAAAGGAATTTACAATATACTTATATTATTTTTCGAAATAATTATGCCCTACTACTTTTCACAATATTCATGATCATTAAAACAAGGTAGGTTAGCGGCTGAATAAATTTAACAATAATATAACACTCTCTAGAACTAAACATGGCGCACCATACTTGGGCGATAAGATTCCTCTTTTTGTGTGAAACACCGATTCAGTTGGTTCACCGATTCAGTGAATAGGTTGATTCTTCAATTCAGTGAATCAGTTGATTCTTAACGATTCAGTGAATCACCTGATTCACCGATTCATGAATCGGTGACCCAGTGAATCGTTTACTTGGTCAGAGGTGAATCGATTCACTCGATTCAGTACACTGAACGATTCATTTAGATCGATTCATTCATGAACTACCCATCTCTAATTATTAGATTCTATATACTTGCATCTGATGATATAAGGCCTCTGTTATTGACTGCGGACTCTTCCACTGCCTCCCTCCACTCGCCTTCCAAAATCGACTCGGAGACATAATTACATTTCATGGACTATAGTTTAATTACGTTGTGCCCGCAATCCACGAAACAAACCCGGCACTGTGTTCCATCGTAGTTGTTTGTATATCAGTTTTTTCGTTTACCATTGTGTAATATTTAAATGCGTTGGTGAGTGGTTGTGAAACGTGTATTCTACGTATTTTGTCGAATTTTGGCAGTACGTGAGTAGCCTTTTGCGTTAATAAAATGAAGTTTAAATTTAATATATTTCTATTTATTCTAATAAAATTACGTCTGCTTGGTACACATAGGATAAAATGAGTAAACAGACCATGTTGACTTTTTTATGAAAAATTCCGGAGTGTGTGAAACAACTGTTGATGAAACGATTCCATCTACTTCCATGAGAGACAATGCCGGTAATAGATAATGTGACTCACCTTCACAATCAGATCGGAAAAAGCAGAAAGCGGTAGTACATCGAAAGTATGATCCTGATTCATTGGCGTACCCAGGGTTTTTGTTTGGAGGGGGCCCACAATGGTAAACACTCATTTCCATGTTTACATTTTTATATGTAAACATGCATGTATTCACAAACAAACATATACATAGGCAGTGGTATATTTAGAATGAAACTCATTGATTTAGTGTATGAAAATACATATTTTTAACAACACATTTATTATCCTGTGGATAAAATATATTTAATTTAAAAATTACAACATTTGTACCATTACAGCCAAAAGAAAATACGTTGATTTACAAATAAAAAAAATAAGTTGTCATAAAAAATACAAGCTCCCCAGCTAGCGCCTATACATAAATCAGCCTCTGCATATAGGCATTCATAAAAACATATAAAATGAAATACAATGTTGGTTACAAATTTATCTGTTATTTAGAACAAACATTCTCAGTTTCTCATAGAAATATGTATATTAACATTGAATTTGAATATAAATCTTTCGATTTTTCATATCATGAAATTAATATTTATAGGTTTTGTTTACTAAAACATAAAATAAAAATTAATTGGGTAACACAATTACAATTTGATATCTAATCTTCGGTCTTTTTTTTGTAATTCATCTAATATGTCTTTGGGGAGCAATTCCATTTCCCTATAAATGTTGAGGAGCGCTAAACCATTCAGTCTTTCCTGTCTCATGGAATTACGCAAGTACGTTTTCATTCTTCTTAACGTTGAAAATGTTCTCTCTGCTGTGCTAGTTGATACAGGCAGAGTTGCAAATATTTTTAATAAATAATGAATGTTTGGATATATATTTTGATTGCATTGCATTAATGCTTCTAATGCATTTGTAGGGGGTATCCTGTTTTCGTACCGTTTTTGCCAAAGCTTTAGTTCATTCTCTAAGACTGAATCGCATACTTCCACGGAATAAAATTTTGCCAAAGTTGATAGGCTATCTACGTCTGATGTAGAACTGCATCCTTTTGGAAGGAGGCACATGAAGGATTTTAAAATACTTTTATGAGCCAAGAATCTCGTCTCTAATTGTGTCACAAGACAATCCAAAAATGGAATAAACATAGATCGCCTGTAATAAACTTCCGCTGATTCAGTAGGAATATTATTTCTATTTTTTTGATATTTCGATATCCTCGGTATTGTAATTTCAACCCCAAAATCTCCTACTTTTTCTGTTGCCTCTTTGAAAATATTTGCAAAGTTTGTATCAGCGTTTCCTCGGATACATTTTAAAGCAGATGTTACATCTTCAACGAGATGTATTACGGAAATTAAGTCACTTTGTAATACTCTACTTAATGGCAGCGTATAACTGTACAGTTTTTGTATACTATACAATGACACCAAAAATTTTCCTTGGAATATTGCATTCTGATGAATCTGTGCTGTAGATGAAGTGTCTTTGTCATTCCAGTCACTTATTTCTTCGAGCGCTAAGTAAATTGCATCTAAAAGTTCCACCATTACCATGACAGAATCATGACGCTCTATCCATCTAGTTGGGCACATCTGCTTCAATCGTAGATGCCTACAATTGGGAATACACTCGCTAATTTTTTTATAATATATTTAATCGCTTTGGAGTGTTAAAAAAAGTGTATGATTTTTCAATAATTCCTAAGCAATTCCTTATATCTTGATTATCTGCACTGTTTCCAATGGCTAAATTTAAACAATGCGAGGTGCAATGTACATATAATGCTTGTGGGAGCTGCTGTTGTATATGTGCCTAAACACCTTCAAATTTGCCACTTATGGAAGCAGCACCACCACCAGCACCTGACCTCGAAGGTAGGAAATATCAATACCAAATTTTAGTAAACTATCTTTAATGGTAGAAGCCAAACCTTTTCCACTAGTGTCGATAACTAGAACAAACTGTAAAAATTTCTCGCAAACTAATTTCCTTATCTACGTATCTTACGCATAATGTCAATTGCTCAGTTGTTGAAATGTCTGTTGTTTCATCTGCTAAAATAGCAAAACATTTTGCATCATTTACTTCTTTAACAAGTCTTTTCAGAATCAAATCATTACAAATTTTTATTATTTGGTTCTGGATGTTGGCGCTTAAATAGGTACTGTTTCGCCCGCATTGTTTAAAGGGATTTTTTAAATCGGTGTCACCAGCTTCTAGCCTTGCTCTAAGGATTGCACGGAAATTACCTTCATTTTTCTCAGGCTTTTTATCAATGTTAAACTCTCCAGAATCCACATGACCTCGTAGTGCAATACCTTGCTGTCCACATAACATTATAGTCATGATTATGGGTTCCAAGCGTTTCCGATTCTCAATAACTTGTTTCATTCTCATCGTATCGAGCTGTTTGTCGATAGGTATTCTTTTGCCTGTCATTATATCACATAGGTTTTCAGAAGAACATAATGAATTTGAATGATATAACGCTTTTTCATGAGCTTCAAATGTTTCAACTGCATGTTTCCAATTATTGTACCCACTTGATGCGAGTTGACCTAAAGGTTGAGATTTACTTTTACCAATTTCTTTTGGCGCGAATAAGCAACAATATTTACAAAAACTTATATCTAGTCTCGAATAAGCAAGCCACTCATATTTGTGCAACCATTGCAATTGAAATTTTCTTTTCTTTCCATTTTTTTCAGTCATATATGTGGTTTCCACAAATTCTGTATAATATCCACTTTAACTTCATTTATAAGTAGGCTCTTGTAAGCCGCGATATCTGATTTAATTAATGTTCCAGTAGTGTTATTCGATGCAGTCTGCAAGTTTTCACCCGTCTCGGGTGATTTTGATAGGACTATCCTGTTTTCCAATTTTGGTTTTTGGTCAAATACTTGAATATCGTTCCTATTCCCGACTTTCTTTTATCATCCATTACCCCTGTAAATGTTTTTTGAATAAATTATTTCTTATAATTGTAATACTTAGCATGAGAAAAATTAATGCTATTGACTTAAAACTTTTAATTTTACAATTTTAAGTGAACTTTTACCTCGTAAATGTAGTGGCCAAATGAGACTAACACTTTTTTCAATGAATAAGAACGGCTATTCCGTGGAAACGTGACACCTGGACACAGCTTACTGAAAATATGCACAAATTTTAAACTTTGAAATATATAATAGTTATATTTTCAAATAAAAATTTACAGAATTTATTTTTCAACAGTAATATGGAATAACATATTCGCGGGCAGAATAATAAATAATTGAAATTCATATTATCATAAAAAATAATTTGGCGTGTAATATATGTAATAAAAATAATCAATATAGAAAGATTTTTCCGATCTTTGAATCCAGAATTTGAAATTTTGTTTTTAAAATCAGAAAACAACTTTCAAAAGAAGCAGAAAACGCAGTCAAGTTTTTAAGAACAAACTAGCCAACGACGATCGATGAATTCACCATTTTAAAGTTTCCGGGTGTACAATTATACAGAAAAACGACTATTACTCTCATTCACAGGAAAGTCAAAGTTACTATCCCTGTTTGGACCTTTATCAATTACAAAGACTAGCTGATTATCAATCAGAGGTATTGGCCACAGACCAATATCACTACAGTTAATTTTACATGATTCTGACTTTTCAAACCGAGTTTCTGTTAAGGATATAGATGAAGCTGATGTGAGTACTGGTAATTCTACTAACGGTGTTGTTTCAATGTGTTCTTCTAATAAATGAAATTACGATAACATTTTATTAAAGTTTTTATAAGTTTAATTCAAATTACTTTATCAAAATCATCCAGTTACATTACGGAAGGGCTTTCAGTCTCCTAAAGGACATTATTATTAACAACGAAAATTAAAAAAAATTCCGCATCATAAAATAATTAGCTTTACTTACCAAATACTGCTAATTGGGTACTGTAAAAAGTGGCCGTTTTGGGAAAGTATCCGGGAAAAAGAATTTGTCGGCAACCAAGAACTTCCGAAGCTGCTCCCTTCGTCTGTAGAGAAACACTCGTGATCAACGTAAAATGTTGAGATCAAAACATGAAAATTAATTATTTCAGAAGAATATCTTAATCACCTTTGCGTATTTTCAAACGAATTATCCAGTGTTCAGTCTAAACGAAACATACGAACTTGAACTATTGATGTTGTTTCAAAGAGAAAACAAATGAGACTAATCCTCTCAAATAGTTTCCCTCTTTCAAAAAGGACTAGGAAACATTTCTACATCTGGAAACTATTAAAGGGGTCGTTTCCTTTGGCCCATTCGTGCGGAGAAAAGAGAAAGACCCAAGTAAGGGACCCGAGACCCTCTCCCTCCTCCTACGGCCAACGTTCGGTCGGAATATGGGAAGGGATAGTAAGATAAGCTTGAAGGAATGTGTGAGAAAAGAAACGCTTTTGGAATTTTGTGAAGAGAAAGTATGGCAGAATTAATGATAATTCCATTTACTCGATCACTGTTATTTTTACAAGTCCTTATCTAGCACAGGTATGTAAGTACTAGCAGCGGCCTCTGTAACTGGCGGATCTCTTGGAATTGGCGGCCCTAGCTGGCCTATGCAAAGTCCAGCCCTGCCAGTAACTAATAAGAAATAGTAGTATTGGAAAAACAATGCTATTACATATTTTGAATTAAATGTCAATGTGAACATTGGGAACCTTCAGATTTTGCGGGATATAAGTTATTTTAACAGCAATATTCGTCACAAAAATTCTTAAAACATCGTGAAAATGTTCGTCAGCAAATTAGATTTTGCGAATGTCTTTCGTAAGAACTTTTTACGAAAATGTAATCGCATCCAAATATCGTAATCATTTGCGAGACAAATCGGCTAATTTTTGGAAAGTATTGCGGCATATAGAATCGAATAAAATTCCACTAAATCACTTGCTTCATATGAATTTTTACTTTCTCTATATACGTAGATAGAGAAAGTATTGTTGCCTTTTTCATTTCTCTCAATATATCTAAATTTCAAATGCAGTGTTTAAGCCACCAATACAGTTTATAAGCCACCTATACCGTTTTTAAGCCAGATATCTCCTTTTGTGAATCGAAGTAGAGTTAATACCATAATGGCATATTGCCACAATTTACAAGATATTCTTCGTTCGTGCTCACATAGTGTAAACGCACCTTTAAAAGCCGATCTATTGATCGATTCGACGTGTATTAAAAAATCTATGGCAGGAAAACAAACTTCCATTATTTAGGCGTACGTTGTTTCATGTCTCGAACACCTACGATGATTCTGTGATTTTAATATGTCAATAATTAATGTTCTAAATTCAAATTTATTCCTTCTCGCATATAACGCAACGAATTTTGTTTAAATTGGTTGCCTAAATCCTCTTTCAAAATATGAATTGCCCAAATTTATTTTTGGGGGGTACGGGCCCGGTCCCCCCCCCCCCCCCCCTCGGCACGCCACTGTCCTGATTACATTAAATACGGTTTCACATGTCAAGGCAGTAGTCCACAGTGTTATTTGTTCTGAGGTTTTGTCAAATAGCGCCATGTTTCCAGCGAAATTAAAAAGAATCTTGATAAAAAACACCAGCAGTATCAAAATAAGCCAGTCGAGTATTTTAAGAGAAGAGAAAATGAATTTAAAAGCCAGTGGGGATTAATTAGTAACATATGCAAAGTAACTGACTCAGTGCTTAATGCATCGTTCTTAATTTCACTCCGAATCGCTAAAACTAAAAAGCCTTTCACCATAGGAGAAAGTTTAACCATGCCTTGCTTAGTAGATGCATGCAAGACAATTTTGGGAGGGAAGGCTGAAAAAAAATTAGACAAATTCCCCTCTCCAACGATACGATTGCGAGATTGCAATGATGAATGAAGATTTTTATCAGCAACTGTTAGAGAAAGTGAAAAAAGCTAGAACCTTCGCTCTTCAATTGGAAGAATCAACAGATATTGCTATCAAAGCTGTAATAATTTTGTAGTATATTCTGCTTTTATAATTAATGTTTTATTTGTTTTATGTTATAATTTAATTACGGTACTAGCTATCAAGCCACTCTGGCTTTTATAGACCATAGGTTTCTGTGCTGAGGAATACATTTTTCCATAGTTTATTTACAGGTATTATCTGTGTAAAAATAAGTAAGAACTTATTTATTTAATTTTGTGGATCGTTTTCATGACAATGTAATATTCATGTACTGTAAAATGTAAAAAAGTATATGCATATATACAGTACCTTACTTAATTACAGCAACAATTCAGATACCCTTGACTACAAAATTTTTTCGTCTAAAATTTAGCCAAAATTTCTTTTTAATAATGAATTTGCGGAACAATTCTACGCGTATTTGAAAATCAATGGCCGGAAAATGAATTTCCATTCTTTCAAGCGTCGTTTGGATCAAGTGCCGCATTCATAGAGGGATTCTAAGTGATTTTAAAATGCGAATGAAAAATATGCTGCATCGCATTTGCACCCATTTAATTTTATGTCAACCTATAGGGAGAGGGGAGGGTTTTGATTTTATATAATAGAAGGATTTGGTCTGGTGCTCCTCCTAAATTAGAGGATATCGTGGTGTGCTCCACGGTCTAATAAAGGTTGAGAAACGCTGATTTAGATAATCTTTCCTCACTAATCGAAAATGCAATCTCATTAATTGAAAGTACAAAAGAATGGCTAGTCACAAGGGAAAATTATAATTATGATATCGCTTCAGATGTGATTAGAACACATTTTCAATAGAAATGTTAACATTTTCATAAACTTAAATAATTTTATTCTAAGAGTTATGATCGAATTAAAAACGATCCTGTATTAGAATTTAGATGGTTATAAAGGAAATGATGCTGCCAAACAGCAACAATCAAAGTGTATTTATAACGAGACATTTATTATATGAAAATGTACAATAAAATTCTTCTATATCGTTTACAAATGGATGCCTGAAAATACAATACAAACACATGTGCACAATTTACACATATTGAGTTAAGTACATAATGTATTTTTCTAATATACACCACCTTTTTGAATTTCGCGAATAACTGGTTCCGGAAAATAGACGCGAAATGCAAATTCACTAAGTACAAGTCTTATTTTCCCATAAGACGCAATGTGAGTACGGATCTCGGTCAACCTAAAAAAATTATTTTTTATCGTAAATAATGCAGTTTAACAGAAAATAAAAGAAAACGTAACAGCAAATAAAAGTCTAGTATCATTAAGTGAAAAATATTCTTTTAATTGTCTTCAAAACGCATAGCAAATGAAAACTCAGCATTTACAAAGCGATTACATTAAATAGTGGTAACATTTTTTTATTATGTACTAAATCCGTAACAGAAAATCAAAACCTAGCGTAAGAAAGCGATAACATATCTTTTAATTGTTCAAAATACTTCACAAAAAATAAAAACGAAGCACTAAAGTGGTAATATTTCTTTTAGTAATCGCGTTCAAATTACGCAGCATAAAATCTTACGTTACAAGATAATGGCAATTCTTACAATTAGATTTATATTATAAATTCGTAATAATAATTCGTAATTTTTGTAGAGTCGGGACACGATCCTGACTACAAAAATCCGGCATATACAAAATCGCTTGCTCAGACTGCGAGAAAGTCTACATAGATCAAACTTAACGAAAGCTGGAAACTAGGTTCAAAGAACACCTTGCACATTACAAACACAATTAAGAATTCCTCCACCCCCTTTCACCCGGAACATATAAATACACAAGACGAAACCAAAACAATCCATACGACTTCAGCTACTGAAGATGAGAGCTTAACTCTCAAAATACGTATCTAGTGAGTTTTTCCACAGTGATTGTGCGTTTGTATGTACTTTTATTTCCTATTTAGGCTAGTTTCCGACAATAGGTCCCTGTAGGCCATCGCCCTGCAAACTTGTAATTATAAATTTATTTCCCCCTCTATTTTTCTCTTATTGACGTGTGATTGCTCACTTGGATTATTCTAAGTTCATAGAGGCAAAGAAACTAAGAATATGATATATATATATAAATGATTGTGACACTTTACTGGTGACAAAAAATGATTTTTCTTTAATATCTCGTACAATATCACTTATAACAAAAAATTCTTCAAGCAAAAATTGTACAACTAGTCAAATAGCATGGGTTTTGTTCAGTACATTTTTATCGAAGGAGTAGCCGATTTCATGAAAACCAAACGAGTCGTAATTCACTTTTGATTCCGAAAATTCCTCCCGTGGTTTATAATCGTTGTCAACGAAAGCAATCTTCGTTGCAACTGAAGTAAAAAAAAATCTGCTGTATATAGCTAATTAATTTAATTTTCGTTTGTGCGCGCGCAACATTTGGCAAATGAAGGGAAATGGATTATCTACGACGTACATCTATTTTCTTTACGTATACACAGCGTTCGTGAGTGAAAAGGAATGAGTAATTTACGACGAAGGAATGAACGCGAACAAAGGTTATATTATTGCTACTTGAGTGAGGTAAGTTTTAAATAATTGTAGATTGTTTTTATTAATTATAACTGATTAAGATATGTCGGTGAATCAAAAATGCTATATTTCCTTCGCTTCACTACTGGCATATAGTTTTTCAGTTTTTGGGCATTACAATAAGCCATTAATATTTGTCTTTTCTGACATGATTGCAGAAATCCTAAAGAACGCCTCTACCTCGCATGCATCCACGCATGATGTACGCATCTTTTCTAAGCTGGCGTATATTTCTCTTCTGCTGCTCGTCTATCTCTCACGATCACCGTCCTCCTTTCCCCTAGCACTTTCTCTTCTACCTTTCTCCCTCGCCGCTCTTCCCAGCACTCTCTCCTCACCCGAGCTTCCTTCGGCAGCTACAGTCGTCACACGGAGAGGATTTGCCTTCATGATTTCTGCCAATCTGTGACTTGGAGCGAGGAAGTATTTCATAGGAAAAGGTTCAGAAGATAGACAATATGGCAGCATTCTCCGCACATATTTTCTTCCTCATCGTGCCCGTTTTCGCTGCCGTGTCAACATCCCAACAGGCTCAGGTGAGTGAACATAGCGCAGAGCAAAAATCAGTTAATTATTTTTATATTCATCCTAGTGAGATAAATGGAAACATACCCGGATGAAGAACGCATTTCTCAAGAAGTATGAAATTATTTTGTCACTAGTATTATATTGCCCGTCAAAAATGACGGGCTCAAATTAATAAAAAACCGAATTAAAATTTTGAACTGACACCATTTATTTCTCGTAGCAGTCAGGTGCCAAAATAAACATTTGAGGTAGGGGAGGGGAAGAGAGCATTTAGCCATGGCACAACAATAAGAGCTAGATTTTTTATAATTACATTGTCGTCAAAGCAGTTATCGTTAAAATGGCAATATTTCCCCAAAATATACGATTTAAACGTTTAATATAAGCAATTTGAGCCGTACGAGAAAAAGATTAACAGAATGAGAGACTTTATTAATATTTCTTTAAAATGGTTTAGATCCGAAGATCGTAGATTAGTTCTTTCTGATTTTAATACCAAATAGAATAAAAGCGTGCTAGTCGAAAAGTATTTTTACGTGATATTTTATGGCAAATGAAAACGTCTTCCTTTGAGTTGAACCCAGGACTTTTTCAGGATTTCTTTCGCCATCACCTTAAAATATGCGAACCGAGAATTCCTGCAAAAATTTCGAACTTGTATCTCGATCCTTTATCTTGTTATTCACATTTTTACAGCGGGAGCGTTAGACACTCGCCGTTATATCAGGAACACAGACAGATCGCGGAAACTATATTAACTAGATAAATTAGCCCGTTTGAAACGGACTTTGTAATCGAACAAACGGCTGAGATATTTTGCGTCTTATGGAAGATTGAAATCACCTTATGGAGTCGAACCAGGGACCTTTTTTAAAAATTTTTGTCATTCGCTATTGGTACGTGATCATAGCAATTCTATCAAATTTGGTTGAACTGGCTGAAGAAACGGATGAGATATTGGGACAGAATGACCGAGTGAGCAACAGAATAAGGTTTTATTATATTCTGATATGCATAATGACTCCATGGCAAGTATACGAAATTCGTTCAGGACCATGGCACAAGGTGAGTTGGAGAAGCCTCGGATGGCACTCGTCTAAAGGCAGCATTACAGCTTCGTCGCTGCTGAACTACGCCTATGTGTCGCGATGTTGGGCGACATTTTCTCTTTTGGTCTCAGGCGGCAAATTTCTTTGGCTCCGCTCTGAATTCGTCGATGCATGAGGGCCAGTTAATGTGGTAGCTTTTATAGAATGGGAGCCCCAGCATAATAATTTCCCATAAGACCATGACCGGCGCATAAAGATAGATACTTGTAAAAAAATTTAATCTAAAATAGAATCATGATGGTCGTGAATAGAGTTGGAGAATATTTGCAGTCACTGCTATTTTGTCACAGTGACTAACGGGGAAGTGTGACCGGTAACAGGCATGCGCGGAAAGTGACAGATCACAGCCAGTCACAGATTCAGTCACCGCAGTCCCACTCCCACCCACCCGAGTCCTAACTTGGTCCCAACGGCCGAGACGAACTGCGTAGAGCAGAGGTTCTCAGGAAAAATAACTGCTGGCCGCACCTGTTTTGTACATTTCCAATACTTGATATTACGTAATTTTAAAAATGTATTCAAAATACGATGAAATCAATTATGTACATACATACCTTTTAGTGTCACAAAAGTTTACGAAATGGAAATTCGTCCGCACTTCTCTCCTTTACTGCTAAGCGGAGGGCAGCTTCAAGATGCTCATCCTTCACTTTGTTACAGTGTTTATATTTTGGATACTTGATTCGAAACTCAACCAACGAATTGCATTATAGTTGAGGAGCACATTATGTTTCTCGCTTGTCGTTTCACAAAGCGACTGAAAGCTATTTTTAAGGATACTGCGTGTATTTATTGTATTACTAGTTTTCTTTACAACACCCTCAACATCTTCCATTGTTTTACATACAAATGAGAACTTCCTGGTGAACAAAACAATTTAATTTGAAAACTTCACTGCTACAGTCATTTCTGAATAGTCTTAAAACGCCATTTGCCTCGCTCTGCATCGCGGCTGCTCCATCTGCAGTGATGCTGCACAGATTGTTAAATGAAATTCCTAAAACATCCAATCGAGACTTAATAGCTTCATAAATGTTTTTGGCATTTGGGCGTTCGTTAAGAGAAATCAAACACAAAGTTTTTCTGAAAAACTACCCTTGTCAATATCAAGGAAACGAGATCATACAACTATCTGATTAGTTTTAGTGATGTCATTACTTTCATCAAGTGACAAACTGAAATATAGACTTTTTGAAATACTACCTGCAATCTCATTTCCTATGAAATTCCCAAGCTCTATGAATCTTTGAACTGTGGCATTGCTAAGAGGAATGTCCCTGAATAACTGATTATCTAACAAAAGTTGAGCTACTATCAATTAACTGATTATCTGGTTGTGAGGAAAGAACCAATGTTTTAATAAATTCATCACCTGTACTTCCCGATGCAATAGCAAGCTTTAAAATGTAGCTAATTTCAGCTCGTCCTCTCGAGAAAGGTATACTTTCATTCATTTTTGTTGTTGAAACAGATCATTCCTACTGGCGTTTACCAGTTCTCTGCGCGCACCCAAATCCTTAAATTTTTTCTCTACTTCCGATTCGTGTGTACTGAAATGACGCTGAACTGCATAAGTTTTTATTTGGCGAATTTCAGTTTTACTTAATGCCCAAATCATTACGTTTTCTGCCGAATCAGGCTTTAAAAACACAATACTTTTCTTCCCACTCGGGATTAAATTTCCTTTTTTCAGCTCTAAAATCACGGCGTCGTTTCGGGGCAGGTGAAACACTAAAATCTCGGCTGGTGCTCGGATTTGCTTCATTAATTTCTTTCTGTTCCATTTTCTTAAAATAATTTAAAAGATTCATTATGGGTAAATTTAAAATCTTTTTAAAATACTGAGATCACTACGAAAAAGCAAACTAAATTAAGATTTCACTAGAAAATCATCACTGAATTTCTGGAAGACCCGTATTTCACTTAAAATCACACCTATGATCACACTTCCAACACACTTTTAAACACGCTACAATCACACTGATAATCACTCTAATTATTATTGTATTAGTGATAGAGAGACACCATGAAAAAACTGAAAACGAGGCACTAACAATATGTGAACAGCACATATGACGTGAGCGTACTCCTTCCAGACAAGCCAGTTCACGACTGACTTTCCAGGCCTCCCTTGCCCATTCCTTTGTTTACTAAAGGAGCAGTCCTTTACATTAACGCTAAAAGAGAGAGAAGAATTATTAAAGAATGGCGCGTTCTCAGCTGAGAAATATAGTCAGTTAACCTCCCTTTGTGTTTATAGAGGGGCATCTGGATAGATATATTTTTCTATGCGTCAACACTTGAGAGCTATATGGAAAGGGAGGAGAAGGGGTCTTCGGGCCCGGGCTAGTGCTTGGTTCAGCATTTATTGAGATCAACATAATGAGAGTGAGAGAGAAACACTTATGACATCATTGCACAAACAAGCCCATTCAAAGATATTTACGTAAGTATTAGTAATTCAGAACGCAATGTTATACTGTAATTTTGTTGTGTTTTTCTAAATAAAAAGTGATTTCAAGCCAATTATATTTTTTGAAAATTTGCATTTTGGGCGGGGGTGGGGGGATTTAAGCTTTGTGACGTCATATATGGAGGGGGGGGGTCTGAGTTTTTGTGACGAAATATGACGGAGGGAGGGGGAGGTCAAAAATCCGCCAAAATTGCGTGCCGTCATTTATGGACGGACCCTCAGTGCAGTATAGGCAACTCTTGTTCAACGAACATTTATTGAACGAATGTTCGCTTTAACAAATGAATTGAATTTTATGGCTTTAATCTTCGCCGAAAAATCCGTTTACTTTAACGAACTAAATAACATGTATCCAACTCAGATCGAAGAAACTCGGATGCTTACGAAATCTCTTGGGGTCACAAGGACCGTCTTATTTACCCATGGATTGTTCGTGTGTCCACTTTATCACGCATTTTTCCTATCGCCTGCACTTCTTCTTCTTAATATGACGTCACCGAACGTGCTGTTTGTTAATTAAAATATATTTACAAATTAAGGAAGCTAAGTAGTCCAAAGTGTGTCAGTAAACTGCACGTACCTCCTAGTTGGTAGGACACGAGCAACGGAATTTTGGCTCACAAGGTAGTCTCTAGAGTAGAGATCCTAGCTTGTGTAGAATAGCGTAAGCATACCTGGGATAATACTGGGTGTTGGTTTCGCTTGTAGCATGACGGCCAAATTGTGCCAAAACTGACCGGTATTGTGCCCTTACCGTTAGTAGGGAATGCTGCATGTGTCATGGGTACAGTATAGGCTGGTAACCTTGCTTACCCTATTTTTAACGTTACTACAATGTGCTATAAGAATGCCTCGGATGACCGAAACCATAATGGTCGGCGTAGGTCGAAGCAGGTTGGCCCATCTGATGATGACCCGGTATGGAAGATTGCAATATGGAATGTAAGAGGTGTGTATGGGAAAGAGAGTGCTACCACCTTACGTTCTTTACAAATCAACATGTATGTGGTCAACCTGGATGGAGAATGGACCTATGGGAAGCCATTATGGCCACAACAGCAGTGGTTGGTTTGATGCTGAAAGTTTCACTGACTGGTTTGAGACACTAATGTTGCCAAGAAAGACGACATCTGAATCTTTGTGAACAAAATAATATTAGCTTCGTTTGCTTGCCCCCCAATAGCAGCCACTTAACACAGCCAATTCGTCCTAGTATAATCGTAGACTAATATATTTGCTATGAAATCAGAAAGTTGTTTTTCCTTATATTGTGGCAACCCTGCTTTTTAGATCCATTTTAAGCATGTTCATTTCATTTTGCCATTTTATACTCTCCCTACAAACAAAATTTCTTTGAAATCCGCTTCAGCCAATACCTTTGAAATTAATAGTTACAAATTCTAACTTTGATATTTTGGTAGCCCTGTTTAGTCGACCCAGTTTGAATATAATAATTTTGTTATTTATTTATATAAAGATTATACACAATATTTGGTTAAAATCCATGCCATCAGTTATCTAGAATTACATGTAAAAGAGCCCTACTCTTTAGCTCACAAGCAGCTTTAAACATGTTGAGTTCATTATGGCATGTTGTACAAATTTTATATAAAAAATTTAATTGAAATCCATTTGGCCAATTCCTTTTAAGTCCATAATTAGTGAAAGAATTTAATTTGTTATTGTGGTACCCCTATTTGGCTGATTCTGTTTAAATATACTACTATAGTTTTCTATATATGTGTACATTATAAATATTATAATTTGGTTTAAATTGATGCAGACATTTCAACACAAATACAGTAAAACCCCGATTTAATGTTCCCGCATTTAGTGAAATCCCGGATTTAGTGAAGATTTTTTCAGGTCCCGACAATAGCTCCATATAAACAATGTATTATTTTCCCGCATTTAGTGAAACCCGATTTAGTGAAAAACCCGCATTTAGTGAAAAAATATTATGTACTCGTACTTCAATTTTTATTTGACGCTTCCCGCATTTAGTAAACTTTTTTATGTGCAAAAAGAAATCACAAAAGAAACATATTGTACGTAAAAATTACGATATACGCACAAAACATTGTGAATGGCTCATCACGGGCAAGCGACTACATTGTCTGCTAAGACGGTAGCAGCCGCAAGGAAACCGTAAATCCTACAATGTAATGAATCCTGCTCGTATGTTCCTCATTTCTGGTATCATGCTCAGTTACCTGTTGTCATAGTGTGATATATACTCGACGTCGTTTACGAGAAAATGTCCTTTGAAAATCACGATCCGAGAGTCATCGAAATAAGAACGTTAAAAGTCCTTTCTTAAATTTCTTGGACTGTTGGTCTAGGGCAGCGTTTCCCAAACTTTGCAGTCCTGGGGACCGGTTATTACAAACTTTGCAGACCTGGGGACCGGTTACTTTAATAATAATTTTTTGCGTCCCACCGTAGTACACACATAAAAAAATTCCCAACAAACCATTTGCGAATGGAACTACTTTGCTTGCACGTCCGATGAATGCACAATAAATAAAGTATTTAATACATTGCACATGCATATTTATAAAACCATAAAATCAATTTAAAAAAATCAAATTCCATTGTATATCTATTTATTCACTTTTTATGTATCTTTACAACATTAGGAATTAGCAATTCAATCTTACAAAATGAGTAATAAAGGAAAAGAGAACATACTAATGTGAAGGATGCTGTCGTTTGTTATTACATAACAACTGTATGTCAGGATGAAAAGAAGTCAATTTTATCCTCAGATCTGGCTCGACATCCAATCTATTCCTATACTTGGTTTTTAAGAAAACCAAAGTAGAGAATGCGGCTTCACACTTATATGTTAAACTGAAAGGCATTAGGAATCTGATCGCTTTCTCAGATAAATGTGCATATTCATTTTGGCAACTCAGCCAAAAATCAATCAAGCAGAGGTTATCAAAATTGTGTTTCAATGCAGTATCACAAGAAAGTTCAACTAGTGAATCTACTTCCGTTTCACTTAGTTGCAATATTTCTTCATTTTCTGTGCTAAGAGTGAATGAGTTCCTAATCCACATTTTACTGCAGTCAATTTGGGGAAAATATTCATTTAAGCTTGATATTAGCCCCAGGAGATGTTCTTTTATTGTTACAGAAAGCGCATCTAAGTTATTTACATCGGCATAATTTTCTAATAATTCAGATCAAGTACAAAAAGACTTAAAATTTCCCTTTTCAACTCGTTGTGACCACAAACGAAGTTTTTTTATTGTTGCTTCAACATTTTCCAGAACTTTAAAAATATCTATGTTGGTGCCCTAGAACCTTAAGTTCAACTCATTTAAAGCACAAAATATATCGCTTAAGTAGGCTACCTTTGTTAACCAATCAAATTCGCGAAATATGTCTTTAAATTCGTTTATAAAATCTCTTACCGATGGAGGATGCTGTTCAAAAAACAATAAAACTTCGTCTTTCATTTCAAGAAGTCGTTTCAAAACGTTTCCTCTTGATAACCATCGCGATTCACAGTGTAAAAGGAGATGCTCATGCTCACTTCCTAATTCTTTACACAAAGCAGTAAAGATCCTGGAATTTAATGGACGAGATTTAATATAATTTATAAACCTCACACATTCTTGAATAGTTGAACTCAAAAGTGAGGGCATACCTTTCACGGCTAGAGCCTCTCTGTGAATAATACAGCTACAAAGTATCTGACACATAAAGCGATTATTCCAAAAATCGCTAAATGTCGCGTTTTATTTTCTACCGGATCAGAATTTCATCTCAATGTGTTGCAATACATTTAATCCTACGTGTTCGGATCACGGCATATTCCGGCGCGTTTATTTTACGCAAATTCTCGACGGTTTTAGACTTACAAACGAGTGCACAAACACATACAGAAGAGTCAATTTAATTTGTTACAGCTGTATACGTAGACGTAATAGGATAGCGCGATTATTTTAATATTTTCTGAGGACAGGCATTTTTTTCCCAAGGACCGGTACCGGGCCGCGGACCACACTTTGGGAAACGCTGGTCTAGGGGAAACGAGTTGGATTTCAAATATTTTTGCCGAGGTTCGATTCCCGAAGGGACCAATATTTTTTTCTCCGGTTTTTTAAATTTGTTCGCAATTTCCAGCATATCATAGATAAAACATGCAAACCATTTAAATAAATGTATTCAATGCATTATAACCACTATTTTCTTCATCGTAATTCTTCACCGTAATTCTTAACGAACATAATTTTACGGATCACCCATTCGCTTTACCATCTCGTCATGTATTGATCATGATTTAAAGTTCTTATCTCGATGACTCTCGGATCGCGATTTTCAAAGGGCATTTTCTCGTAAACGACGTCGAGTATATAGCACACTATGACAACAGGTAACTGAGCGTGATACCAGAAATGAGGAACATACGAGCGGGATTCATTACATTGTAGGATTTACGGTTTCCTTGCGGCTGCTACCGTCTTAGCAGACAATGTAGCCGCTTGCGCGTGATGAGCCATTCACAATGTTTTGAGCGTATATCGTAATTTTTACGTACAATATGCTTCTTTTCTGATTTCTTTTTGCTCATGAAAAAGTTTTAACGTTCTTATCTCGATGTCTCTCGGATCGCGATTTTCAAAGGACATTTTCTCGTAAACGACGTCGAGTTGGCACCTATACTATAATTAACGAGAGTTGGGATCTGGCCGTTTTGCCCTCCGGGTGGAGGGGATGCGCCGACAGCGAATCAGGTAGTCTCCCTCAGGCGGGTCCTATGTTGCCAAACCTCATGGAGCCTCCGAGCTTCTGCCTGGAGCTCAGTGTGCTGTTAGCCTTTGCCTCTTACGTTACCGTGTGCCTTTTCGCCTTTTTAAGTTTTCACGTCTTTCGAGTTTTCTCGTATTTTGAGTGTCGTCTTTTGCGTTTTAGTTCCAGGTTTTTTCACGTAGTGGAAATGTCTCGTCCATCACGCTCGAGAGGAAGACCGAGGAGCCGATCTGATGATATAAGCAGATCTGGAAGATCACCATTTGGGCATGGAGTAACCATCAGAAGTCAAGCTCGGGAGATGGTTTGGTCTGCGAGGGACTTTTTTGAGAGAGAAAATGCTCATATCACCGACACCGGTTCTCCTATTATCCCCTTCAATAAGGTTATCAAAAGGACATCAGCTGCACTTAATGTTAGCTCAAATACCGTGTGGAGAGTGTCGAAAGAAAAGAAAATGCCATCCAACGAACCATAGCCATCTAATATATTAACCCCGGGCAAGAAAAGGCCCCGAGATTCAAAGATCACCAACTTGGACTCGTTCAAGGAAGATGTGTTTCGAAGACACATCTATGGATACTACCGGAGGAAAGAGCATCCAACATTGCTCAAAGTATATAGATCGCTTAGGGAAGAAAATTTGTACGAAGGAAGTATAAGCTCGTTGAGGACAATATTTTTTAACTTGGGTTTTGAATACAAAAAGATTAATGGCCGAAGCTTACTTCTGGAGAGAGGAGATGTTATTACAAAAAGAAGTTTATTCCTACACCAATTAGTCGGAAAAAACTTCGACGATAACGTTTGGCTGGATGAGACATGGGTGAATGCGGGACACACCGTTAAGAAGGGATGGACCGACCATACCAAAGAAGGCATGTCGGAGGTACCATCTGGTAAGGGAGGGAGACTCATCGTTTGCTATGCTGGGTCCTCAAATGGCTTTGTTTCCAACGCCAACCTTGTATTTCGCTCCAAGAAAACCGGCGACTACCACGAGGAAATGGATCATAAAAAATTTTATGAATAGTTCAAAACAGCGCTACTGCCAAATATTAAAGAGCACAGTTTGATAATAATGGACAATGCGCCATATCATTCTGTGCAAATCAATAAGCCTCCCACAGTTGCTAGCAGGAAGGCCATGATAATAGAGTGGTTGGCGGAAAACAACATCCCTTTTGATGAGGGAATGACGAAGAGAATATTACTTAATTTAGTGCATAAAAACAGACCCCAGTTCCCTTCATACGTAATAGACGAACTGGCCAAAAGTGAAGGACATGAAGTGGTTCGTCTTCCCCCTATCACTGTCACTTCAACCCCATCGAATTGATATGGGAACAGGTTAAAGGTCATGTAGCCAGAGAAAATAAGTCATTCACTCCAAAAGAAGTGGAAAGAAACACTGTTCAATGAAGGTCTTCATAAAGTGACACCGGGAGACTGGAAAAAGGCTGTCGACCACGAGAAGAAAGAAGTAGAAGACGCTTGGGAAAAAGAAGGAACTTTGGACGCAGCTGTTGACGAACTTATCATTCGATTGGAAGAAGAAAGTTCTACTGAAAGTGAAATGACTTCTGATGAACATAGTGATCGTGAAGAGTTTATGGAAGGTGTTGAACTTTTGAAATAGCGTAGAACAATGTGTAAAAAGTCATTTGTGTAAATTTTGCTACTTATAATTAATCACTACAATAAAAATGTGTTATTAATATCTATTCTATGCTTGTATACCAAACAAAAAATCATACCAAAATCCTGTCTGAAAGTTCCTAAAATATTCTATTCAATAATTTCAATGTTTTTAAAAGCATTATTACTGGAATAATTCACTTAGCAACTGACGAGTTTTAACCCTCCAGTACTCCGCGTGGGGGGCTGTGGACACCTCAGGCACATTTTCAGTTATATTCCTTTGAGTTTGGGCGTTTTTTCCAACAATAAGAGAGTGCTGCACTGGAAATAAGCGCTTTTTTCTTTGTGTGGATGATGTTCATATTTTATTCTAAAATTATTGTTATTATCTATAGAACATTTTTATTTCACATAATTTGAGATTGTCTCTGAATAGTTTCTTCACTGATCGACATCATAAAATGTGTTATTTCCCGTAATTGGAGATCGCATCTCAACAATTTCTTCACTGACTCTGATCCTACAAGGTTTGTAGATTTTTATTATTTCAGTGTTCGGTTTTCGTTTTGAAACTCCTAGTCAACTGTTTCCAATTAACATTTGACAGAACTGTTATAAATATTATAGTGAATTACACTAATATTAATATTGAAAAGGAAAATCCAATAGTTTTCAAGGTCATGATGCGAAAAACAGGGTTTCCTCTCGTGTACAATTACTATTTCTGTTCTATTGTGGTATTTCACATTTATTGAATGGAACTGAAGATATTTTAGGTATATTCCTAAAAACTGTCAACTGACTCATAGATTGACCTCCGAAAATATTCATGAAAGTGTACCTTAATACTTTTTCTTTTCGAAATAGATTAATAATTACAAAATCATTTGAAACTTCTCAAAACTATTAACGTATAAATGACTATGAATAGAACAAAATAAAGAATCAACTGAATAATAGCGATATTGCTTTTATAACAATAAAATTGTGGTTTATCAGGAGAACCCCACGCGAGTACTGGCGGTTGAAAAATTAACGCGAGTACCGGAGGATGAAATTTTAACGTTGTTTCTGAATGTGTGGTTACGATTCCCTGAAAATATGATTTCTTGCATTGCCAGTTTCCGAAATAATTTGAGAATAGAATACGAGCCGTTCGGTCTGTCCGAGTACGCCTGCGCGGTGGGCGAAATACAGTGGAGGGGATGGAGTGGAAATGCGGTGGAGGGGGAACCGGCAGAAGTCTAGGTAGCTCCGCATTTTAAGCTCCGCCTCCAGAAATCCAAACTCTCGTTAATTGAAGTATAGGTAGAAATAGGAGTCCGTTATTTTGCATATAATTTCATTCTGCAAAGTCGAATTCCGATACGAGTGTCACACCTTGGGGGCTTCCCTTGTGAGACATGTCAGCTGATTACTCCGATCCCGATGACGTAATGCCTGTCCCCCCTCTGTCTACCTTATCTAGCAGTTCAACTCTTCGTTGTGCTGCCTGCCTGTTCGGCGATCACTGCGTAAACCTGAAGCAATTGTGAAAAATATTCTTTCTACTATTTTTATTCCTTAATAATGGCTACTAGTAAAAGGAAGAAGCTGACAATTACGGAAAAAGTGAAAATCATTCAAGAAGTGGAAAAGAACCCAAGCATGCCTGCGATAGAAATTGCACGCAAATTTAATCTTGTACCGTCTTCATTGTTTTGTATAATGAAGAATAAACAATTAATACTTGACGAAGAAGTGAAATGTGGGGGTAAAGCCATCAAAAGAAAAAATATCAAATCATCACCATATGATGAAATGGAGAAGATATTGATAGAGTGGTTTGTGGGAATGCGCTCCGCCAACCTCCCAATCAATGGTGTACTGTTGAAGGAGAAAGCAATTAGGGTAGCAAATAGGCTTAGAATAGAAAACTTTAAGGGTTCCAATGGATGGCTGGACAGATTTAAGAAGCGCTATGGACTTGAATATAAAAGTGTTTGTGGCGAAAGTGCTAGTGTTGATGAAGGAGCTGTTGACTACTGGAAGAGTGTAACATTGGTAAGGTATTTAGAAGGCTATAAGCCGAATGATATTTTTAATGCAGATGAAACGCATTTTTTTCAACCTTCTTCCATCAAAAACTCTTGCTACTAGAGGAGACAAGTGCCATGGTGGAAAGAGAAGTAAAGATAGGATAACTGCACTTTTATGTGCAAATTCAGATGGCAGTGAAAAGTTGACGCCTCTAATAATAGGTAAATTTGCCAAGCCAAGGTGTTTTAAAAATGTACAGGCATTGCCATGTAAATATGCCAGTAATAAAAATGCATGGATGACAATGGATATATTTAAAACATTTTTGAAATCATTAGATGCAAAGATGGGTGGTGCAAATAGAAAAATTCTTCTATTTATTGATAAATGTCCGGCCCACCCTCCAGATACTGATTTTCTTCGCAATATTAAAGTGGTGTTTTTTCCAACTAATTGTACTAGCCATCTGCAGCCACTTGACTTGGGCATTATTCACTCCATGAAAGCAAAGTACAGGAAGGCTTTGGTGCAGAAAGCAGTATCCTACATTGAGATGAATAAACATTTGAAACTGAGCGTCCTTGAGGGTTTGCATATGGTAACAGCTGCATGGAATTCAGTTACACCTCAAACAATATCAAACCCTTTTCATAAGGCTGCGTTCAATTGCAACAATGCTATGGAAATTGATGTAGATATCGATGTGATTGACCACGAAAATTGGTTGAAAATTGCACCTGACATGGACACAAATTTTGAAGAGTTTGTCCGGTGTCATGATCTTGAGAGTACGTCTGGTCCTCCACAAGATGTGGAAGAAATCTGTAATACCAAAGAGACTGAGGAAGAAGAGGCAGTAGTAGAAGAAGAGGCAGTACAAGAAGAAGAATCAGTTCCCACACTTGGTGAAGCGGTTCAGGCACTTGAAGTGGTGCGAAGATATTTAACTTCTTTTGATGTGAACAGCACTACTATATCAAAAGTAAATTCTTTGGAGCGAGAAGTTCTGAATGTTCAGAGCACCTGCCAGAAGAAGCAAACAAGTTTGCTGGAATATTTTAATAAATAATTTTCTTGTAGCTATGTATGCTTGGTTTTTGAATAATTTTGATATTTTTTGTGAAATTCCAAATATATTTTAATATTTTCTATTTAATGTTGTATGATGAAGCTTTTTAAAGGAGGGATGAAAAATTGTTTCAAGATTTATGTCAATTTTGAAAATATTTTGAAAATTTTGAAATTATTTTTTGTATTCATATGAATGATTCATTACAGAAATTTTCATATTCAATAGCAATAAGGCTTGTTTGTCACTGGAATTTGTTTATGAATGTTTATTTTAAAAGTATTAATATAAGTATTGTGCATACAAAATTGAAAAATGGATTTTTATTATAGAGACCATTTTCAGTGGCCTTATTCTGGTATTGTATAATGGAACTAATACACAAGCAAAAAAGATAAATTTAACTCATTTTAATTGAAAACCTCCATTTAATGAAAACCTCGATTTAGTGAAATATATTCTAATCCCCCAGCGATTCGTTAAATAGGGGTTTTACTGTATATGTAAAATTAATGTTTCTTAATTTCTTGTATTGTGGCAGCCCTGCTTTCTATATCTATACTAAACATCATGATTTTGTTTTTTTATTTTACACGCCTCCTTTCTACAAAATTTCATTGAAATCGATTAAGTCAATTCCTTCTTTATTCATAATTACCAAAAAGTTTAACTTTGTAGTCGTGGCTCCCTTGTTAAGTTGATCCAGTTCAGATATGCCACTTTAGTCATTAATTTACGTGTGTATTCTATGTACCAAATTTAGTTGAAATCGGTTAAGCCAATTCTTCCTTGATATATACGTTTGGACGGACGGACATCACGAAGATAATAGTGCTTTTCAGCATTGACGAAAAGCACTAAAAAGGGAGAGGTAGGAAAAGATTTCAGCTGATAGATGATTTGAAAGGGAAAGAGAGTAATCAAGATATGAAGAGGACAGTGGAAAATAGGAGTTTATGGAGAACCAGGTTTAACCATCAACAATCACGGACCTATCTACGGACAGACTACCTATGATGATGATGATACTTTGTAAATGAACGAATAAATTTTCTTTTACAAAGTATTTTTTATTCTGCAATGATTAATCTGAAAGGGTTTCGCTCCACATTAGCTGGCCTGAAATCTGGTCACTTGTATCTAAATAGGAGGGTGGATAGGTAATAAGCATAATCATTGAGTGTTAAATCCCAGGCTCATTAATATAAGTTGCTATCACCAGTTCTATTTCGTATTGCTGTTATTAAGTTTTTTTTTAAACCTCTACACCAAGGTTGTACACTAAGGTGACCAACTTTTCAGGAAGCCAAGGAGGGACACTTTCAAATACATATTTGCCGAGTACTGTAAGGAAGGACAGATTACAGTGGCTTGTTTGTGGTGCAATTATTGATGAATCAGTCTTAGATAGATAGATGCAATAGATAACAGATAGCTCAGTGTGACCAGTGAGGGTATTCCAGACGATTTAAATGACAATTTGGGATATTAATCAAGACTTTTCAAAAAGCAGGACACAAATTGTTACAATTAACAAGGCGGGACAAGTGATGAAAAGGAAGGACTCCAAATTTGGGAACGGTTGGTCACCCTATTGTACACGCATTTTTATCTGTATTACCCTTGACCATCTCCCCTTCCCTCTTCATATTTAGCCTCTAAATATTGTAATTTATGGTTAAGGAAGAATTCTTTCCACATTAAAACCTAGGTGTTAATGTCTTTCAAATAAGAAAAGAGGAATTCTTTCAATTAAATAAGAGAACTTGGATCATTCTAACAATAAAGTAAAATATAAATATGCAAATGCTTTAGTATCTTTAATTGGCAGGAGCAACAACACCAAGACTTGAGTCAATCAAATCAGAGGTGCATGCAGAGTCCGGCTTCATCCAAGAAACTAGAAAGTGTGATCAACGAATGCCAAGATGAAATTAAGCTAGCCATTCTAAAAGGTAATTCAATTTATATATTTTATAATGACAAAAACAGGGTGACAGCAGAAACAAATGATGGGACTCAACCCTAATCAAGTAAATAAGAATAACTGGATAAAAATTAACTTAATAAAAATTTTCACAGACACATTTACCATATTTGTTGGCCTATAAAGCACTCTTTCCCACAAAAAAATTTACCTAAAATACATCTTCATCTTTATGGATTGAAGATATCGAGGTAATTCAGTCACAGACTATGCAAATGAACAGGTTAGATCTACTGAGTATTGCCACAAACAGTGGCAACTATATTACAGGAATCCTCAGGGAAAAATCCTAAAATCTAACCAAGATAACAATGTAAAATGAGTGTTTCTACCTTTCCCCTTCCCCTCTCTTATTGGCCATCGTTAATCAGCATGAGACCACATACCCTCCCCTACCCACCTCTAGTCAATAATGTCATCCTCATCCCTTCTTCTCACGACTGCCTTAACCTCCCCCCTCTCCCATGCCTAACCTGTATAAGTATAGCGTGTTTTTAACCCCTTTGTCACCTTGCAGCAGTCCTGGGTTCAAATCCAGCAGAGGTCAGATTTTTAACATAGTCTCTTCCTGTACCCCACTTGTGTGGTATGAGGAGACTGTGCAAGTCAGTGCTCTGCCCTTCATTAAGGAATATTAAGCAGTTGGCCCCCTTGGTGCTCTTTGTAAAGCGTAGGCAAATTTTGGCACCGGGTTTCCCTCCTCCCTTCTGAGTGTGTCTGGTATGGAAGGCTACAATACTCCAAGGGGCTGATTAGCCATAGAATGGAATAGAATTTTTATTGTTCCAACAGACAATTATACTGTTGTATAGGACAAGTCAAGAGTATATAAAATATAAATATATTACAAGTATAATATAAGGAAATATGGATCATTGAATTTAAAAAGCTAAATCAATAGTTAACATAACAGATAAAAGGAATACAGTAAACAACATAATACAAAATCACTCATTCAGGTATTCTAGTATGGAGTAATACATTCTGTTTAGCAAAAACTCTTTCAACTCCTTTTGGAAAGCCGCATTACTTTTCACAGATTTCAGACCTGTGGGTAATTTGTTATATAGTCTCATACCTATTTCTTTTGGTCCTTGGGCAGTTTTTTTATAGTTCACATGCAGTGGCGGCTCGTAGCTAAAATTAGTGGGGGTGCTGCTCCAGAAAATTTTTAGCCTTTGTTTTAAAATTGTGTAAAAGGAAAAAAACATGTATAAAAAGAAAATTTATTCAGGAACTTGATAAAATCTTAACAAAAAAAACCAAACATTTTTTACTTACTTTAACTTAAATTGTTACAGTTCAAGCTTGATCTATTCATTTAAAAATGAAATACATTCTTGTTGTTTTAATTTGCGCAAAAAGTTCGATAATTTTCTCCTTGATCTCTGGATGACAATTGAGGAAATTTTTCTCCATTGAAAGTACTGCAAGCGCATTTAGTCTTTCCGAATTCATAGTGCTTCTTAAAAAAGTTTTTATTCTTTTCAATGTTGAAAAGCAGCGCTCTGCCTCTGATGTAGTCATGGGAATTGTCAAGAGGATTTTTATCAGTTTCGTAATTTCACTAAAAACATCATCTAGATTATTTTCCAAGATAAATTTCAGCAGCTCAATTAATTTGCAATATTCATGAATATCAGTCCTACAATAGAATACTTTTAGTTCAATTTCAAGCTTTTCTTTGTCAATCATGGGATAAACTTCAGTGGTCAGTACTATCTCTTTTGTGGGATGTTCATTCTTAAATCTAGTGAAGCATTTCTTGTTGAACAATTTAACAGCTACTAAGTGTTTAGTGGAAGAATATCTGTCCATTATATCAACACATATATAGTCACACACTTCCTTAGCTTCTGCCATGAGTGTCTTTGAAGGATTCTCACAGTACTTTGAGTTTCTCAATTCTAAAATAGCAGTTTTGAAATTTGTTATATATTCATTAACTTTAAACACACTAATTTCTCGAGATTGCATTCGGTTGTAAATTATTTCAACATGAGGCATAATCTGATGAAAAAGCTCTAACCAAAACTTGAAATTATCATCATTCAGGTATTTTAAAATTCCTGTTGCTTCTGCAATGGTTTGATCTGCATTTGATGTTGACTGAATTTCAGTAAGGCAGTTTTTTAAAGGTTGCAAATTTTCATGAACTCTGTTTATGGTCCGTATGTTGAAATTCCACCTTGTAGAGGATGGACGTGGAATGCTGACGTCCATATGTTTCTTGAGAATGGACACACGTTGTGGTGATCTTGAGAAGAATGTTGGAATAGCCAGAATGTTAGAGAAAAATATTCTTGCGTTTTGTGTAATACTTGCTGCATTTCTCATTATTAAATTAAGTTGATGTGCATAACAGTGAATGAAATGTGCATTACTATAAACTGCTTTTATTTTTGCTTGAACTCCTGCTTTTTTGCCTTTCATGACATTTGCACCATCAAATGTCTGAGCTATCAGTTTTTGTCCATTTCCTTGAAGGATTATGTCCAATTGTTCTAAAATACGTTTTGATATGCCATCTGCAGTTTGATTTTCTGGAATAAAGAATCCCCAAAACGCTCAAATATTTCTTCATTCAATACGTACCGTAGAACAAGGACCATTTGAGTGTGTTCCGAAACATCTGTTGTGTCATCAGCCATGACAGCTACAAAGGAAGCTTTTCTAATTTCCGTCCTTATCTCCTCATGGTATATTTGTAGCAGGCAGTCAAGTATCTCATTCTGAATGGTCTTAGAAACACCTTTGAAGACTGCACTGGTTTCTAAGTGATTCTTCAAATCTGAATCTAATTTAGATGCAAAATTTACTAATCCTCTAAATACCCCTGGATTTACTGAATCGTCTTTTTCATCATGTCCACGTAAGGGAGTTTCAAAGTTTCCACAAAAGTAAATGCAGTCTATTATTTTGGACAAAATTTCATGGTTCTTTTTAACTTTTATATTATGCTCATTGATTGAAAGTCTGTATGCCTCACTAAGTTTCTCCTTAATACTTACAGTTCCTAAAAGTGACAGTGAAACAACATTATCAATGTGCTTCTTTGACTTCTCATGCTTTTCAGTTTTTTCTTTCATTTTGTTTATATTTCTAAAACCATCTTTTGTCCACAGTACATCACCTCCAAACAGCAAACACGGGAAGCAAAACAGTGCATTTTTTACTTCACAGCCGCAAAGCCAACTTTTCCGTTGGTACCATTCAGAATTAAAGCTACGAATATATTTCTTGTTGTTGCTTTTGCCTGGCTGAGATATTAGAATATCAGGTGTTGAACGACCTCTTTTCTTAACTGTAACTTTCTCATGGAGAGATAGCTGTGAAAACTTAAGCTGTTGAAGTTCACTTCTAGTCACAGAACTTATTTCTTGGGGATGCAAGGCCATGGTTAAAGTTTTCTGTTACATAAAAGAACCGAAAAAAAATGAATCAAATAGAATAGCTGGAAGCAGAATAATAATCTAATTCTACACTCTTCTACACTTTATCACATTCAAGAATATGGTACACGGTTTTTAAGCACAACACACGCTGAGTAAAAAAAACTTCCTTCCACCATCACACCAGAGCCGGCCCTGCGAGAGCAACAGTGCTCTCTCTACCTGGCAGTCCCGCCTTCCTCCCCACCCCCCTCCTATGTGCGCATGCGCACAACAGTCAAACACCACGTCGCTGGCACTGTGAAGCGCACAGTTCCATACAAAGATTTTTGTATCTTTTTCATAAAGTGGGGGATGGCTACTGAAGTACTGACATTAAGCTTAAGGAATATATATTGTACTACAAAAATAAAGAAAGAATTAAAGAAAAAAGGACTCATTATATTAAATGTTATCGATAATATCAAGTGGAAATAGGGGGTGCTGCAGTTCCGCAGTGCCTATACACGAGCCGCCACTGTTCACATGTAACAGATGCAAATCATTTTGTCCTCTAGTGAAATGAGCATGATGGTCCGACTTTTTTGTAAAATAAACTGTTTTTCTGTATGTAATTTATCAAAGAAAATATATAAATACAAGGCACAGTCAGAAATTGCAGAGATTTAAAAATTGGGTGGCAATGGGATCTGTATGGTTTACCAGCAAGGATTTGAACAGCTCTTTTTTGTAGCTTAAATATTCTTAATGAATATGATGAACTACCCCCGAGTATAATGCTATATGTAATTCGTGAATAGAATTCAGTAAAATACAACATTACTAGTACATCACTATTTACAGATTGCCCTAAAAATCTTAAAACAAAGCAGATGGAGTTTAATTTATTTGCTAGCAAGCTAATATGCGGTTCCCAGCTAAAATTAACATTAATGTGAATAACTAAGAACTTGGTTAAGTTCACCTGTTTAATGGATTTGTTAATTTTACATAGTAGACTTTCTATATGGGAATTATGGGAGAAATACACCAGTTAAGATTTTTCTATATTAAATTTTCATCACACACATTTGTTGTAAGACTAGGCTGCTATTGTGGGTCAGTTTGTCACGTGATGGAGTGGACAGTAGAATGTTCGTGTCATCAGCATATAGCAAAGTTTTTGCACCATCAACAGTTTTGAGACACTCTGGTAAATCATTTATGTATACTAAAAACAATACAGGTCCGAGAATGGATCTCTGTGGAACACCAAGTTTTACTATGTTATTATCTGAAGCATGAGTCGTGCTGTCGGCTTTAATGACCACTTTGTGGGTCCCATTCACTAGATATGATTGGATCCGGTTAAATGGCACACCTCTCACTCACTTATTTAGTTTACTTAGTAGGAGATTGTGATTTACGCAATTAAAAAACCCTTTGGCAGATTTGGGAAAATGTCATTTCCAAGAGTTCATTCCATGGAATGAACATTGAGGCAGGGCAAGCATAAGGCAGATTTGCTAAATTGACCAGCGGTAGTTTTCTATACACGCTCCTTTACCAATCATTCCCAAAATATTTTTCCTGATCTCTACATCTAAAAGGTTCCAAGAGTTCTCCATCCTTTGAGCCGGTCGAGATCTTATGCATGGACAAAAGGATGCCTTTTGCATAGTAAATATAGTAGGTGAGTGACTGAGAGCCCTCATGGATTATCAGTTGTGCTTGGGGTAACAATCCTTTTGTCTTGGGCCAGAGCCTATAGACATGCAGACATGAGACAATTGTGAGGGATGCACTGAAATACAAAAATCAATGGTCGATGGGAAGGAAGCCTTGCCTTTCACTTGAGCTATTCGTTCGAACCGAATAAAAGTTTAGAGTTCCGAAGTTCTTGATGGCTTGAAAAATATCTGAGCCCAAAAGCTCCTCATAAATATGATGCCTTCTGCGGTCGCTCAACCACTCCATGCCACTGCATGGCCCTGAGTTCACCGTTCATTAGAAAAACAGTTTTTGGATTTTTTCTAGGAAATTTCATGTAAGCCTTATTTTTTTTATACACATTGTTTTTTTTATTTACTTCATTATTTCAATGTAGCGAAGTGAATAATGCAGTTCTTTCATCTATTTGAAGGCTTAATAGATGCTCATTCAATCAGAGACAACAATGTGGGTTGCCTTCGGAAAGAATACAAAAAAGTCATAAAATTTCAAAAAGAAATGCATATTTCTGACAAATTCTTCCATGTAACAGATAAACATTGCAAGAATAAGATATTTTATAGTTGAGTCGTCGAATAAAGCAAAAACGGAGAAATTCGGTCCATATTTACGTATTTTAACAAGTGATAGAAAAAAACCTTGCACATTGAAAAATCAAAACTCCTGTGTAAACATATGGGAAAATATAATAATCTCTTGGTGTCGAACCTGGGACACTTATGTAAATGAAAATAGTTTTCTCGAGGTCTCCTAGTTGGCAGACACAAAATGACATTTACAGCATTTCTCTATGACAAACTGTTCAAGAGATAAAAGGGGGGGATGGAAAGACATTGAGTAATTATATATAAAAGATAATAATAATAATCAATAATTGTATTTCTCAAAACAATTAGTTATAATGTAAATATCATTGTAAATTTTAAACATTATTGTAAATTGTAACTTTTATTGTAAATTGAAACTATTATTGCCAATTATAGTAAGAATAATAATAACCAATAATTGTGAAAGAAATAATATAAATATTTTATTATAAATAAACTTTTTTGAAAGGGAATTCCATCATTATTACTGAAAAGTAAACCATAAATTTATAAGAATTTTTAAAAATCTAATCCGCACTTTTTTTTCAAATTTACATATCTTGAAACTTAGAAACCATATTTGGATTATTTTGTTTTGGTGACACTTTAGATGCAATAAAAAGGTTAGCTTATCTTGGGATTATACGCGAGTCGGACGACATCATATGATGTCGTCGTAATTTTTTAGTAAAAAATTTTTCAACTAATTTGGCATAAAAATACATTATAAATTAAATAAACAAAGCTAGACTACAATTTTTGAGTCCGAAAGTTACACTCATTTGCGATAATTTCTTAGACTTTTGGACCACAATGAACATGTTAAATAAATTGCTAAATCTAGTGACAAAATCACTAAAATGGCATCACTGCTCACAAATCTCCTCCATAGTATTTTCCCAGTATGTGCAAATATTCTCTATTCTCCCAGTTCTACCACTCTCTCAGCAATTTTCCATCAGCCTTAAAAGCTGATCCCCCGCCTCTACTCTGCGTCAGCACTCCATAATCGGAATTTACTATCTTTGGCAAATTATATATATAGTTTCTTCTTTCTTCCAGTCTCTTAATAAACTATGACAAAATGCTACAGCAACCTTTTACCCCTGATTTTGCTAATTGTTCTCCCCTCCTTATGCCAATGCAATCATCTATTTTTCTTTAGAAGCCCTGGAAAGTTTACAAGAAGCAGCCCCTTCACCTTTGAAGTTACGTGAACGCCGTGAAGCTGACTTTTCTAAGGATGAGAAGACTATTGCCGGTGTAAGATAAATTCAATATGGCCAAATAATATTAAATACATGAATACTATGAAAAACTTTTAATATTTATTATAATATATTCAAAGAAATACAGCTTAATGTTATTGAAAGTTATATTTTTGAAATACTTGTTAACATGAAACTGAAAATTAATGTTATAAATTTAAAGCTATTTTACATTAGAATCACAACAAACTTAATAATTACATAATATTTTAAGAAAAAAACTATTTGCTGGAATATCATTTACTAATACTATATAAGGCTAGTAAAAATTGAACATACATTAGAACCCTGTTATTGCATGCCTCATTACTGCACAAATCCAGATATAACGGGTTGGGTCCCCAAAGAAAATAAAAAAAAAGCATTTCAGCAATGTGAACTGTCAGTAAGATGTTACCTATGTGATAAGACATAAGAATTTGAAAAATGCCACCTATCACATTAAATGAAAATACCTAAAAACTTGAAAAAACCCTGATTGAAAAAGTATGCAATGTAGAATACAGCACGATTTTAAAGATTTGGCTTCCCATTTTTGCATAATTTTGAAGTTAAATGAGTTATATCAATAGGGATAGACAGGTAAATAAAGTTATCCATGGTCTTCCAATAGGTATTATCAGAATACTGCAGATGTTCTAAGCGTTTCACATCACCTGCATTATAACAGTTCTTCTATATTTGATCTGTCTCATTTGAGTTAATTCAGTCATTAAATGCCTTGTATATTTTTACAAATGTTAATGCATAATATAAATATCACATGAATAAAGAAAAGGACTAAAGTATTCTTGAATGATAATAGTAGATGAAATAAAACATATTTTTGATGTGTAAACAATCCCTCAATATATTTAAAAATTTCTCTTTGTATAATTAATTTTAATACTTATATATTGAATATATTAACTTTAATCAACATAAGTACTTTTTGGAAAATTTTTAATTACTTAGGGAATATTTTTGCAATTTTTAAATGCTCTAAACAGACAAATTCACAAATTAGATATTTTATGCAATTTATTCTGAAGAAGTTTGTTTGCCCTCAATTATCTGTTGATACTGTAACTTTATTACTCATCTTCACATTGTATCAACAATGAGCCCATTTTCAATTTAATGGAGAAATTGATGGACTGTGAATGTGCCAAATCAATATAACTATGTTTTTCACAAGTAAAAAAAGAGATGGGCCATTTTTGACCTGTATATAATGCATTTAAGAGTTAACAGAGAAGCAAAATGATTTATTCAGATTTATCTTGTTCATAACAGTGTCTCCTCCAGTGTGTCTACAGGAAAGTCGGTGCTGTAAGTACTAAGCATTCTTGAAGAGCTTTGATTCTGTAATGATTATTAAAAACTGTATTTTGAAAATACAAGGAATTTAGGTTGTTCTAATAACCGCGTGAAGGTCAAGACAGCAACAGTGGTGCTGTCAAAGGCAAGAAAGAGACGAGAAATGGTACTGCTATGGTATATGAATGTATTACGAAAATTTGAAGATAAGGAATTATGGCACTTTACTTTAGGGTATTCCCTGTTCTCCTCGGCCCCCCCTCCCCCCGGGTCAGAATGGGCCAGTTTGGCGCGACAGACAATTTGATGCAACCAATTCAGTGACAGGACAGTTTGGTGCCAGGACGATTCGTAACCTAGAGGAAAAAGCAACAACTTTTAATTGGGTTGAGTGGTTAAAGGTTGGATTCTTTCTATTTCTTCACCCCGGGTTTGGTTGAGTGGTTGGATTCATTCTATTCTCTCCCCTTGGTTGGGTTGAGAGGTTGGGGGTGTGATTCGTCGCCAAATTGTCCCATCACCGAATCAGTTGTGCTGAATTGTGTCACTGAATCGATCATGCCAAACTGTCCTATAGCCCCCTGGGTTGGGTTAGTTAGTTTTGGAATTGTTTCCTTTCCATATTCTCTTTGCCCCCCCCCCCCTTGGGTGTAATTACTTGCCCTTGTTTGTTGCTTTTGTTTCAGCTTCAAATGCCTCCTCTAAAGCAATGGTTCTCAGGCAGATTTGTCAGGCAACATCTCTGTCTGAATGTTTTGTCGCCGCGACCCCCGAGGTTATTTGAGCAACAAAAAATAACACTCCAGTTTTCTCCATACAGGGGAGGGATAACTATGATAAGGAAATTAATGAGAGTATTTTAATTTGTGCTCTTTATAAATACAATGTTAGCACTATAAATTATTTTATTTACAACTACGTATATGTATTAAAAACATTTAGACAATATGTTAAGTATAGTTTAATTTTTTTAGTACTAATCACTACTGAAACAACTTCTTGTTTGTTTTTATTACATAAAAATAACTCATTTGTTAAAAAGGTTTTTGCACATTAATAAGCTTATTTTTCGAACAACATGTTGATAAATGAAAACCTCCAGGACTCTTTAAAACCAGAATAAAATCACTTGCCTTAGTGAAGACTGCTTGCGAGCCCCTAAAAGTGGATTGCGACCCACTATTTGAGAAACACTGCTCTAAAGTATCATGAATTGCCAGTCAGAGAAACAAGCGTGAAGTTTCTGCAGTAACTTGGAGTGCTCGCAAGTGAACAGATGTGCACTAGAGGTCTGTAACTCCACTTTGGCTGTAAATTGAGATGGCATTGCAGTGTAGCAGGATGCAACAATAGATTGAGGATGCACGTAGGAAACTGGTTTGAAGGATCGCCTTTCATGGCGCCACTGCCCATGCACCATAGTAGTACCATTTCTCACTATCAACAGTGCCACTGTAGCTGTCTTGGCCTTCACCTGGTTTATTAAAAAAGTACCGAAATTTAAATTTTGGACTTTGTATTTATATCTATATGATTGTTTATTATATCCATCAAGGGTAGTGTATGATAGAGAATTATTATCACCAAAATATATGTGATTGCGATAGACAATTATAAAATAGGTACAAAGAAGAAACACGGGTTTAAAATTAATAGATCTAACAAACTTTGATCGATAAAAAATATTATTTTTAAATATAATTCATTCATAAAAATAGAATTGAGAATTGCTCTTAGATATTTTCTGTTGTGTTATTTTTAGGCTGGTTTCCAAAGGAAATATAGCCTTATGAAATGGTTCTGTCTGTGTGTGTGTGCACTAACAACTTCTGCACCGATTTTCATGAAACTTGATATAAGGCTCGTGCTGCCAGGGCCCACCTCCAGTGTATATCTTATTTGGCAAAGATTAAAGTCTCAGGTTCAATACCAGGAACGTTTTTTCCCTATTTGTTTTACATAGGAAATCTCAAATCCATCGTGCAGAGATGTTTTCTTTAATACTTTAAAATATCTTAAAATTGTGATATCAGAGTGGGGTTTGTACTGTTCTAATTATAAGTGGATAAGAATGGAGATTCTAATTCTTATCACTGATTTTTTTATTTGATCATATTTTCCTGAATTTCTACTAAAACACAATGTTTTAACGTTTTAAATCGCATTTTATCGGATTGTTGCCATGGAGATGATTATTACTGAACAAACGGCTTGAGCATAGTAGAGTGAACCAATGGGTTATTTTCTTTTCCGCTCAACTACTCTTGAGCAATGGGCAGTTGATCCAGACATATTAGTGTATTAACAGTAACATTTATTAAATTCTTTTATTTAAAAAATACATGCAAAATATAGTGACAGAAAGGGAATTTGACATTGTTTTTAGTATTTTAAACCTGATAATGCTCCATTAATTTGTTTGTCAATTTTCTCTATCATTGATAAACTATGAACTGCAAGTATTATTTGTGTGTGTGTGTATTTTTGGCTAATCAACCTCTTGGATTATTATAGACAAGTAGTATTTATGGTATGAGAATTCCTTGAAATGACTAACACATAGTAAAACATTTCCTGTCAAGGTAAGTAATCAATTCGGGATGTAAACCTTGGGAAACCAGCCTGCATTAGTCCTGGTTTGGACTTCTTGTTATCATTTTGATTATCTTATTGAGGCCAGATGTTTAACATTATTAACTTTTGCTTGAAAATAATATTTTTCAATGATTAAGATATTTACTTTCTCCATATCCATGATAACATTAATGAAACAAAATTAAATTTAGTCATGATCATGTTACATATTGCTGGCTGTGAGTCATTTCTTTTCATAACTATTTAGATGATATAAGTCATACTGATGTCAGTGGCATATCTAGAAATGGGTTAAGGGGGGTTTTTTAACCTTAGTAACCAATGGCTGCTCTTTCGGCGATTAGGCAAGCCGTGTTACAGCAAGAGCAAGTGCTGATTCGTCAAGGCTTAGGAAATCTTCATTTTATTCTAATTTTTTGATGCAGATAGCATGTTACGAGATAATACAGCAAAATAACTTACAAGTAAAATTGGTAAGAAATTACTAACAGTACAGGGTTTGCCATTGCCGCTTCTAGGTTTATAATTCAAAATTCAATTCCCAAGAGATTTCTAATCAAGGATGCCAATAGGTATTGAAAAAATTACAAGTGAAAAGCGAGGATAAAAGAAACAAAATAAAATTACAGTTTCATTCAGAGCATCTCAATTTTATATCAGCAAAACCAAAATAAGTAATATACCATTATTGACAGTAATATAGGATATGATAAGATGCAATTATATAGCATGATATGGGACTACAACATCGAATAACAAAATGTCTTTAGCATTTTTGGTATCATTTTCAAAAACATATAATAATATGTTTTTCATCTTGACACAAATATGAAAAAATAAGTATAAATAATTATAATAGAAGAAATATTAATTGCGGCGAAGTATAATTTTCGGTGCAAAAACATCCACTGATGTGCTAAGTGCTAATGACAAACTATAGATAGAATATAGAAATATAACAATCCAACAGTTGAATTTGAATAGATTTAAGTAATACCACAATACAAAAATACACCTCATAGGTGAAGGCGATTCGAAACGAAACTTAGTTAATGTCAGTTAAATCACATCCAATAGTTACTATCACTCTTCCGGCTCCCGGTAGGTCAATGTCCACTCAACACTGAATAGTTTCTGCCCGGGTATAATGGAATGGAGAGTGGGACACCTGCGTCGACTTCTCCTCTCGTTGCTCCGCTGTGCGTCTCGTCGCTCGGAAAGCCACTATCGGAATGGCTGTCACGTGACGCCGGTGGTGAAGAAGGGAGGGAATGACTTCAGGCGGGTAATTCGAACTAGTTGAATTATTCTCGATGATTGGTCGCCTTTCCACTGTTCTTGCATAACCATGGGAAAGAGGGAAGGTTAAAGAGGTGAGGGGTAATTAGGGTATATAAAGAAGAGAGGCACCCCGGGAGGGCGTGTCGACCGTGGCGTGGCGTTCGTGGGTGTGGCTTTCAGTCCGGCGATATCACGAATATCGGCGATCGCATGTACGAACATGCAAGTACGAAATCGCTAGTTCGAATATCGCCGCTATCGTATAAGTGCTATCGTATAAGTGCGGGAGTAAAGGGGGAGGGGAGGAAAAAAATCGCCACATAATCATACACAAATAATAATATGGGGCACCCAAGACATCACCTGTGAGAAGTTCTGGGTTCATCCACAAAAGCTGGGAAATTTAATTTTTATATTTACTTTATTTGGATGAAGAAACCAATATTGTGTAAAAACTACAAAATTATAGTATTTACAATATCTATAAGTTTAAAACTTATATTAGACACATATCTTTAAACTCTCATATATTTTCATAAGGAAAGAAATAGGCAATTGACTGAAAAAGTCTAGGCACCCCTGTAATAATGCATTTGTTAGAAAAAGGAATCAAACAAATACAAAAGTAAGTTTATTTGAAAATCATAATGACGTAAGTTAGGACTTTTACAAACCAAAGTTAATAGGTTTTCACTCTTAAGCAAACGCTCCTAAAATATCAGGAAAAGGAATATTATCTTTACAAGCGTAGATTAAACTGAAGCAATTTTTTGTCTAACTCATCAATAACTTGATCCGTTGTTGGCATAAATTCTCAGTGAATATTTAAGATGGCCAAACCATTAAATCTTTTTTCTCCAGTAGAGTTTCGCAAATATAAAGGATCATTAAGTGCGCTTTGGTGGGCCCCTGTCAAGCTTTGGGACAATATGCAGCTGGGTATTCTATCCTAAGAGATGGACACCATTTTTTGGTGAGCCCTGAACTCACAGAGAGCCTGTGTAGGTATTAGCAATTTTGTGCCTCTTCTAGTAGACCTCCATATCTGTAGGCCCATCATTGTATATCCATTCAAAGGAATTTAAATCAAAAATTCCCCATTCACATTCTTTCTTGATTCCGTGTATTCCCAGTGTTTCCGACACTGCAGCAGAATTTAACCTTCGGAGCATTTTATGACAGGTTAATAGACAAATTAGAGCAGTGGTGAAAAGAAGGCAGAGGGTATTAAGAGAAGATAGGAAAATAGTTGGTGGAGTTGGTATAACCCAAGGCGAGGTATGAGAAATGGGGGAAAAATGACTCCCAAAATCAGCCTGCATCTTATAGACTGAAGGTATGATTATTACTGTATTCAGTACTGACACTCACAAATCCACTCATCCCAAAAATGGAATAATTGCCAGTCATTGTTGCAAACATCATAAAAATATATACCATTAATAATTAATAGTGGAAAATATATATACTGTAAAACCTTATGCAGCATGAATTCAGACAATGCATTTTCATAATTGCATTTTATTAGTTGTCCACTCAGTGATTACAATTTCAGTGCATTTGTGATGTTTGTTGCGATGTTTTAGTTCCTAATTAGTCTTTTGAATAGTGCAATCAATGACACGAAGCATTAGAATTCCGATGGATGTCATAAAAATTTAATAAATACCTAGGATAAATAACGTCACATGTACTGAGATCACAATGGCCACAAGAGTAAAAAGATATGCCTACAATATAAACTTCAGGCAATTCAATATGCATAAACAGATGGAAATTGAGCAGCACAACATCATTTCGGTCCATGTCACACACAAAAAGTGGAGTAAACACTAGGAAATACTGAAGGTGAGCAAAAGAGAAAGTCTTCATAAGCTTGGTCCAAAATGGCCACAGCTAGAGGAAGTGAAGAAATGGATAGTAAAACAGTTTGTTAGGTATTGTATTATTGATCAAAATGGTTATGTACGAGGCAAAAAGAGCTGCAGAAGAAAAAGGACTAGTTGAGCATACATATTGTTATTACATATGCATTCCATTTATTAGGAATTAAATCTCATCTTGCACCTAAGTTTAAGTAAGTGCTATTAGTAAGGGGTGTCTATGCATGTGATGTGCAACAGTGCTTCGAAGGGCAATTAATTATTTTTTGGATTATCCCTATATGCTTTCACTAATTAAATTTCTCTGAAAATTTATATTTGACTGATATCACACCATAATACTTTCTTTAAATGCTGCCAGAGACAGACTTAACCTTTTGAGGCCCAATTTTTTTACCCTATGTGATCTCACCAGGTCCAATTAGTTTTGAAGAAAATTATGAAAAATAGCGAAAGGAAATCTACAGGCTTTTCTGGTAATATTCCATTTTCGATCGTTAGATGTAAATATTGGCTGAGAAAATATTTTCGTCCTGCAAGGTGTTCAAAGAAGGTCCAGCAGATGGCAGCATAAGACAGTGGATGAGCCAGTCAGCCAATATAAAAAAGATCACAGCCCAATTTCATTCTAACTAGTCGAAAAAAAATCACCGAAGTCCAGGTTAGGACTGCAATGGGAAATTTAAAAAGCCGGACTCAGTCTGGGTTAGGACTGCAAAGGGTTATTCATGGCTAGAAATGATTCATTTTTTTTTTGTATTTCACAATAATTTTATGGTTACATTGCCAATATCGGTTTTACAGAAAATCCTTTTATACAGAATTAACTCAATCCCAACCCACTCTAAAAACGGGATTTTGGTCTATTAAAAACTACTGGTTTGTTGAGAGAAGCTAGTTATTGAATGTCAGATTTGAGAGGCTTTACTTTATCATTTAATTTCCAAGTCATTATCTTTCCTTAAGTTTCAACACGTTTTCATAATTTTATAAAATAATTTCAAATTAAAAACTGTACATTCTTTTCAACAATGAAGGCTGATCCATCAGGATTTCCAGACCCTGATGGGCTTGTGCAATTTTACGTTGATGGAGTTGAAGACCGTGGTTACCATGGAGCGGCAAGAATTGCTGTTCACCTCTGCACAAGACAAGCAACCTTACAAAAAAGTCAAACTGTAATGCAGAAATCTGGAGAGCCACTTCTGTTTGGGAGACAGCATGTGAGAACTGATGTCTTTATCTCTGCTAATCGTAGAAGCCAGAGAGTTTCTCCCGAATATTTAGCAGGTAATAATTAATCTATTTTTCTCATTACTGTAAAATAGTTCATTCTTCTCATGGGTAATTTTTACAGCTGAGTAATAAAAATTAATTTTGTTAACTGTTTAACTGGTGACTTTTAGCACCTATGGGTGCCTCTGTAATTTTATCCAAGTTCAAGATAACCCTTTTAACCCCTCAAGCACGGCAGCATATAAATTAGACCCATCTGGGAGGCCAGAGGGTATTTAAATAATTTGGCTATTCTGGAGTGAATGTTTTTAAAAAATCAGAACTTTTTAATGAATTTACTTGAATTTTTTTGGAGATTCCCATAAAAAAATACCAAAAAAATAATAGCTTACCTTAATAATTCTGCTTGGTGTGGTAGTCCTCAAAGCAATAAAAGCAGAGACCAACGTCACACTTTTTGCACCAATACACAGTGTCCCTTCTCCTACCATGATTTTCGCAGTCAACACACCTCCTTTGTGGATGAGATTTCTTTTCTGTAGGGGGGATCCTCTTTATAAAATGTCTCTCAGTGGACCAGGGGCGGATCCAGAACCTTCCCAAGGAGGGGGCGATTGCCCCAATTACCCCTCCCCATCTTGATTCCTTCTCTGCCGACAACCATACATTTTGAAAATCCCTACTCCCATCAGAATCTTTCTTTCCCTTATCATACAGACTTAATCTTTGGTGTAGAAACAATGGATGTTGCGCAGAATGAATGTAAGAATGCACCTAGTGGAGGGCAATGGGGTCCTCCAAGGGGAGGGCGATCACCCCCATCGCCCCTCCATTGGATCCGCCACTGCAGTGGACCTAAATTATCTGATGGATGTCGGCCTGAATGTTGATATTCACCCACTTTAGCATATTTTGCAAAGAGGCAAAGTGGAGAAATTTACAAATTATCTCCAGTCTATCCCTAGAGATAACATCCCCAAAGCCTGGTGTGGAAAGAATTCTTTTTGTTGAAAAATAAGAATGAAACGTGGGCTTCTGAATAGTTCCCATCAGCATAAACAATCCCAAAACAGTATAAATTTCTTCCAGTGTCACTTTTCTCCATGATGCAATTCTAGATTTTCTTGAAAATATACCTCCACTTGATACTATATGTTGCTCTGCATAGCAATTTGTTTCTTTCACAATAGTTTTCATAAATTCTACATAAAAAAACAATTCAAAAATACTCACAATATCAGTCATATTCCTAGCAGTTTTTTGAGATCCATCATCATCATGCTGCTGTTCGAAGACAGGTTTTAGCTGAATCGCTGCCTCCATCTCTCTCTCTCTCTCTCCCTAGAAGCTTCTTTTATACCTCTATAAGTACTATATTCCTGCTTTATATTCTCTAATATTCCTATTCTTTATCTCCCACTTTCTCTTCTTCTGCTAATTTTGCCTTCTAAGATCATCCTTCATAAACAGTCTTATCAATAAGGGCCCTATCCAATTTGCTTTTCTTTTCCTGATTGTTTTTATTAGAATCCTTTCTTCTCCCACCATTTCTAATACTTCTTCATTTCTCTTCCTCTCTGTCCATTTCACTATCATCATTCTCCTCCATACCCACATCTCAAAACTTTCTAAATATTTTTCCTCCTTTCTCCTTACCGTCCACGTCTCTGCACCATAAAGAGCTATGCTCCATATGTAGCATTTTGCTAATTTCTTCCTTGTTTCTAAATTTATTTTCTTGCTTTTAAGAAGCTCCTTATTCTCGTTAAATGCTGCTTTTGCCATTGCAATCCTACTTCTGATGTCCTGTGTACTACTTTCATCCTGCGCTCAAATACTGCCGAGATATTTGCAACTACTCACTTGTTCCAATTTTTGGCCATTTACCATTATATTTAATTCTTTATGTTCCTTTGAGACCACCATGACTTTCGTTTTTTCTGCATTGATCTTCATTCCATATTGTTGGCCAACCTCCACTAGTCTGTCTGTCATCCTCTGAAGCTCTTTCTCGCCTTCTGCTATTAAGCCCAGATCATCTGCGTATTTAATGGTGGTAATACTTTCACCTCCTATCTTAAATCCTTTCTCTTCCATCAACGCTTCTTCTGTTATTGTTTCCGCATAAATATTAAATATTGCTGGTGAAATAAGACATCCCTGCCTCACTCCCCTCCCTATTGAAGTACTTTCTGTTTCTTCTCCTTCAACCCTGACTCTAATCTTTTGATCAAAGTAAAGGTTTTTAAGCAGTCTTTTATCTTTCCAATCTATTCCTATTTTGTTTAAAATACCCAGCATTTTATCCCATTTCACTCGGTCAAAAGCTTTCTCCCAATCTACAAAACAAAAATACATACCTTTATTGACTTCTAGCGCTCTTTCTATCATCATCCTCATACATCCTATAGCATCTCTAGTCCCCCTTCCTCTTCTGAAACCAAACTGATTATCTTGCAGCTCCTTTTCTATTTTACATTCAATTCTTTTGGTTATTATTCTGGTTAGAACTTTAGCTGTATGAGAAATTAAACTAATAGTTCTGTAATCCTTACAACATTTTGCATTGTTCTTTTTCTCCAGTGGTACCATAACAACATCTAAAAAATCTTCAGGCCATATGCCAGTATCATATACTTGGTTAAAAAATTTTATTAGTTGCTAAACTGCTTTCAGCCCCAAAACCTTAAGCATGTCCACTGGTATATCATCACACCCAACAACCTTCCTTCTTTTCATGTCATCAATTGCTCTTTTAACTTCCGACTCGAGAATACTTGGTCCTACCTGGTCTTTTTCCACATCCTCTTTTTCATTTAATTCAATATTTCTTGGCTTTCCTTCTGTCATACAGCACCTCAATGTATTCTTTCCAGACATTCTTTACATTTTCTGGCTACGAGACTATTTTACCACTTTTGTTCATGATTCCTTTACGTCCTATCTTTCTTGCCTTTTTCTTGCTTTGCTATTCATGAGGTCTGTTCTACAAATTCTTTCACATTCGACAATTTCCTGGCATTTCTCATTTATCCACTGTTCTCTGGCTTTATCTGTTTCCCTTCTTAAAGCATTATTTAACTCCTTGTACTTTCTTTGGCCTTCTTCAGTGTTTATGTTCTTCCACTTTCTCCGCTCTTCCATTTTTTGCAGCATGGCTGCTGTGACCCAGGGTTTTTTGTTTCTTTCACCCATTATCTTTCCTACTTTCTTTTCCATTACATCTTGAATGTTGCTATGGATGTATCTCCACTGCTCATCTACATTGTTCCTATTTTATTCAGCTCTCTCCCCCAACCTTTCCTCCAGCTCAGTCATGATAGCCTCCTTGTTCTTAAAGAGTTCCTCTAAGTTCCATTTCTTGTTAACTCTTATGTTTCTATTAACACTCTTCAGTCTACAGTGTATTTAACCACCAAAAGGTAGTGGTCGGAATCGATATCTGCCCCTGGTAGTGTTTTCACATTTTTAATGCTATTTCTAAATCTTTCATTGACTAGTATGTAATCTATCTGGTATTGTCTCTGGTCTCCTGGGCTTCTGCATGTGTAAAGTCTCCGCTGGTGATGCTTAAACCATGTATCAGTTACAATCAATCTATTTCTATGGCAGAATTCCACAAGTTTCTCCCCTCTTTCATTTCTCTTCCCTAGTCCATATTTTCCCACTATGTTATCTTCCTGTTCCTCTCCGACTTCACTGTTCCAGTCTTCCATTACTATGGTGGTGATCCTTTCTTTTTCCCTCCTCCTCCAATATCTCCATAATCTGTTCATACATTTCATCTACTTTGTCGTCACCAGCATTAGTTGTTGGCATATACACTTGAATTATAAGCATTTCCACTGGCTCCATCTGAAGTTTTACGGCTATTAATCTATCATTAACTGTCACTACCTTGCTAATTCTTTCAGCTATCTGTTTTCTCATCATAATCCCCACTCCCCTTTCCATTTTCTCTCCTCCCGAGTAAATAATCTTAAATTCATCTGAATTTATCTCGCCTTCTCCGTCCCACCAAACTTGACTAAGACCTACTATACCTACATTATTCCTTCTCATTTCCCTTTTTAAGTTCTCTAGTTTACCCCCTGAATTCATAGTCCTAACATTCCATGTGCCTATTCTTAATTTCTCACTACTTGCTTTCTTCTTATTAATGTTACATTTCCTCTGCGTATCCCCTAGGGTAGTCCCCACCCGGAGATCCGATTGGGGGACTATTTTACCTCCGGAATATTTTACCTCAGAGAGATCCATAGAGGTATTTGCAGCTTTTCAGCCTATTATGGGAAATATAATGAGGTAGTTTCCCCTTGCTTTCCTCATCGCAGTTTAAAAAGAGTGGTTACCCATCTGTAGCTGTTGAGATCCACATGATCACCACCTACAGAGGTACTGTGCAAGCTGCTGCCTTGCACAGGAGGATGTAAAACCCCCAAGACTGCTTCTTAGTCTGACTCTTCCCCTCAGACCTTTCTGGCTTGAATGGTCCTACCAGGAGAATTATCTCCCTTCAGCATAGCTCTTTGGCTCACACAAACACTCCCACCTCTGTAAGGTTATGCAGTCCTTAGAGAGGGTGAGGTCCATAGCCACCACTCAAATCTTCTCTTTGTCCCACATAATTCACCATATCCTCCCACACAAACTCTTCTCCACTGTCCTCCTCTGGTTCATTGTCAATGTGTCAATTTCTGAATGATCTTCAATACAATTTTCACAATCACTTTCTGAACTCACTTTCTTCTGAATCACTCCCAAGATTTCCTTCTCAATCTCGTCATCCACTACTGCTTGCCTTTTTTCTAATAGTTGAAGCCATAATTAATAATGGTACTGTAGAAAAATTTCATTAATCTTTGAAGAACTAATTACTAGGAAAAAAGAACTAAATTCACAAACACACATGTTAAGTTTTCCTTCAGACTAAATCCTATGGAATAGAGCGACGTGAGCAGAGGCGAGCCTGAGGCAAGAATATTTCCCATGCAACTCATTAGAGGTGATCGTAAATATCTTTTTAAGATACTTGTTTGTGAAGGAACAATGAATCCTTTCTTCTCTCACATATTGCTTTTAAGATACGGTAACGCAAACAAAATGAAAATCTTGGTCCAGATGGATGGAGATCCTTTTGCCTCACTAAGCATTCTCCCTCCAGAACTGTTGACAGATGATAAAAACACATCGGCCCAAGAGGAAAGCCTTTTACAGGCATTAGAACATAGACTATATTTTGCAGAAGCCTTAGTGCTGAGAAATGGTTCTTCTCAGCATTATATAAAGGTATTTTAAAACTCAAAATTCCCTGTCTACAGATACCTACGTAATCATCAATAACAACATTTAAAATATATTATATACATGTTAATGTAAATAAAAATTGCAGAATGAAGCAAAAATAGTAAGGCCAAAGATAACTCTTTTGAAATACATCAAGAAAAATCAGATTTAGGAAAATTCATGTGGCCAAAAAAATTAAAAACATTAGCAATATCCCCAACGTAGTGACTATGTCGGTCGGTGGCATATGAAGAATTCCTTTGACGTAGTGACTATGTCGGTCGGCATTGAGGGGTTAATTTGTAATTGTGGCACTCCTGTTTGGCTATTCCAGTCCAAATATGTTATAACAGTTTTGTATATATATATATATATATATATATATATATATATATATATATATATATATATATGTGTACATTATAGATATTAAATTTGGTTAAAAATGATGTGGACAGTACTACACAAATTCATCTAAAAGAAATTTTATTTTTCTTGTATTGTGGCAGCTCTGCTTTCTATATGTATACTAAACATCTTGATTTTGTTTTTTTATTTTGCACACCTCCTTTGTACAAAATTTTGTTGAAATTGGTTAGGCCAATTCCTTCCAAATTCATAATTACAGAAAAGTTTTATTTTACAATTGTGGCGCCCCTAATGAGCCAATCCAGTCCAAATATGTCATTTTGATCAGGTATTTATGTGAAGATTCAATGCACCAGATTTGATTGAAATCGATTCAGCCAATTCAGCCAATTCCCTGATATATGCGTACAGATAGTGCTTTTCAGCAATGACGAAAAGCACTAAAAGCATTTCATACAGTGGTGGCTTTTCAAGTGATGTGCCACTTCACTTATAATTTATGAATGTTTTTCAGCTGATAGGTACAATTCGATTACTTAGAAATATAAAATTTCAAGTAAAAATATTTCAATTTTGCCTTGAATTTTGCCAGAACTAAAGCCACAGTTCCATGCTCTCCTTCTAAATGTTATTTCACAAAATCTGACTATGACCTATGCGGGTAGCTGCTATCCACGCCGATTGCCGCTATTTGAGCTGCGCGCGCAGTAGGGAAGTCGAGACACTTATTCGGCTCCTAGGCTGCAACGATGACGGTGGTTACCATGGTAATGATGGATGCACCGACTGGCTAACTTTGATCTTGGTTGGCTAGAGTGCAGCTCTTCTTACTCACGCGCTTTCCAGCTTCACTCACCCGGTTGGGACAAGCCTGCATAGCTTCGCTGGCCGTGGACGTTGAGCGCCTGTTATTTCGGTAAACCCTGAGAGTGTACGTGCTATTGTGAAGTGCATTCAAAACGACGTTTCAATGCCAAGAGGAAGTCAAAATGTTCTTATTCCTGAGTGTTAAATAGTTAAGTAAATATGAATCCTTCCAATGACGCAGTGTGTGGAGTAATAGAAACGCCCTTTTCGCGATGGAAGGAGGACGATAAAAAAGATCTTTTACTTTTTGGAAGACCTACACCTCTTATCAGCGTGAGTGTAAAAAAGGAGATTAAATGTTCTGAAAAATCATACAACAAACATTTTAAAAGTTCCTGGTACAATGAATATCCATGGCTATGCAGAAGTCATTACTTGCAAAAACTATTTTGTTGGCCTTGCCTGCTTGTTGGAGTAAAGAAGCACATTTGGAACAAGGTAGGATTTTGTGACTTCTTGAACATTAATCGTGCTCTTCACAAACATTCAGATTCATCTGAACACCTTAAGTGCATGTTACAGTTTAAGAATCTTGAAAAGAATAGGAATACAATTGTCGACGCCCTGAAGGAAAATTCTCGGCTCTATCTCGCTCAATACAATGAAAATGTTCGATTAAACAGGCTCTCCATGCACACAGTCATTGACGCAGTCTTATATCTAAGCAAACAGGAACTTGCATTCTGTGGACATGATGAAGGAACTTTTTCTCTGAACCGAGGAAATTTCAAAGAACTTTTATCCTTGTTGATTTCAAGAAGTCCTTTAGAAATTCAAAGTCACTCTAAAAATATTAGTGGTGTATTCACTGGAGAGTCTAAGACAATACAAAACGAATTAATTGAATGTATTTCAGACTACATTCAAGATTATGTTAAAATGAAATTAGTATTGCGGACTTCTTTTCTGTCCAGATAGACAATACTACCGACATTACTCAAAAATCACAATGGTCAATCATATTGAGATTAATTAATTCAGATTCTGACTTGGTAGAACTTTTCTTAGGACTTCATAATGTCAGTTCTGACTGAACATCACAAACTCTATTCAATTTAGTAGATGCAGTTTTAGGGCAGTTTGATTACAGAAGCAAACTGGTTGGCAAGTGTTACGATGGTGCCAGCGTGATGTCTGGGCATTTGAATGGACTTCAAAAGAAAGTAAAAGAAGAGGCTCCCCAAGCTGCCTTTGTCCACTGCTTAGCGCATCGTCTGAACCTTGTATTACAACAGAGTTGCAAACAAATTACAAAATGCCACATACTTTTCACTAGCATTAGCGAGATACTCTCTTTTTTCCATCATTCGGCAAAACGAACTTATGCAATGGATACAGCTATTGGAAGACGTATACCAACAGTAACAGATACCCGCTGGTCTTCAAATTCAAAACTTCTCAGTGTGATTGTCTAGGAGTGGGATGGATTAAAAACTGTTTTTGAAAAAATTCTGGCGGACATCGAGTCAGGAGAGACAGCCGTTCATCTTTCGAGAGGGTTTCTGAATGAAATGCACGATTTTGACTTTGCATTCTTAGCTCTAGTTTTTAATGACATTTTCCAAGTAACTAGTGTTTTATTTGATGTTTTGCAAAAGAAATCCTTGGATATCAATTTCTGTGATTCCTAAATGAAAAGGACCTGCAATATAATTGGCAATAAGAGGAATGAAGAATGCTATGCCAAAATTTTTGAAACGGCCAAAAACAGAAGTGACCTAACAGAAAGGAAATATAGCAACTTAACGAAAGAGGAAATGGTTCTGAATTACAGAATGTTGTACTATGAAGTAATAGATAGCATTTTAATGGAGATGAACACTAGATTTCAAGACATTAATAAGCTAAGTTTTCTTGGCCTAGCGGATATTTCAAAATTTGAAGTGCTCAAAAATATTCCCGAATAATGCGCTTTCTTCTTTACAAGAAACATACCCAACTCCATTTAAGAAAATTCCGCGACTGAAAACTGAACTTGAACTTCTCTACCAAGATGTTCAATATAGGAATGTTCCCCTTACAAGAGTGATTTCACTTCTTCGTGAAAATGAATCACATAAGGACGTATTCCAAGAGGCGTACAGACTTTTTTTAAATTCTGACTATACCTTCAGCAAGTGTATCAGTGGAAAGAAGTTTTTCGTGTTTGAATAGAATTAAGACGTACCTAAGAAATTCAGTGTCACAGCAGAGACTGTCTTCATTGGCGAATATTTCTATCCAAAAAGAACTCTTAAGTGAAATTATGAAAAGTCAGCCTTTTCATGAAGACATTGTGGATAAGTTCTCCACCCTAAAAGACAGGTGAATCTCTTTAATTTACAAAAAATAAGCGAGCATAATTGCAACAGAAACTCTATATAGGTTTCACATTACACTCAACCCTCGCTATACGAGCAACCGCTTTACGAGTTTTCACTTACACGAGATGGGCTTTTACATGCTTGCTTTTCACTGTTTTTTTCGCTCTTACCAGGATATAAAAGATAAAGGAGCAAAATTTTTGCTCTTGCGAGATTTCGCCTATCTCGAGCTGCATTTCTACGTTCCACTTTAGAAATGGAGATCGAGGTTTTGTCTTCAAACGAAAAAACAGATATTCCATCACCTATAAGGCCGAATAATAACTAAGACCTACCACCACCGCACTATACCCATTGTCAACTTGTTTGGTTGAGTGCTCATTTTATTTTATCTATTTAAAACGTAATTTAAGTATTACAAAGTATTGTTTCAATGTTATCTATTTTTGCTTCGCTTTCATTTTCTATTTGGTAATTTTGGAGATGAACATTTTTGCTGTATTTTTTATATGCAGAGCCGCCGGATTTTCAGTGTTTTATGAGTTTTGTAAGTGTGATTTCAGTGTAAAACTTGGATTTATTAAGTGATTTTCTGGACTCGGGAATGTATCGTAATGTTTTTCATGTATGGTTATGTGTATTTACTTCTCGTTATACGAGATTTCACTTACGAGCGACTTTTTCGGAAGGGATTGAGCTCGTATAGCGAGGGATGGATGTATTTAGCCCTGCGATGAATACCCATTTTTTATCCCTGACCTATATATGAACTTCACCTACTTTTATGAGCACGAGCCGCCACTGATTTCATATGCAGCATTTAAATGTCTGCCTTTGTTTCTTGGCAGCATTGATGTTCAATTTAAAGATTCAGAACCCTTATTCCAAGTATTTTGAATCAATCAAAAAGGTAAGCATTACTTTCTTATTTATAGAAGTGCATAAATGGCTCAGCAAGCATCCAAATTAATTCTTCTAGTTAAGAATACAAGAGTCGGATGAAGTGTGTACAAGATCCAGAGACAATCTTCAAAGAAAGAGGAAGTTTACCCGAGTTTCATTTTATTAAATTTTCCTATTCTATTTGAATTATGCTTGTTATATTATTGCTTTTTTATTTTAAGGAGCTGGCTCCCTAGCATGTGACGAGGCTTTCAATGTATTCCAATGTGTCACTGAAAGACTTTCAACTGTGAGTATCATCATTTTTCTTGATAATTTCATGTTAAAAGCTTTGTATTATCTGTGAACGTATCCACAAGATGGAAGTGAACTGACATGGAAAGCCAGCTTTAATACATACCATATTTTCTGGTTAATAAGACATTCTTTTGCTATAAACAGATGTTCTAATATTATCTTATACAATTAAGGTTTAAAGATTGATGAGGCTTTCCACTTTAAAGTTAGATCCACTTACTTATCAAGAGCTCAGAGACTGTTTTTGGTTAAAAGGGTAGTTTTTCCATACTTTACATTAACTCCAACCTACTTACATGCATGTTCATTCTGTGAAATTCCGGTTCTGTTTCCATAACCAGGTGAAAGGTAAACAAAGCGATGATAGCACTGTCGATGGCGAGAAAGCGATAAAAAATGTTACTAAAATGCTACCAGTACTTAGCATATTCCTGCTCAGCCCCCTGTTGGGTAACGTTGGTCAGGTGGTATTGGTTTCCTTCCCACGTTCACTGTGGTCACCCCCTCAGGTTGTGATGCATTCATCTTCAGTTATATTACACGTCGTCCTTATTTCGAAATTTAAAACATTTATGTATTTTTTGCCATTCCCTTTCTCATTGCTTTCTCGCCATCGACAGCACTACTGTCACTTTGTTTACCTTCCACCCAGTTATGGAAACAGTATCAAAATTCCTTCACAGCAATAATTTTGACTAGGAGAATGCATAATCCTGGGGGTTATAAAGGGATACAAGAAAATATCCTTATATAATAATTCTCAAGTGTCCATCTGTTTGTCTGTTCGAGCATTTTTGGACATTTCCCAATGGAATTAAGAGCTGAAACTTTCACAATTATTAAACCCTCATGAGATGGTCTCTAGAAAAGTCAAACATCCCGGATTCGACTCCAGGAGACATTTATATTGTCCCATAGGTTTACATGGGATTTTCGATTTTTCAAGGTGCAAGGTATATTTCCTTCATTCATTAAAATATGTAAATATGGACCGAATTTCTCCATTTTTTTTATTCGATGGCTAAAACTATAAAATATCTTATTCTTGTGATGTTTAAATGTTACACGGAAGAATTTGTCAGAAACACGCATTTCTTTTTGAAATTTTATGGCTTTTTCGTACTCTTTCTGGGTGTTGCCAAGGCGAACCTCATTGTTGCCTCCGATTGAATTAGCGTCTATTAAGCTTTCAAATAAACGAAAGAATTGTGTTACTTGCTTTGCACAATGTCAAACTTAATAGATTGCAACATTAATAATTGAAGAATATTATTATTCAGTAAACATACGAAGAGGAAGAATAATGGACCCAAAGAGTGGAAAATCAAGTCGTATATTGACGCCAGAATGTAATAAATTTCAAGCACTTAATTTTCTGAGAGAATTCAAATGATTGTCAGGAATTTATTAATTAATCAAACAATTACATTCTATATATATATATATATATATATATATATATATATATATATATATATATATGTTTTTACACACACACATGGGGTGCTGGTGGTGTAGTGGTTAGGACGCTACTGCTACTCGTCTGATGCTTGAAAAAGTCATCGGGTACGAATCCTGCGCAAGTAGGATTTTTTCCAAGGTCGCCCGGCCCCCTGTTTGTGTGGTTTGAGGAGACCGCGCAAACTCAGCTGTTCCGTCCTTCGGAAGGGACGTTAAACTGTTGGCCCCCCTGGTGTTCTTCGTAAGAGCAGGCAAATGCCGGCACCGGGTTTCCCTCCTCCCTTCCCCGCCTATTCATTGCACTACTACCTCTGCGGATTTAACGCCGCCACACTAAAACCTGACAGCACACCCTTCCACAATAAATATCAAACCAAGACAGGTTCATAGCATAGCTGGCAACCTGATTTGGGTATTGGCCATTCGCCAATCCCAACACCCGTTCTGCATTATTATTACACACACACACACACCTCAGAAGTTATATTTTAATTACACTACAAAGTCCCGTTGATGTTCAATGGGTAATTCCGTTTGTATGAGATTATAATTTCTCTTCTTATATCAGCTTCCATGCAAGACTTTGGAATCATAGTTATGAATAACACCAGGAATTCCATCCTAATGCATTTTGCATTCAATCCTGTGCTGTGTTTTGTAAGGTGAATTCTCTATATGGGCTCGGCTGGTTGCTTCAACCTCAGAGCCTCCTCTCCCGACTATTATTTGATGAAGTTAATTGTAATCAGGGGTGGCCGCTGGCATAGGGCCATGGCCCTACCAAAATTCACAGAAAGAAAAATATCAAAATAAAACGAATGGGAAGACCCCTCCCAAATTTGAATTTAGTTAAAAAGCAACAGTGTGCCCACAAACAGGAAAGGTGTCGTAAATTTAATGCCGGTATTTATTCGAAGAACAATTGGCTGTGCGGGTGTGATGAAAAAATGCTTTTTTTCTCTTTGCCTTGTGTTCTTTTCCAAGGAGATGTCAGCTGGTTGAGGAACAGGTTTTCGGACTTGTTACACATTTGGAAAAAAATGAGGGCTCATGGAAAATCTAAACATATAAACAATGTTTTGAGTTTATCGTTGCCGGATAAAACAAATATTCAAAGTCAGTTTAGCTCACAATATCGGCTAGCTATATCTAAACATAACGGACAAGTAGATAAAAATAGGTACGTATTAAATTTGACTAGAAATTGTATACGTTTTTGTGGGGCATTAGAATTAGCATTGGGATGGCATGATGAATCGGGTGAGTCACAAAATAAGGGAGTTTTTCGTGAGTAAATCCAGTTTAGTTCTGAATTAGATAAAGATTTAAAAGTTCACCTTAGTCAATCAGCTGTGTTTAAAGGTACATCTAAAGCTATACAGAATGAGTTGCTGGAATGCATGTTAGACGTATACCATGAAGAAGTTCACAAAGAAATTGAAAAAGCAGATTATGCAGCATTGATAGCTGATGCAACTACTGACGTGTCATGTCAATTTCAGTTAGTCATTGTATTACATTACATTATAGGCGGAAAACCGGTAGAAAGGTTCTGGAATTTCGTTAATCCTGACAGACATGATGCTCATGCAATCGCAGATTGTATTTTAAAACAACTCGACCCCCTAATTGGTGAGTCCAAATAAACTTATAGCACAAAGTTTTGATGGTGCTTCTGTTATGAGTGGATGCTTAAATTGCATTTGGAAACTGATAATAGACAAGTATCCACTTGCTAATTTCGTCCACTGTTACACCCACCAGCTAAACCTCATTATGTCTAATGCAGCGTCCATCAACCGCCAAACCTATATCTTTTTTGCACATTTGTCTGGAATCTGTTCATTTTTTTCTAATTCACCCCAAAGAACAAAAGTGTTGGATGACATTGTACAGAGAAGATCGCCCCAGGTATCACAGACCAGATGGAATTTCCATTCTCATGGAGTCAGCACTGTTTATGAATATAGGAAAGAACTCATAACAGTTATGGAAATTATTGAAAACAGTGATGACAAAGTTGTAGTCTACTATAACACAAGCAGGTGCATATAAACTTAGGCTGAAAGAAAATAACTGTCTTTTGGTTAATGCTTTTTAACCAGATAATGCTTCACGTGGAGATAATTTTTAGTCAGGTTCAAAAATGAATCACCGATCCAGTTAAAGTACAGCAGGCGATGCAGCATTTTGAGAATAGCATACAGACAGTCAGAAACCAAGTTGATGTGATAACCGAACAGGTTGAAGTCGAGGTAGAAAATGAAAAGGAAGAAGTTTGACCAAAAAGACTGCAGATCACTGACAGCGACTCTGCCTGCAGGAAGGAGGGTAAAGAAGTTTGTGACACCATAATCACAGAAATAAAAAATAAGATTTCAATTTACTGGACACCTTGTGGCTACGAATCTATTTGTGGTTGAAGAATTTGATAATTACAGGAAAAATTCCCTGACACCTATCTCAGTGAAATAATTTAAAAGTATCCTTTTTTTGAAAAAGCGACTGAAGGGTGAAGTTCAAGTTTTTTACGAAAGAGAGGAATTGAGATCAGTTTCTGGTGTGGTACCATTTCTGTTGCTAATTTTGGGTGATGATTTGTGTGAAACATTTCAAGAGACAATAAAGCTTTTAAAAGTGTTGATCACGATACCAATGTCGACATCAGAAGCATGAATGGTGAGGTAACTGATTTACCCCCTTGGGAGGAGAAAGTTGTAAAATACCTTGGTAGAGAAAGGGTTAATAATGTTACACCAAACTTAATAACATATTATTTTTATGCAGGAAAATGTTTCAAGTTTTGAACTGTATAGTTTTGACATTTCTGATGAAGTTTTTATTTATTTAAAATTTTTACATTTTTCTCTACTTTTTCTGCAGTTTTTGCACTATACACCTTAAAAATGCCCCTTGCATTTACGAAGTCACTTTCACATAAAGTTTGCGCTAATCTTTATCTCACAGTACCAACAATGCTATTGACAGAAATTTGTTTATTTACGTTACCATGATAAAAATAACAAACTCACATATCCAGTTTTCCTAGATCAAAAAGTCAGCAACAATTGGATACACATGACAGCCATAAGTTTTCCATTAAAAATGTCGAAATTTTTCTGTTAAAAGTGTAATTTAGGAAATCTTTGGCCCATATTTGAAATTGGATGGTAGGAAAACAAAACTTCATTCATTTCTGTATTCCTGGGTTCAAGTCTGAAACTCATTGAAGTCCAAATTAAAATTTGTCTACACTGATTCCTGTGTTATTCAAATGGGAAAAATTAGAAGAGAAAATACTTTTTTAAATTAAAAGGATCAATCAAATCGGTTTTAAAAACCCTACTACACCACCTTTCTCTGCACTGCGATTAAAATGATACCTTTCTCTTGCTTCTATGTTCTGTAGTTTGAGACGCAACAGTCTCATTTGACATTAATCTCTTGTAATCCTCCAAGTACTTGAGATGGAAAAACGACACGATGCTGTGAGTGCTGCTGCCAACAAGAAAATCAAATATAATGCACTGGCAAAATTACAAGGAAATGCTAACAACTATATTGGAGTGACTAATACAAAGCAGAAATATAGTAAGATACTTAATAGAAATGTCCACTTGGAGGGATAACAAACGATATGAAAAATATTCGACTCGCAGGGAAATCTTCCGCAGGCCGTGGCTCAGGTGCACGTCTCTCTCCAAGTGCTTCCTCGTTCTCTCACTCCGTCTCTCTCTCTCTCTCGGCTGTTCGTCCGCGACATTGTCAGATCGGAAGTCCCCTAGTTCGAAATGAATTGCAAACAGAGGGCACAGCCTGACTGTAGCGTTCTCTTCTGGGCTAATGTCTGTTGCTATAAAAGGAGAAACTCTGTACGTACGCGCAAAGCCGAAGTACTTGCGTTTGCTGAAGTACTTGCGTTTGCCGAAGTACGAGCGTATGCCGAAGTGCGTGCGTATGCAGGGGTGCACTGTTTGCTGGAGTTTGTCGTTTGATTAACACAAAAACTTCTGGCGAACATGAAAAACTGATGGGGAACTCGATAAATTGTCAAGAGGGAAAAATGCTGCAAGTTCTTGAGTTATAGAATCACACACATGCATACAAATACTCACTTTTATAGATATATAAGATATCGTCTACTTAGCAACACCAAATCAATATTTTATTAGTGAAATTGAATAATTTCTTCTCTAAAGAATCCATAAAAATATCGGTGAGGAGAGGAGATAGCAGAGAACCCATTGCCAGGCCTTCGGGTTGTTTGTATAACACATTTTAGAAACGAAAATAATTTTGGGAATAATTTTGTTTGTTAACTGTTTTGCAAAATCTTTAGAACTGTTGTTGAAATATTAAACTGGCCTTCAGAGTCAAACTTTATGATGACCACCAGGAAGCCATTTGGAAGTTAGTGAATTACTAGTAAGTTACACATTATTTACCAATAAGTAAATGTTTTAGCTGAAAGAAATTTTGTTGTACATACTCGAGCAGTACTAAAATAATAATAATGAAATGTTTCTTTTTCAATGAGAATTTTATGATATCTATAAAATATAGTTTTTATCTTTAACAAAATAATTTTGTTTTTATTGTTTTTTAAAAGAAAAAGTATATATTTTAGAGAACTGGATACTAAAATTTTGGCAGCTCAACACTGAGTACAGGTAAAGATAATTTTGTGTCCTTAATGGATGAAGAACTATAGATACACTGGGGTGATGAGGGTTTTTTGTAGATAGAAATAACAATCATAGCTCTGAAGCATTTGTTTTCTTTGTTTATTGACATAGATCTCTTTCTGTGTGTATCTACTTTCATACCACACGATGAGATGATATTACAATGCATGGTATCCTCTGAGAAAAATTCATTAACCATTTAATGGTTCTCTATTCAATATACTTTTTCAGGAATAGATCTCTGTAGAATAACAGGATGTGCTTTAATGTTTTTATCATTATGGGCATTATAGTTCAATATTTTTGTCTTCTTTTGCAGTATTGTGGCATTAACCATCCTTAAGGACCATGATCATTCATACAAAGGAAGATGATTCAGCTATATGTTTACTTAAAGTCCGCTCGGCCAATTTCCAGCATTGAGAAAACAACAAAATTTTTAAAAATTGTTTTGTTATCTTAAGAACTATAATTCTGCACAAGTTTTATGGCAATTACATTGTGTTCCTGAAACAATTACAACAATTAAGTAAATTTGATGAAAGTATGTTTAATGTAACAAATATGTATATGTAATAAATATTTCAATAAAATAATAAAGCTTAATTTTTATAGAGAAAATTTTGTCCTGTAAAAAATAGGACATCATTAAATAACAGAATATAATGTTACTACATAACGTTAAATAGAGCAAATACATTTTATGATCACAAAGTATGATCTATGAATATGGTAAAAATATTAATGATTAAAGTGAAATATTTTCTCAAGTTTGGATGATAAGATATTTTAATATAAGAACAGTGCACATCAACATAACTGAATACTCGGTACAATATACATTGTACAGTAAAACCTACAAGAGGCGGAACCACAAGGGATCAGCCTATTTTTCAATCTTTTGCAGGTTTTCCTCCTTAGACAGGTTAAAACACTATACACAACTTTTTCTTTTTGGTGGATTTTAATTAGAAAATAGATATTTTTGTGAATCTCCATAGAAAGAAAAACTTTCTTTAACATTGCAAAAACAATCGATATACACAATAATTAAGAACTTGAAATGCACAATCCTGAATTTATTATAAATTAATAATCTTCCTGTAAAAAAGCTACAGACTTTCAGAAGCAGAAAAATTAAATATCATAGTTGAAAAATAACTTCAAATATACAATAAAATCCAAAAACAAAATATTAGACAAACGTAAAATTTTATAAAAAACATTTGAAAAAGCTATCCAATTATTGATTAAAGATGAGCAATGGCTGATTTATCTTTCCAGACTGGTTTGCGACCAGTTTATCGACCGAAAAATCATTAGTTGGTAGAAGATGCACAACGATTTATCTGCCTGATTTTTCGCACCAATTTCTCGGGCGACGAGATCGGCCGATAAATCCTCTAGTGTGTATCCAGCTAATGACATAAAAAGTGTTTTCAAGTTTAAGGATAATTTTATCGAAATACATACTAGATTGACTCTATTTAGTGTTGGAAACACATTTTTACCAATGAGAAATAGCAAGAAAAATTAATGAATTTATTTGTTGAAAGCAGTACAAGGAAGTACAACACAAGGAAAGCAATACACGTAAATTGGGCAGTACAAAAAAATCTCAAAGCAGTAAGGTTGTTCACCTTACCAGAACGGAAATTTGAACATCAAGAAAAATTGTACTCAGCCCCACCAGGTTGGGTAAGTTAGTTGAGTGTTTTGGTTCCTTCCTGCATTCCTCCCTTGGTTTGGGTAACGTTAATTTTAATATATATCAATCAGAAAGTCTCCAAAGTACTGAAATGTCATGTGTGGTAGATGGTCTTTTGTTTATTTTGTGAACATTTGAAAAGTTTACATTGAGAAAATCATTCTAGTTAAACGTTAGTCATGGAGTGCAATGGGTCATTCATGCTCTCAGGAAGGACATCTGCATCATTTTTTGCAATGCATTGGAGAGTTTTATCCTCACAGGCACCTGATCTCCACTGGTTGTAAGGCACATATATTACAATGAATGCAAACAACCCAACCCGAGTGGGAAGAACAGTGAACATGGAAAGGAACCAAAACACTTCAACTAGCATAACCAACCCGGTGGGGCCAAGTACAGTTTTTCTTTATGTTCAAATTTCCTTTCTGGTTCAACCTAGTTTCAAAGGAGTAGTAGTTCTATTTCTTGTCACTGTGAGCCCTATCACCCTGGTGCAACCTAGTTTCAATGGATTAGTAGTTCCATTTTCTTGGTGCTGTTAGCAGAAATGACCGAAAGTGTACGTCTTATTATCAAATTATTACCAATTCGTATTTCCATTAATATCTCCATAAATATTAGTTTTCAGAGGTTGGGAATAGCATTATTGGAAAGGATTTGACTTGCTTATAACAGGTAGATCCATAAAATTGACCCTGATATTTCTTGCAATATTCCCAAACCGACATTTGCTTAAGCATATTTGTATGACCCAAAATAACAGACTTACATAAAACTAATTATTTTGAAATTTCGTTTAACAAATATTTCATATAGAAGTTTATTGAATATAAATCAGTCCATAATATATATACATATATCATAATCATACATAGTCTGTCCGTAGACAGGCCCATGACTTCATGGTTAAACCTGGTTCTCCATTTACTCCTATTTTCCACTGACCTGTTCATATCTTGATAACTCTCTTTCCCTTTCAAATCATCTATCAGCTGAAACCTTTTCCTACCTCTTTCCCTTTTTTCATCTAGTTTTCCTTCTAACACGTCTTTAATCATACTCTCACTCCTCAGGTAATGTCCAACCCAGTTTGTCTTCCTCTTTCTAATAGTCTGTATAATCATTCGCTTCTCTCCTACTCTTCATAGCACTTCATCGTTTTTCATCCTATCTGTCCATTTTATCTTCAGCATTCTCCTCCAAGTCCACATTTCATAGCTTTCCAAGTATTTGATGTCATTTTTCTTTAGAATCCATGTTTCTGCCCTGTACAAAGCTATACTCCATACATAGCATTTTATGAACTTCTTGCGGATATCTTCCCTTATATTCCCCGTAAGTAGGTGTTTCTTTCTTCTGAAAGGTGCTTTTGCTTTTCCTATTCAAGTCCTGATATCATCTGTGCATTTTGATTCTCTTGTTATGATGCTTTCAAGGAATTTATAGTCTAAAAATTGTTCTCAAGGCTTTCCACCTATACTTATGTTCAGATTCTCTTCTTTGCCCGGTATTCGAATGACCTTCGATTTTTCTGTATTTATTTCCATACCATATTTTCTACCTGTTATCACTAGTGTATCTATCATTTTCTGGAGTTCTTCTTCCTTTCTTGCTACAACTACTTGATCATCCGCATATTTTGCTGTTCTTATAATCCTTCCTCCAATTTTGAAATCCCCTGTGCCTTCTAACGCTTCTTGTATTACATTTTCTTCATATATATTCAATAGTGCCGGTGATAGACAGCAGCCCTGTCTTACTCCTCTACCGATATTTACTCCGCAGGTGTCCACATTCTCCAACCTGACCTTTACAACTTGATTCACATAGATTACTGATCAGTCTCCTGTCTTTCCAGTCTATACCTATATCCTTTAATATCTTCATCAACATTACCCAATTTACTCTATCAAAGGCCTTCTGCCAATCTACAAAACATTCGCAGATATCTTCACTGTCCTCTATTGATATGATTTTAACTACCCCTATAGCATCTCTAGTTCCTCATCCTTTTCTGAAACCGAATTGATCTTCCTCTAGCATTTCTTCTCCCTTTTTCTCCAGCCTTTTATTAAGAATCCTTGTGATGATCTTCGAAGTGCGTGACAGAAGGCTTATCATTCTGTAGTTTTTACACTGCATTGCCTTTGGCTTCTTCTTTAGAGGGATCATTGTTACTTCTAGGAAATCCCCAGGCCACTCTCATGTGTCGTAAATCTCATTAATTAATTTCGTGATCTCTTTTAGTCCTTTGATCCCACGACTTTTAAGTACCACAGCCGGTATTACATCGCTGCCTGTGGCTTTCCCTTTCTTTGGTACTACTATCACTTTCTCTACATCGTTACCATACTGACAGTACTGCTGCCTACTGCCAGGCAACGATGATAGTTTAAAAAAAACTCCATTTGCAGGGTTTGAACCCTGGAACTTTGTAATGGGAATCCAACATGCAAACCACTACACCACAAGTGCATATGTTAAGTATATACAAAATCCTTAAAGGTGCCAAAAATGAACATGAAGCATATTGGCCTATTTGTCATAAAACAATATCTTTAGCAGTGAATGGAAAATTAGATTTGGAGCAGCATTTGAATTCAGCCAAGCATAAGAAAAATAGCATAACTGAAAATACGTAAAGGGTTAAACAAGCAATTACGTACCTTCTAAAATCCTTTTATCATATAGAGATGTGCGACTCTTTTACACGAGGCACACAACATTAATAAAACAATATAGTTTATTACGTTAAATAAATACTTTTGTAACAAGTTGTAATGAACTATAAACTAATCTATACGTCTAAACAAACAGAATTATAGCAGCAGCCTACCCAATGGTTCATCAAATAAAGGTTGGGGATTCCCCGACTAATATCTGAGAGAATATTATTATAATTATTTGTAAGAGTACATTTACCGACTTGTAATTGTGTAAATATAATTTTTTTATGCGTGGGCTAAGGGCCCCTAAGTCAGTTGGGCCCCACTGCTGCAGCACAATTAACGCATAGGAAAAATATGCACTGTATGTAATTACTCTTTTACTACTTCATTGCCTGTCTATAATAAATCCTACTTGGAAGAGGAACAGGATGAAGGTGCTGTGGAAGAGATGGCAATTCTAGAAGGATCTACATTATTGACAGCAGGTGAAAAAGTGCTTGGTGAGAGTTTTGGTATAATGAATGAGAAGGATATAGACACTGGAAACAATGAGAAGGGAGGTGATGATGCAGTGAATAATAATGAAAGTAGTAGTGATTCAGAAGATGAGGAATGGAGTAATGATGCTACAGGTTTTGAAAAATTGTCAAATTTAAACAAATACCACAATCTCAAGGAAGCTGAGAGGGAAAGTGACCTTCAAGACACCAAATCATGGTGTTATTTGGGTTCCCGGTGACACTCGTTTGTCACAAGTCACATTCATTTACCTTTTCAGGAAAATACTTGGTGTAGCTGTAGACTGGCATTTCCCAACCGGTGTTTCACGTCCCCTAGAGGTTCGCGAAATAAATCTGAGGAGTTTGTGAGAAAAATTTGGTAATGACATATCTTTCACAATTATTACCAATATTTTAATTTCTTACAAATTATTTGCATGTTTTTTTTTTCAATTTTTTCTTATGCTTCAAGAATTATATTTGAATTTTACTGAGTACTAAGTAGAAACTGATGACAATATCCGAGTCTGATTTTATTGTGCATGTTTACATACTATGTGTTATATAAACTTTTTATTTTTCAGGAATTAATGCACTCAAAAAGATGTTTTAAAAAAATTTACTCTCCATTATAAGAGGTTCGCCGCCAAAACAACAGGATGCTTCAAAGTACAAGGGCATGTCCACAATTTACACATAATGAGTTAAGTACATGTATTTTTCTCATATACTTGATAAAACAAATAGACCAAATACATTACATTTTTTGTTCATAGATGAAACACTAAGACAAAATCCAATTACCCCAGCATTTAAAATACAACCAGAGCAACTAAATTTTGGCACTTTGACATTACAACAATTGCAACTCTCTGGCTGCAGTCCACTTCACAACCCAAAAATATGACAACTTGACTTGTCATCCACCACTCCGAGATACCTGTAAGAAATGTTATCTATTTCAAGTGCAAGTTGAAGAAGCACACAAGTGGAAATTTACAGAAAGAGAGAGACCTTAGTATAATGCATGATTCGCATTTACTGAAGAATGTAAAGATGTGAGATGATATGAATTCTCTTAAGACTAATAAAGATTTTGGTTCGAAAACAACACCAATGTTGTATACAAACAAAGTGTATTACAAAAGGACACTATGGAATTTAATTTAGTTGTTCATGATCTGAATGATAATAAGGCAAAAAAAGTACAAACATAGAGCTCTCATTAATATTTTTTAACGATAATTAAAAAACTTCTAGACTGTTTTTCTTATTACTTACTCTGTCACTTGGTCTAGTTGTATTTTCATGCCTTCAATTGTCTTTATAAATAATAATCTAATATTCATAAATTACAAACCTTTTAATGGGAAGCTTTGTTTAATTTTAGATAACCCTCATCTGCCCTTTGCCTATTGAGAAAGTTAACAGCTCAAAAAATTCTTGATTATCATACAAGGAGATAAAAATGTCCTTACTCTGAGGACGAAGGAAAGTCAGGTTTTTGAAGATTTCTAAGTAAAATCCCTATTTTCCTGCCATAACCCTTCCAAAAACTTGAAGGAAAACTTCCTCCCATTCCTCAAAAATTAACAAAATTCCGCACATGGAAGAATTTTATCGAATTCCTTCACTGGCTCACCATAACTTTCCAAGTATGTATCTGGTAATCTTTTAAAACTTGCCTCTTCCTGGAGTAGTCCTTGGCACCTGAGTTTCCTTAAATTCTACTTTCGGCGATGCACCAAACGGTAAAAAAAGAATCAATAATAATTCACACCATCCACCGGTAATGTACAAGTCATAATATGTATACACTTACTTGTATTTGGGAGAGGCTCAATCATTTTGCATTTATAATCACCTTCCCTCTGCTGAACACCTGAAACAAACTATATTAAGTGTATGTACTGCACTTATGTATCTGGCAGCGGAGTCCTTTTCTGTAAGAAAGTACGCTGATAATTTCTATAACTTACCTAAACTAACACTTGGGACGGCATCAGGTTTCAGTAGTGGCCTAGGATATTTGGACTTACAATCACTTTCCCTGACATGCTCATCGCACAACCTTATAATTTCCAAGTTTTGAATTAGCGAGTTAAATAATAAGACGGGTCACCCTAATCATATCAAATAACATAACAAACGTACCTGGTAACCTGGTTAGGAAAACTAAATTCGTTTATCAATTCGACAACCATTAAAATTGGAATAGCAAACTACAGCACAACAAAAATTCAGTTAATTTTCGCCATGTTCCCAGATTCAAAACGACTCCAACGGCCAACCACCACCAAGGAATACGTAAAATACAAAATGAACATCGATACCATTACTAAATTTAATTTGCATTATTATTATTTAAATTATCGATGCTGAAAATTTAGTGGAAGTTATGGAAAGCAAACAAACAACCCGAGATAAAGAGGTCGCTAGTGTCGCCGATGCTACGACCCTCTATAGGTATTCGCAAAAATGTACAAGTGTCAGGGGCCTGGCCAGATTTCGTTAAGGGTAAGCGAAGTGAAAATGGTTGGGAACCGATATTATAGACAATGTAGCACGGTAGCACAAAGAATTTGGAAAAAATATCAAAGACCGTTTGTTCAGCTTGTCAATATTCCACATTGTGGAGTACCTTGTTTTGCAAAATTCCATGGAAAATAAACATATAAAAAAATCAATAATCCAGTTACTTAAAAAGTGTGTTTCATTTAATTTAATTTTCATCCGAAGACATAAATACATATGTATAGGATAAGTCACAAAAATAAGAACATAGTTACATAAGTCACAGAAATTAATACATGCATAAATGATAGTAAACAAATGTTTGTTTTGTAACGGAACCTTATATCCAGTTTTAATTTGTATCCTATTTATATAATGATTTAGATTGTAATAATGTTTACAAAACCATACACATTTAGTTGTTTCTAAATAAAAATATTTGCTGAAAAATACAGCCATTTTGTGTATTTATTTTAAGTAATTTACCTGTTTTGTCATGGTAATATCAATCACAGATAACCAAAGGTGTATTGCATGTAAAAGACTACTTGTGTACAAACTTCCCACTAATTTTTTAAGCAAAGTCGTAAAAATAACATAAACGATTAATATTACTATTATATACCCTCATTTATGCATGTTCATTAGTAAAAATTATTTTGAAAATGTTTTAAATAATTCAGTCATGAAAGAGTTAAAGCAAGCAAGGGGAAGACCCGGTTTCGATTCCCGGCCATAGCAGACTTTCTTTCGTTTCAAAATTATTCCCAACATTACAGCTTATGCCTGTCTGCATAGGATCTTCAGATGGCTTTATTCCATCAATTTCTTGCTTGGCAATCCCACCTTTTGAGAGAAAGGAGTTTTCTTCGGTGTACCTATCTCTTCGAGGACATCTGTAAATATTAAATCCAAAATAAGTATTAAATAAATAATTACATGGAAAGTAGGCATCATAAGTTCCGTTTGGATCATCTTGTTTTTGTAATATGTGCCCCATAATGTGACAGGAACTCCTGATATGACTCCAATTTCAATTTGCACTCATTATGAAGGAGTTTGCTGCGAACTCAATCAGTTGCATAATTCAAAGCATTCTGTTCGAGGATTTGATTAACGGTTAATTCAGAATTATTGCTCTCATTATCGTTAACTTTCTTTGTATTTTCTAGGTACGTACAAATTTTTAATAGAGACTTTTCAATATATGCCTTACTCTCGGAATGCGTATGTTTAGAACTGCCGCTAGGAGCGCTGTCATCGCTCTTCTCGCAAAACGGGAGGTGGTAGATAGTGTTATATATATATATATACTATATATCTGTGGTGTTACTATTCTAAAGTGTATTTGCTTAAATCACTGTCTAGTTTCATACTCAGCCACCAGTAGTTCGCTGCATATAGGGCGCCCGTAAAGCCCTCTATAAAAGAGAGAGCCTTTTGGCGCCGGTAAGTATCAAATTTTCAATTTGAAGAACAGAATTTATATTTTACTTAGCTATCAATAGTATAACATTTTCTCGTGTTTGTATAATTAAAACAAAACATTTTTTTAACATTTAAAATAGACCTATTCTTTAATCTCTCTCTACTGAACCGTCCTTGCATGTGTACATATTCAAAGTATCCAAATCAGGGGTGGGAAAAACAAGGAAAATTTCGTGGCCCCTTGTTTGCTTCTTCCCAGAACCCCTAATAGGTAGCGCTGCCTTTAGTTAGAATCGAAATAGTTCCACAGGAAACCGATAGATAGCGCTGTTACTAGTGCAGGTAGCGTTGCCCCCTCCCCCTTTCCATTGATTTTTTAAAACCTTTTTCGCGTTATTTATTGGATTCCTTACATTTATTACTATATTTATATATGCATTAAATAAATAAGAAAACAAAGAATGTTAGATATGCATTTATTAAATCAGGAGAAATAATTTCAGATTAACAATGACAAGTCAAACAATCCTTTTGTTTAAATTTGTATAAATTCTCCACTGCTCAGCCCTTAAAAAGAAATGAAACAAACTATTAGACAATGAATAAATAAGTAAATATATATATATACACACACACACGTATGGGTGTTATTTATGTACAAAATGAAAACAATTATATTACGACGAATTCCTTATCACTTACACAATTATATTATTTGTAAACATTCCGGTTCAGTTACAGATATCTATGACAAACAAAACGGTTAATTCCATTCAAGTAAATGCTCATTTTTTAAAGAAAATCTTAGATAAATACCTATATTTATAATGTTTCCCTTGCCATTCGCACTTTCACAAACAGTTTAACTGATCTGATATTGAGGATTGCTCAAAATACTTCCCCGAAAGCGTTGTATATTTTTGCAATTGATTTACCGCGTTAACATGAATTACGAGCATAATAAAACTGCATCACGTTTAAAATTCTTTTACGCTTCGATGATTCTACAATTACGATTAATTATTTCAGTTAGGATATGCATTTGAGGGATAGTACAAAAAAATTCTTCGTTTTACATTCAATATTTTGATAGTTATTTACATATCTAATGAAATCATCGGGAAAAGAGTTATATGCGGAATATGTATACATATATTAATTTCTCTATGTGCATTCCTTGACGTTTTCACGAGGTCAATCAATGGACAAAGTGGAGCATATCGAGGCAAATAAGTTTATTTTGCTAACGTGAATTATGGAATGACTATAGTAATAACAACACTGCCATAATAAAGTGCGAACTAAAGTAAATAATTGAAGAAATGGTAATAATTAAATCAACACCTTTACTCTATGACAACATAATAAAATATAACTTACCTGTCTTTAATTCGCGGGAATTGATGCAGATCCGAATTCTCATTTATAACGCGTGTGAAATGTATCATTTATAACTATTATATGCCGCTAGATGTCATTTAAATTGTTGATTATGATGAAAACACTATATTTCAAATTACGTTATTAGTTCTACGTATTTTAAAGCATATTTTTCACATTTTTTGCATTAAATAACCTGTCTGCATATTGACCTAAGATGCTCGTCACTCCTACTATTGCTTTCTTTAACGTTTCTTCTGAATGTTGCTCGTACGAGCGTGGAATATCTATACCCGCAAATAAGTGATTTATCTTACTACATTCGCATTTATAATATTAGCAATTTTACAGTTTATCTCTCATTATCTCAAATAATTCAACGGTTATTGAGGTGAATAGTAAAATTTCAGATGTGGTCTGTTTGTGTTGCGCCGCCCGCCGGGTTCTCGCGAGATTTTCTTGGATATTAAAGCCATTTTCAGGCAAACCGCACAACATATCGTCTCAAAATAAAAACCGAATAAATATTTCAACATCGCTGATCATTTCATTTGCATTGTACCATATTAATATCATAGAACGTAAGTTAGCCAGAGACTGAAAATATCGTGTCATAGTTCGAAATTTTCGAGTGATGGCGATGATTTTTAATTTTTAAACGTGTAAAATTGAAACATATATCACTTATAAAACAACTTTCTGCCATTATAACCATATGACAAATAAAACGAAAAATTTGGTTGACATTGGACATAAAGGGGAAGAGATATCGCAGTTTTTGGAAGTGTTCACTGCCGAAACAGCGAAGATTATTTTGTTATTACGAACTTCGAGTGATTTCCTTTCAGTTTAAAATTGTGATTATTGTTTAGTACGATAAAACAATATATTTTCTCGGCGAAATAAAAAAATAATCTTAAAAAGAACGAAAACAGAGCAATATTTAGTATTTTAATGTGATTTTTAATCAAAATACTCGGATCTACGAATAGAGAGGGTCTGCGGCGAGGCTAGCTTTAGAGATAGAGAGAGATATATAGGGAAGATTAAACGAGAAAGAGAGAGAGGGAAGATCTCCCATAAGAGCCTGTACTGTACGGACTTCGTGATACGCGCTATATCGATATATCGACGACTCTTACAGAGGAGGATATAACATACTAGTAGTTGGTGCTTGCATTCTTCAAGCATTTCATCTCAACATTAAAAAACATTCATTTTTCAGACAGACATTCCATCATTACAAATATTCTTTTAATTCTATAAATTTCACCTCCGCAGCGATTTCCGTTTTTCCCACATGTAAAGAAATAGTTTTAAAAAATCCCCAAATGTTGCAATTTTACACTTTTTTCATTATAAGGTAATAATGCTACACATTTTAGCCAAATTTTAAAGTTGTAGCACCTCTAGAAGTAAAATAATATTTTTCTAATTGTTTAAATTTAAATAATTTTTAACGGCCGTTGCATTTCATATATGGTAAAATTGAAATGTTTTTTTGTGCAAATACACAACTTTGTAAAAAATGTGAAAATTTCAGCTTCCTAGCTCATCCCGTAGTACCTAAACAGTTATCTATTTGTTTAAACTTTAAGAATTTTTAACTGCCAAACAAATTAAAATATCGAAATTTGTATAATCCCGATTTCGTTTTTTTATGAATTCTACTTATAAAAAAAATTTCAACTCCGTAGCACATGCGGAAATAAATAAACCTTGAAATTTTTTTTAAACAATTGCGAATTTTTATCGGCCGCATTGTTGCACTTTTTCAATATTTTCGTTTTTTCTAGTTGGTTTTGCACAAAATCCTACCTAAGAAAAAAATTTCGAATCTCCAGCTCATCTGGAAGTGCCTAAACATTTTGTATCCTCCTATATGTTATGTATCATTCTATATAGACGTTCCTTGCAGAGGAAAAGGATATAACATACTGGTAAAAGGCGCTTGCATTCTGCAAGCATATCATCTCACCTTGAAAATACGTTAATTTTTCAGAGAGATATATCATGCAACATTTGGGGATTGTTTTAAACTATTATTTTTACATGTGGGAAAAACGAAAATCGCTGCGGAGGTGAAATATTTAGAAATAAAAGACTATTTGTAATGATGATATGTCCGTCTGAAAAATGAATCTTTTTTCAAGGTGAGGTGAAATGCTTGAAGAATGCAAGCACCAACTACTAGTATGTTATATCCTCCTCCTCCTCTGTAAGGAACGTCTATATATAATGACTAGTAGTTGGTGCTTGCATACTGCAAGAATATCATCTCACCTTGAAAAAGCATTCATTTCTCAGACAGATACTTCATCATTTAAAATATGTTTTTATTTCTAAAGATTTCACCTCCGCAGCGATTTTCGTTTTTCCCACGTGTAAAGAAATAGTTTTAAAAAATCCCCAAATGTTGCAATTTTACACTTTTTTCATTATAAGGTAATAATGCTACACATTTTAGCCAAATTTTAAAGTTGTAGCACCTCTAGAAGTAAAATAATATTTTTCTAATTGTTTAAATTTAAATAATTTTTAACGGCCGTTGCATTTCATATATGGTAAAATTGAAATGTTTTTTTGTGCAAATACACAACTTTGTAAAAAATGTGAAAATTTCAGCTTCCTAGCTCATCCCGTAGTACCTAAACAGTTATCTATTTGTTTAAACTTTAAGAATTTTTAACTGCCAAACAAATTAAAATATCGAAATTTTTATAATCCCTATTTCGTTTATTTAAGAATTCTACTTATAAAAGAAATTTCAACTTCGTGGCACATTTGGAAATATATAAACCTTGAAAATTTGTTGAAACAATTGCGAATTTTTAGCGGCCGCATTGTTGCACTTTTTAAAGATTTTCGTTTTTTCTAGTCGGTTTTACACAAAATCCTACCTAAGAAAAAAATTACGAATCTCGAGCTCATCTGGAAGTGCCTAAACATTAGTATCCCCCTATATGTTATATATCATTCTATATAGACGTTCCTTACAGAGGAGGAGGAGGATATAACATACTAGTAGTTGGTGCTTGTATACTGCAAGCATTTCATCTCACCTTGAAAAAACATTCATTTTTCAGAAAGTCATTTTATCATCACAAATATTCTTTTAATTCTACACATTTCACTACCGCAGCGATTTTTGTTTTTCCACATGTAAAAATAATAGTATAAAACATTCCTCAAATTTTGCAAATTTAAAAATTTTACACTATCTTCATTATGGGGTACTAATGCTACATATTTTAGCCATTTATTAAAGTTCTAGCACTTCTAGAGCTAAATTAATATTTTTTAATTGTTTAAATTTAAATAATTTTTAACGGCCGTTGCAATTCATATATGGTAAAATTGAAATGTTTATTTGTGCAAATACACAACTTTGTAAAAAATGTGAAAATTTCTGCTACCTAGCAGTTAAAAATTCTTAAAGTTTAAACAAATGGATAACTGTTTAGGTACTACGGGATGAGCTAGGAAGCTGAAATTTTCAAATTATTTACAGAGTAGTGAATTTGCATAAATAAACATTTCAATGTTACCACATATGAATTGCGGCGGCCGTTAAAAATTATTTAATTTTAAACAATTAGAAAAATATTATTTTACTTATAGAAGAGCTACAACTTTAAAATTTTGCTAAATTGTGTAGAATTAGTACCCCATAATAGAGAAAGTGTAAAAATTTTTAAATTGCAACATTTGGGGATTGTTTAAAACTATTATTTTTACATTTGGGGAAAACGGAAATCGCTGCGGAGGTGAAATCTTTAGAATTAAAAGAACATTTGTAATGATGAAATGTCTGTCTGAAAAATGATTGTTTTTTCAAGGTGATATGAAATGCTTGCATTATGCAAGCACCAACTACTAGTATGTTATATATATCATTATATATCGACGACTCTTACAGAGGAGGATATAACATATAGGAGGATACTAATGTTTAGGCACTTCCAGATGTGCTGGAGATTCGAAATTTTTTTCATAGATAGGATTTTGTGCAAAACCGACTAAAAAAAACGAAAATCTTGAAAAAGTGCAACAATTCGGCCGCTAAAAATTGCAATTGTTTAAACAAATTTTCAGCGTTTGGGTATTTCCGAATGTGTTACGGAGCTGAAATTTTTTTAAAAAGTAGAATTCTTAAAAAAACTAAATAGGGATTATACAAATTTTGATATTTTAGTTTGTTTGGCAGTTAAAAATTCATAAAGTTTAAACAAATAGATAACTGTTTAGGTACTACGGGATGAGTTAGGAAGCTGAAATTTTCAAATCATTTACAGAGTAGTGAATTTGCACAAATAAACATTTGAATTTTACCATATATGAAATGCGGCGGCCGTTAAAAATTATTTAAATTTAAACAATTAGAAAAATATTATTTTACTTCTATTAGTGCTTCAACTTTAAAATTTGGCTAAAATGTGTAGCATTAGTACTTCATAATGAAGGTAGTGTAAAATTTTTAAAATTGCAACATTTGGGGTTTGTTTTAAAGAATTATTTTTACATTTGGGAAAAACGAAAATCGCTGCGGAGGTGAAATATTTAGAATTAAAAATATGTGTAATGATGAAATATGAAAAATGATTGTCTTTTTATCTTGTATGTTATATCCTCCTCTGTAAGAGTCGTCGGTATATAATGATAACAGGAGGATACTAATGTTTAGGCACTTCCAGATGTGCTGGAGATTCGAAATTTTTTTATTAGGTCGCATTTTGTGCAAAACCGACTAGAAAAAACGAAAATCTTGAAAAAGTGCAACAATGCGACAGCTAAAAATTCGCAATTGTTTAAACAAATTTTCAAGGTTTATGTATTTCCGCATGTGCTACGGAGTTGAAATTTTTTTTATAAGTAGAATTCATAAAAAAACGAAATCGGGATTATACAATTTTTATATTTTAATTTGTTTGGCAGTTAAAAATTCTAAAATTTTAAACAAATAGATAACTGTTTAGGTACTACGGGATTAGTTAGGAACCTGAAATTTTCAAATTATTTACAGAGTAGTGAATTTGCATAAATAAACATTTCAATGTTACCACTTATGAATTGCGGCGGCCGTTAAAAATTATTTAAATTTAAACAATTACAAAAATATTATTTTACTTCTAGGAGTGCTACAACTTTAAAATTTGGCTAAAATGTGTAGCATCAGTACCCCATAATGAAGACAGTGTAAAATTTTTAAAATTGCAACATTTGGGGATTGTTTAAAACTATTATTTTTACATGTGGGAAAAACGAAAATCGCTGCGGAGGTGAAATATTTAGAATTAAAAATATATGTGTAATGATGAAATATGAATAATGAATGTTTTTTATGTTGAGATGAAATGCTTGCAGTATGCAATCACCAACTACTAGTATCGTATACGGTAAATCGCATACACCTCACAGACAGTGATGATAGAATAATAATATATATAGAGACCGCATACCGGCTGCGCAGTGGAGTGAAAGTTGCTCCAACATCCTTCAGCGCTCGAGTCATGTGGCTGCTGGCAAAAGACCGTGGCAGTACATTGAGAGCGCTACGTTTTTGCGGCTTTTGAAAGTAATAGTCATGTTTAATTGAATCACTAGTTGCATTTTCTTATGATCATTAACAAATATAATCGTATATCTATTTTTAAATATAATGTTGTAGCGATGTAGTTCGTCGTAAGGTCGCCTCATCATGCGGTATCCGCAAAGCACGACACGTGTATTTTTCATTTGCATTTAAAAATTATGTACATTGATCGTACGAATTCGGGGCTTGAACCGTAGTAGGTCTAAAGGAATAAAAAATAATTTTCCTACCGTCGATTTTTGAATACGTGACGATTAGGGTAACAAATTCGTTTTGGGCGAGAAAATTTAAGGGTTTTTAGGAGAAAATATGTTGTCGTCCAGGGTAAGCCCAGTCAAAAGTATAAAGACCACAATTTTCAAGTGATTTATTTTATGGAACTTTTAAAATGAATCGGTCTTTATTAAGTAAAAATCCATTTCTGCTTTAATTTTATTTTTTAACTAAGTTAGACGTAAGATCAAACATCTCTAGGGAAGAGAGAACTGCCCTCAAAAGACTCCGAGAGGACTTAACCGTCAGAATACTACCGGCGGATAAAGGCAACGCCACTGTAATCTTGAGTGCAGAAGATTACCATCAGAAGGTATTGAGTCTGCTGCAGGACCCGGCATATAGGCGCCTACCACGTGACCCCACAGAGTCGGTAGCAAGAAAAACAGCCTCATTAATTAAGAAGTCCGGCCTGCCTCAAGAGTTACATAAATCACTCTTATCCCAAGCAGCAGTTCCACCGAGGCTATACGGCCTCCCAAAAATCCATAAGGAGGGAGTGCCACTACGACCCATAGTGAGTGCTATAGGGTCCCCCACTTATTTCTTGGCAAAATATCTTGCCAAACTGTTATCCCCCTTAACGGGGAAGGGCGAGCACCACGTGAAGAATTCCACCGAATTTGTCAAGACCCTCTCGAACCTGAAGACCGAACCGGAGGATATCCTCGTCAGCTTCAATGTGGTGTCTCTCTTCACACGAGTTCCACTTGAGGACACCTTGGAACTACTAAAACAACATTTTGAGCCTGGCATCCTGAAGCTATTCCACCACACATTAACATCAACGTATTTCCGTTACAAGGGGGAGACGTACGAACAAACGGACGGTGTGGCCATGGGTTCCCCGCTCTCTCCAGCAGTAGCCAACCTCTTTATGGAGTACTTCGAGGAAAAGGCACTCAACTCGGCACCACTACAGCCAAAATGTTTTTTCCGATACGTGGACGACACATACGTGATTTGGCCTCACGGACCTGAGGCCCTAATGGAGTTTCAAGATCACTTAAACAGCATACATCCCAACATCCGCTTCACAATGGAGAAGGAGAAAGAGGGATCCCTTCCCTTCTTGGACATCCTGGTGAGCCGCAAACCCAATGGCACACTGGGACACAGCGTGTATCGCAAACCTACCCACACCAACCTATACTTAAATGGGATTAGCCACCACCACCCCTCCCAACGACAAGGAGTGTTGACCACTCTGATCGACCGGGCAAGAGCCATTGCTGACGAAGATAGTTAAGGGGCAGAAATCAGGAACCTACGCCTCTCGTTCCGACAGAACGGCCACGGAGAACGGGAAATCGGCAGGGCCCTGAAAAGGGCCGTTTCCGGGAAAGCGAAGAAGAAGCCGGAAGAAAAACCAGTAGCCACGGCATGTATACCCTTCCTGTCAACGATTTCTGGGAGGATCTCGAGGATTCTAGGCAGACAAGGCATCAGGGTGCCACATAAACCGCCGCCAAATATCCAGAGCTTCCTACCGCAGAACAAAGACCAACTAGGCCTCAAAACAGCCGGAGTTTATAAAATCCCTTGCTCGTGCGGCAAGCAGTACATCGGCCAAACGGGACGGACAATAGAAACGCGAATCAAAGAGCATTCAAGGTGAATCCGCCTAAATCAGCCAGAAAAGTCGGCAATCGCAGAGCACAGCATATCCACAGCCCATCGAATTAACTTCACGGAGGCCAAAGTAATTGCCAAGGCCAACGGTTTTTGGGATAGGCTAGTGAAAGAAGCCATTGAAATAAGAATTGAGAAAAACAACATTAACAGGGACACGGGATTCCCACTCAGCAAGGTGTGGAATCCCATACGTCCCAAAATCACGGAACGCCATAGGTCGACCCAACAGCCAATGGGGAACGAGCCTCCAATACCGGAGTAGTATATATACATTGACGAAGGGAACTCTTCACCTCTGAGTCAGTCATGCATCGATAGATGATGATCGATCAGAGTCAGCAGAGTCATCAGTCATGTCATGATCATCATGATCAGAGATCAGATCAGAGCAGATGATTGAGAGAGATCAGGGTGACTGAGGTGGACGTCACTTCGTAGCCGGGGCCTACAGCGGAGCGGGTCAGCCAGGCGCTTCGTCATCTCATCAACTCGGCCCAATTCCAGGAGCTGCGCACTGTACAGAACACGGAAGAGCGCACCGGATCGGAGCGATCCATAGGAGGGGTGGCAGATTTGCACTGGCGAATTGAGGCAAAGAGAAAGTAAGAGACCTGATAAAAAACAGGGAAAAATGCCAGGATCATCATAATAGACAGAGGTGCCCTAACAGAAGATACTACGACTCATCAGCAAAATTGCTTAAAAATCCAGGAACGCGTACCGGATCGGAGCAATCGAAGGGTAAAACTCCGATCCCAACCAGACTCACGAGACAACGAGAAAAGACCCTAACAAAAAACGGAAGATAACCAAGCCAGAGAAAACGAAGGAAAAACAAAATTTAGCACAGACAAAGCCTAAGAGCAAAGCCCGGGGTCGAAGCCCCCACCCGAGGTAAGCGCCCGGGCCAAACTTGAACGGCGGAGTCACCGGCCAAAACGGCCCTTTTCAGGGCAGGCCCAACGAGTGAAGGGAGGCAGAGTATCGGTAAGCTTACTACCGGGGCAGCATCAAAGGGCGTAGGGAACAGAGCGGACAGGTGAAGACCGGGACCCCACCAGTGGTAATCCCCCTTCAAACCACCCGCTCGAAGGGGACGTCTTAGCTTCGGCGGGACGCATCCCGGTAGGGAAGATTAGGAAAGAACACAAGGGACAACACCAACACGAACCAATATTACAAACATCGCGAAAGTAGGGATCCATCAGGAAGCTTAGAAAGCCGCCAGAGGCCGAGCCTAGCGAGCCCCAGCGACCGAAGCAGAGCCAGCAACGGAAAATAAGCGGAACGATGGCAGAGGCAATGGAATACCGTCCGTCACCGATGAATACGAGATCTGGTAGGAATTATGGCGATAGAAGGGAGAAAGACGCCCCAGAAACAGACGTAGGAACAGAGGGAGAATTCAGGGAAGAGGGGAGACGGAAGGGAAAGAGCCACAGCAAGGCACAGGGCACGAACGCGAATGAAACCGATACGGATAATAGATATAATTCGCTGTCCGAGTCAGAGGACGAAGACAGCGAATTCCTCCCCCCCCCCCCCGATTAAAGCAGCCACGTCAGCGGCGATTAACCGAACGCTAGCAGAAATACACAGAAAATCGCAAAAGGGACTAAAAACTAAGTTTACGAGAGCGGAAGTAACAATATACGCTAGCAATAGGGCAGATTATGACCTGACAAAGAAGGCACTACGAGATAACAAGCAAGAATTTCACACATTCGGCAATAGAGAGGACAGAACAAAGAACATCGTAGCAAAAAACATACCCGCAGAACATTCCGCGCAGGATGTGGGACGGCTTCTGCAGAAAGAGGGGTTTTTCCCACAAAAAGTAGTCCAAATTTACAAAGGCGGTTTCCCACTCCCCATGCATATTCTAATTTTTCCGGGGAGCTCGAGCATTACGGCCCTCACTAGGAAAACACACATAGGCTATATTGGAGTTAGATGGGAGAGATACCGGCCAAACAGGCAGACACAATGTTATAACTGCCAAAAATTAGGGCACACGGCCAAATTTTGTAATCACGCAACGGCGTGCCGTTTCTGTAGCGGGGAACACGACTCGCGGAACTGCCAGCAGCCAAACAAGCTCAAATGCAAAAACTGCGCAGGGGAGCACTCAGCTTCTGACTTAAACTGTGCCACTAGAAAGAGAAATGCAAAAACGAACGAAAACAGAGGGGGAAAAAAGGATTCCGCACAAGGACAAGCGGAAATCAACGAAACGTACGCAACCAAAGCGCGGGGAGACACCCCGAACAGGGAAATAGGCGAAATCTTTGCAACCATTAAAGAAATTCTTCAGAATTTCGATTTTAAACACATCTTGAGAACACTGATAGACCTCCGCAACACCCTACAATCGGCAACGTCACATCAAGAAAGGATAGAATCCATTTTAAAAACGGCCCTCCAATGGCTGTAAAAACACTCAAAATAGCACAATGGAACGCCAACGGCGTAAAAAGGCAAACACGCGAACTGGAGGTTTTCCTCAAAAACCACCAAACAGACGTCATAGCAATATCGGAAACGCACCTAAAAGACACAGAAAGCTTCTACGTAAGGGGATACGTAACCATAAGGAAAGAGGGAAAAAACACAAGAGGAGGCGTGGCGATATTAATAAGACAGGGCATTAAATTTCAACACATAAAGAACGAAGAGACCAGCATTGAACAAATAGGATGCGACTTACCAACGGCAAAAGTCAGGTTCTATTCCATCTACGCTAAACCGGGCAAAACCTTCAAGAAAGAGGACATGCGAGAGCTGCTCTCTCACAAGGGCAAAACCATTATAGCAGGAGACTATAACGCAAAGCACCGGGCATGGAGATGCAACTCCAATAACAATAACGGCACGCGACTAATAGAATTTTTGACTGAAAGACAGGACGTAATACTAATACAACCACAGACCCCGACTTATTACCCCCCAACGGAAACGTACACGCCCAGCACTATAGACCATAGCCTACTAAAAGACATCAAGAACTACTCAGACCCAACCACGCATGACGAATTAAATTCAGATCACACACCGGTGACATACGAAATAGGAAGCAATTACGAAAGCGCGAAGACAAAAACGTATAACTTTCGAAAAGCTGACTGGAAGACATATAGAAAAATACTAAAAAAGACAAAGCTACCACGAATTAAAACCGACCCAGACGCAATAGAAAAGGCCACCAAAGCGCTAACCACTGCAATACAAAAGGCCACCATGACAGCAATTCCAAAAACGGTCTACAAACCAAAAGTGGAACTGACGGACGATATTAAAGCAATACTAAAGGACAAAAAGAAGGCACGTAACGCATACCTAAAGACTCGCAACGCACGAACGAAAGCCACACTGAATGAAACTAGTAAAAAACTTACGATAGCACTAAATGACCTTTACAACGACCATTGGCAATCTAAACTAGAAAAACTAAACACCCAAGACAACTCCCTTTGGCAGATGACTAAAAGACTTACGAAAAAGCACAAGCAAATAACAAGACTCCATGGCGAAAGAGGACTGACTTACTCCGAAGAAGGAATAGCAAACGCCCTGGCGGACAATTACGAAAGACAATTTAGGGAAAACGTCACGGAATCCCATGAGAACGAAATAGAAGTAAGACGAGAAATTAAGACCTTTTACGACAGCACAACGCAAGACAATGAAGCGGAAGACATTGAATTTACAACTAAAGATATTACAGCCCACATAAAAAGATTAAAACCGTTTAAAGCACCAGGAGAAGATGGAATCAGAAACATACAAATAAAATATCTGCCCAAAATAACGATTAACTACGTCACTAAATTAATTAACGCCATACACCTAACGTGCTACTTCCCCAAGTCCTGGAAAAATGCACAAATACTTTCATTCGCCAAGCCCGGCAAAGACGACAAATTCCCGCAAAACTACAGGCCGATTAGTCTACTCCCGACCCTAGGCAAACTTACAGAACGAACAATTCACGAACGGCTTATACGACATGTGACGCAGAAAGACATACTAAGAGACGAACAATTCGGATTTAGACAAAAACACTCGACGATCCACCAAATTTACCGACTGACGGAATACTGCACTGTAAACAGAAATAAAAACAAAAACATAGGAATAGTGCTCCTTGACGTGGAAAAAGCCTTTGACAAAGTATGGACTAAAGGAATTATTTGCAAACTAACTCGCTATAAATTCCCGGCTACACTGACAAGACTGATAGAAAATTATCTTAAACAAAGGACGTTTCAGACAAAAATAGGACAAACGCTCTCAGACAAAAGACTAATAGAAGCAGGCGTGCCGCAAGGCTCAATAATTGCTCCTCTGTTATTCAACCTATTTATTAACGACTTCCCCAAAACAAAAGACGTAGAGACAGCTATGTACGCAGACGACACGGCGCTATATACCAACTCCTTCCAACTTAGACCAATCATTAAAAAACTCGAAAAGGCGCTAGACAAAATAAGTGATTACGCTGACAAATGGAAGATAAAAATAAACACCGACAAGACAGAAGCCATAATTATTACAAATAAAAGAAAAACAATGGGACAAATGACAAACGAGCAAATAAACTGGCAAGGACAATTGATAGACTGGAGTAACGCCATTAAATACCTAGGAATATATATCGACAGAAACATGACATGGACCAAGCACATCAATTACGTAAAACAAAAAACAATAATGACAGCGCAACAACTAAGACCATTAACTAACGCCAGAAGCAGACTAAATCTAAAAAACAAAGTGACCATCTTTAAAACAATAATAAGACCAACTATGACACACGCAGCGCCCATATGGAGCAACACCTGCAAAACGAATTACAAACGACTTCAGACGGTGCAAAACAAATACTTAAAAGCAACAACACAGGACCCACTAGTAACCAACGCAGACATACGACGACAAACGGGAGTAGACACAATACAAAGGCACGTGAGAAATAAAACAAAAATTTTTCAACAACAACTAACAGAAAACACAACGGCCAATAGAACGCTGATGGAAATATTACCAACGGATGTAAAGGAACTACCGTTTAACTACAAACATAAAACCATTTTCCACAACCTAATGACTAACAAATCCATAGGAAAGAATAAAACTACAAGAAAAGAACAAACGGAGACGGAGAAGGAATAAAACCAAGAGCAGCGGAGCAGAGAAGCGCCAACAAGACAGAAAGGCGGTCGACATGAGAGAGCAGCACCAACGCCACGAGATCAGCAGAGGCGGCAGGACACAAAGAAACTGCACAAGGAGGGATAAGCAGACCTAAAAGGAAAGCCGCAGAAGCACGAGAGGAGCAGCAGGAGATCGACGGAGACCGCAGAGACGACGAAAGCAGACAAACCAAGCAGGCACCGAACAAGAGGAAAAAACAACGAATAACAGCAAAATAGACGGCTTAAATAGAAATTAAAATTGAAATTGATACAATAAGAAACAATGTAAATAACAACCATGTAAATATCTATTAACTTAATTATCTTAATTTAATCTATGTAAAAAGAAAGGAGGGTTTTTCACTATAAATGTTTTTCCCCTCGAATCATAAAGCAGGAAAATTAAGTGGAAAATTGGAAAAGAACCAAATATAGTTAGAAGGCAAAATACCTACGGGTAATAAGCCTAAATATGCCAAGAGAGGATAAAACTATTGTATTTGTTGTAATTATATTATAGATAATGCAATGTATATTAAAAAGGACAATAAAGTGACATTGAAATTGACTCTTCACCTCTTAGACGTAATCGAGTATTATTTTTGCGTCTTATAATTTTCAATGTTTCAAATTGTAGAGGAATTTTTGTGATTCTATCACATTAACAACATTTTTCCATCATTAAGAGCAATCACGTTATCACTATCTCCATGAGATCAATAACGGGAAAAAACTTTTGGTTTGTCTTGAATTCATGCTGATTTTAATAAAATTTAAAATACAAATGAATAATATGCTACTGTCATTCCCATGTTATTGAAGTGATGATAAAGTTCTGGAATCGAATGCAGACCATTATCATACCTGGTGATTATTCGAATCTCCTTTTGGCATCACGCTGACAGAACACAAAGAATGGTCAACAGAATAACTGCTTTTCAGTTATTTGTGTTATACAAACAGTATCCTAGAACAATTTTACACTAAGTGTATAGGATGCAGCATACATTGCCACTATATTAGAAAATGACCAATATTACATTGTGATAGTTATTTTTATTTTTTTAATAGCCAAAGCCTAATACAAAAGTGTACAAATAATAATTTATTGGTCCAAAGATCAAAGTACATCAATGTAGGACAAGTCAGAACAAAGAAGACAGTGCATAGTAAAAAAATTTATTTTTTATTTTATTTTAAATATACACGGCAATCACCATTTTTTACATTAGATGACAAATAGTAATAGTAGAATGAAATACATAAAAGAAAAAATAATAGCTATATAATTACTGTTGTTAAAAAGATAGACAATAATAAAGATAGACGGTTTCCTTGCTTTCCGGGGTGATACCATATCTTCCTCAGAGAAATCCCCTATGTACCTTGAAAAAATATTAACCTCATTCTAAAAAACCATCATTGATTTATAAGCTACATTTGAAACAACGGGAAAAGGATGAAATTGGTACTTACCGGTACATTTTTCGCTTTCCATTGGACGTTGTTAAGGTGGTATTTATATTAGAAATGCCTATTTGTGAGGTCATGGGCATATCACTAACAGGTACTGTGATATCTTCCCGGTCTGCACCAGCTGAGGAAGTAAATATATAGGAAAGATTTGGAACACAGTCTAGATCTTACTGTTGGTACAAAGTTTTCTCGTCTCAAATTCACAGTCCACACTTTCCTCCTACATTCATCTTTAGGAAAACTACAATAAAAATCAACATCAACGATATGGTTAACTATTATTGAAGATAAATATGTTCCCGTTTTTAAAAGGATAACTTCTGCGTCGGAGATTAGAGCTTTATTACTATGCCCTTTGAGCAAAATTTTACCAACACACAGAATTATCTACTTCCATACCATGGGGATGTGTTCCCTGTATAATTTATCGAATTAAAGAATGATTTTATTTAGATGTACAGCTAATAAAAATCAAATTACAAATATAAACCTCACCTAAACAATAACATAAAAGCCAACAATAATTTCTTTCTTGATAAAGGCAAGTTACATAAATATATTTACATTTTAACAGTACTTAAGTTATTCCGGTAACATATTGAAATCCATAAAGCCACTACTAAATAAACTTTCTAATTATTTGCCTCCAAGTTATTAAAATGTTTTTAATTTCTTTATGCATAACAAATTCATTCAAGTAAGCTCGTAACATTTCTCAACGACACACACCGCAGTATTACGTACCTATGGAATGTTAGCAGCCCTCCTTTAACAAATCTTTCTTTGCAGTTGTATGCACAACACGAAACAACCATTGTGATTGTGATTAAATAATCAAATACACAAAAATTTGCTTAATAAAATAACCACGCCAGCATACGCACATACGTACAAGCGAAACTCTACAGAAGCATGCCAAGCGTCACGTGATCACCGGCTTCCAATGTTGGAGCACATGCGCAGTAGACCATTCACTCTCTATGTATATTATTACTCTATGACAGTGAGTGTATTACGATATTATTCGTTGATATTAGTCAAATGAGTGTGCGCGGCGGAACGTTTTTGTTTCTTCTGGGCGAAGTTCGTTCTGTGGAATTTAGAGGTAATGTGTTAGTGATATTAATTTTGAAGGTGAATTCAACTTTTGGATTATTGCATTGGAGCTTTGACCATTCATATATATATAATGCATTAATGTTTATACCAATAAGCCATAATCTTCGGATGAAACAGTTAATAAGATTTGCAGGAAATTGTCCACAACAGTTATTTGCATTGAAATCGCTAAATTCTTTGTAATACCTTAGTTTTTATTTAACCTTAATCTGGTGTGTTCAAAATTTGAGACAACGGGTGTGGTGGATTTGACCCGTTTTGATTTTTCACTCCCATGATTTTGGAAGAAAATTGACTGAAAATTGCTTTATTTTCGCGTTCCTGAATCAGTTTTAGAGGAAATTTTTAAAAAATATTGAAGTTACGACAGTTTATTTTCGCGTGAATTGTGCAAACAAGGAAAGGAACTAAAAAGTGGAAGTTTTAATCCAAAGAAGAAAATTGTAGTCAAAACGTCAAAAATTGGCGATTGTCGATTTATAAAAAAATGCCTTGAAATAAAAAAGCTTATTTAAGCAAAAATCCGAGTTAATTAAAAATAAACAGGTTGTCAAAGTTTGTATCTTCGACGGCGCAAATTTTACATGTTTTATAATAGTCATAACAAGTGGTTACTGGTGCCATATTCTCTCTGCATTTTTTATAAAAAGGTGAAATTTCCTTCTTTTTGTACTGGTTTCTTCTTGCGGGCACCGTCGAGTTACTACCTTGCACCGAGTTCTGACCCTGTGATTTTGGACCCAAACCCGGAGATTTTAAAGAACCTAACATTTTTAACTCAAACCCGATGATTTTTAAATCTAAACCAAAATATTATATTTTCGGATTTGGAAATTTAAAAGTACATATGGAGTGTGATTGTAAGGTAATATTTCTTATTTTTAAGAAATAGGAATTTCATATACAATAAACTTACCATGAGATATGTTGAGGAGAGAAAAATCAATAAAATAACTATTTTGAAAGTTAACATTTTTTAAATTTCTTAATTAATTTCAAAATCGTAATAAAAGATGCTATTATTAAAAATTATGAATAATTCATTTTATTATCCTAATATTTCCACTTTAACTGATTATTTTTATTTCCACTTATATTTTTCATTATTCACTTCTGAGAAATTGAACTTGCTCGGGCTTACTAATGAATTTATAAAATTTTTGGCAGGTCATGACAAAATTCACTTTAGTGCAAATTTCTGCCTCAAAAAACTCGACCCTCATTCTATTCGTTCTATTGCTCTATGCATTTTCCATAATGGAAAAAATTCTTTCTATTTTGGCATTACTAATAGTAATGGATAAAATTTTGGCTACAAGCTTTGACAATTCATTGGATTCTTTACAACTGGAGAAAATTCCAACACTTTTTGTCAAGTACTTGCATTTGTGGTAGAAAGACCTTCCGAACGTATGGACGCTTTAGTCCTTCGTCTTAAGCACTTCCTGATATGCTCAAAGAATACAGCTTGTGCTGCAACAGTTTGACAAGTATTTTGTAACCTCTGCCAAAGCTCATGTCTTGTGTTGACATATTCAGCATAAACCATGGTCTTTAGGGTCCCCCAAAGGCAGAAATCACACGGATTCTTGGCAGAAGTTCCGCATATTTTCCTTGTGCTCATCTGTCAGATTTTTGGGTACCAATTTTGCACAAAATTTTCGCATATCCAAATTAAATAAATATTATTTCACTTCTATATGTGCTACAACTTCAAAGTTTGACAAAAATGCATGGAATTACCTTACATTGGATAAAGTATAATATTCTTAAAATTGCAAATTTAAGGCATTTTTTAATTAAATATTGTTCAATAAGGAAAGATAGAAATTGGGTCAGAGGTGAAATATTTTTAATTAAAAAATATTTCTAATAATATTATATCTCTCTGAAAAATTAATGTTTATCAGGGTGAGATTAAAAACTTGCAGAATGCAAGCACCAACTACTTGTATTACATAATAGTAGAATGTTTAACTTTTTCAAGATTTTTGTTTTTTCTAGTCTGTTTTGCGCATAGTTCTACCAAGAAAAACATTTGAGTCTGCCGCTCATCTGAAAGTGCCTAAACATTAGTATCCTCCTATGTATATGTTATATATCATTATATATAGACGTTCCATATAGAGGATTAACATATATATAGGAGGATACTAATGTTTAGGCACATCCAGAAAACCGGCCGACTCGGATTTTTTTGTCAGTAGAACTAAAATCTTGAAAAAGTTCTACAATGTGGCACTAAAAATTCAAAATGCTCAAGGTTTATGTATTTCCGGATGTGTTACGGATCTGAAATTTTTTTAAAGGAAGAATTTGTAAAACAATGAAATAGAGATTATACAAATTTTGATATATTAATTTGTTTGGCAATTAAAAATTCTTAAAGTTTAAACAAATAGATAAATGTTTAGATAATATTAAGCAAGTTACCAAGCTGAAAATTTTAAGTTATTTAGAGCTTAGTCTATATAATCCAAAACTATTTCAATGTATCCATGAAATTGTTATTGCGGCCGTTAAAAATAATTTAAATTTAAACAATTAGATAAATGTTATTTCACTTCTAATTAATTGTGCTACAAATTTTAAATTTGGCAGAAATGTGTGGCATTATTAACCCAATCTGGAAAAAGTATAATATTCCTGAAATAGCAAAAATTAGTGATTGTTTTACTCCAATATTGTTCCATAAGGAAAAAACGAAAATCGGTCCCAGGGAGAAATCTCTTGAATTAAAGAAATATTTCTCATGATGAAATATCTCTCTGAAAAATTAATGTTTTTTCAAGGTGCAGTATGCAAGCACCTTCTACTTGTATCATTATATATATATATATATATATATATATATCATTCTGGGTGCCGGTGGTGTAGTGGTTAGGACGCTGGCTGCTACTCGCCCGATGCTTGCAAAAGTCATCGGGTACAAATCCTGCGTGAGTAGGACTTTTTCTCAAGGTCATCCGGCCCCCTGTTTGCGTGATTTGAAGGAGACCGCGCAAATTCAGCTGTTCCGTCCTTCAGAAGGGACGTTAAGCCGTTGGCCCCTCTGGTGTTCTTTGCAAAAGCAGGCAAATGCCGGCACCGGGTTTCCCTCCTCCATTCTGTGTGTGTGTCCGGTGTGGAAGGCAATGGGAAACCACCACACCGTGTATATTCCCTAGTCAAAAACCAATTAAGTAATTAATTGGTAGGACCTGTCGTAAGACAGAACACGAATGAATGAATGACTGAATATCATTCTATATAGACGTTCCTTACAGAGGAGGAGGAGGATATAACATACTAGTAGTTTGCACGTGCATACTGCAAGCATTTCATCTCACCTTGAAAAAACATTCATTTTTCAGAAAGTCATTTGATCATCACAAATATTCTTTTAATTCTAAACATTTCACTACCGCAGCGATTTTCGTTTTTCCCTTATGTAAAAATAATAGTTTAAAACAATCCTCAAATTTTGCAATTTTAAAAATTTTACACTATCTTCATTATGGGGTACAAATGCTACATATTTAGAACTAAATTAATATTTTTTAATTATTTAAATTTAAATAATTTTTAACGGCCGTTGCAATTCATATATGGTAAAATTGAAATGTTTTTTTGTGCAAATACACAACTTTGTAAAAAATGTGAAAATTTCAGCTTCCTAGCTCATCCCGTAGTACCTAAACAGTTATCTATTTGTTTAAACTTTAAGAATTTTTAACTGCCAAACAAATTAAAATATCGAAATTTTTATAATCCCTATTTCGTTTATTTAAGAATTCTACTTATAAAAGAAATTTCAACTTCGTGGCACATTTGGAAATATATAAACCTTGAAAATTTGATGAAACAATTGCGAAATTTTAGCGGCCGCATTGTTGCACTTTTTAAAGATTTTCGTTTTTTCTAGTCGGTTTTACACAAAATCCTACCTAAGAAAAAAATTACGAATCTCCAGCACACCTGGAAGTGCCTAAACATTAGTATCCTCCTGTTATATATTATTATATATCGACGACTCTTACAGAGGAGGAGGATATAACATACTAGTAGGTTCTTGCATACTGCATGCATTTCATCTCATCTAGAAAAAACATTAATTTTTAAGACAGATATTTCATCATTACAAATATTCTATTAATTCGAAAGATTTCACCTCCGCAGCGATTTTCGTTTTTCCCACATGTAAAAATAATAGTTTAAAACAATCCCCAAATGTTGCAATTTTAAACATTTTACACTTTCTCCATTATGTGGTACTAATGCTACACATTTCAGCCAAATTTTGAAGTTGTAGCACTTCTAGAAGTAAAATAATATTTTTCTAATTATTTAAAATTTAATCATTTTTAACGGTTGCCGCAATATATATATATGGGGAGATTGAAATGTTTATTTCTGCAAATGCACTGTTCTGTAAATAATTTGAAAATCGCAGCTTCCTAGCTTATCCCTTAGTACCTAAAAAATTATTAAACTTAAATGTTCAAATGGGGTTAAAACAACCCCTAAAATTTACAATTTTAAAATTTTCGATTTTTATAGTTGTTTATGAGAAAAGTCATATAATCTTGCAAAATTTCAGCTTCCTAAACTTATTAGATTGGTCTACATTGGTCTCATTTTATCTGTAGGTTTCTCCATCATATCTACAAAAACTAAAACTTTCAGCTCTCTAGCTCTTGTAGTTTGGGCTGGACATTAGTATCCTCCTATCATTATATATCGACGACTCTTACAGAGGAGGAGGATAGAACATATAGGAGGATACTAATGTCCAGCCCAAACTACTAGAGTTGGAGAGCTGAAAGTTTCAGTTTTTGTAGATATGATGGAGAAACCTTCAGATAAAATGAGACTTCTTACCCAAGTGACATGAGTTCGACTCCAGAAATTACGAAATTTGCGTTTTTTCCCATAAGAAAAGCATTGCGCCATTTTTGTAAATTAATAATGGGCACTTGCCGGTAAACTAGAAAGATGAAATTTTCAGTGTTGCTAGACGGCCGCAATATGTATTAGGAATTATTGTCACTTTTTCTTACAGTGTCTTGGGTTCGACTCCAGAGACCCCGGAATATCTCCCATAAGTTAACATGGGAAAACGAAATCCAGTGTGTAGACCAATCTAATAAGTTTAGGAAGCTGAAATTTTGCAAGATTATAGAACTTTTCTCATAACCAACTATTAAAATCGAAAATTTTAAAATTGTTAATTTTTAGGGGTTATTTTAACCCCATATGAACATTAAAGTTTAATAATTTTTTAGGTACTACGGGATGAGCTAGTAAGCTGAAATTTTCAAATTATTTAGAGAATAGTGAATTTGACAAATGAAGAGTTCAATTTTACCATATATGAATTGTGGCGGCCGTTAAAAATTATTTAAATTTTAAAAACTAGAAAAATATTATTTTACTTCTAGAAGTGCTACAAATTTAAAATTTGGCTGAAATGTGTAGCATTAGTACCCCATAATGGAGAAAGTCTAAAATTTTTAAAATTGCAACATTTGGGGATTTTTTTAATCTATTATTTTTACATGTGGGAAAAACGGAAATCGCTGCGGAGGTGAAATATTTTGAATTAAAAGAATATTTGTAATGATGAAATGTCTGTCTGAAAAATGAATGTCTTTTCAAGGTGAGATGAAATGTTTGCAGTATGCAAGCACCAACTACTAGTATGTTATATCCTCCTCCTCTGTAAGAGTCGTCGATATATAATGATAGGAGGATACTAATGTCCAGCTTAAACTACAACAGCTAGAGAGCTGAAAGTTTTAGTTTTTTGTAGATATGATGGAAAAACCTTCAGATAAAATGAGACTTTTTACCTAAGTGACATGAGTTCGACTCCAGAAATTCCGAAAGTTGCGTTTTTTCCCATAAGAAAAGCATTGCGCCATTTTTGTAAATTAATTATAGGCACTTGCCAGTAAGCTAGAAAGATCAAATTTTCAGTGTTGCTAGATAGCCGGCATATCTATTAGGAATTTTTGTCACTTTAGCTTACAGTGTCTTGGGTTCGACTCCAGAGACCCCGGAATATCTCCCATAAGTTAGCATGAGAAAACGCAATCCAGTGTGTATACCAATCTAATGAGTTTAGGAAGCTGAAATTTTGCAAGATTATAGAACTTTTCTCATAATCAACTATAACATTCGAAAATTTTTAAATTGTAAATTTTAGGGGTTGTTTTAACCCCATTTGAACATTTAAGTTTAATAATTTTTTAGGTACTACGGGATGAGCTAGGAAGCTGCAATTTTCAAATTATTTACAGAACAGTGCATTTGCACAAATTAAAATTTTAATCTCTCCATATATATATTGCGGCAACCGTTAAAAATGTTAAAATTTTAAACAATTAGAAAATATTATTTTTCTTCTAGAAGTGTTACAACTTTAAAATTTGGCTGAAATGTGTAACATTAGTACCCCATAATGGAGAAAGTATAATATTCTTAAAATTGCAACATTTGGGGATTGTTTTAAACTATTATTATAACATGTGGGAAAAACGAAAATCGCTGCAGAGGTGAAATCTTTAGAAATAAAAAAATATGTGTAATGATGAAATATCTGTCTGAAAAATGAATGTTTTTTCAAAGTGAAATGAAATGCTTGCAGAATGCAAGCACCAACTACTAGTATGTTATAGCCTCCTCCTCTGTAAGAAATGTCTATATAGAATGATGTTAGGTGTTATGTCCTCCTCTGTAAGAGTCGTCGATATATAATGATGATAACAGGAGGATACTAATGTTTAGGCACTTCCAGACGAGCTGGAGATTCGAAATTTTTTTCTTAGTTAGGATTTTGTGCAAAACCGACTAGAAAAAACGAAAATCTTGAAAAAGTGCAACAATGCGACTGCTAAAAATTCTCAATTGTTTAAACAAATTTTCAAGGTTTATGTATTTCCGAATGTGCTACGGAGCTGAAATTTTTTTTAGAGGTAGGATTTGTAAAAAAACGAAATAGGGATTATACAAATTTTGATATTTTGTTTTGTTTAGCAGCTAAAATTTTTTAAAGTTTAAACAAATAGATAACTGTTTAGGTACTACGGGATGAGCTAGGAAGCTGAAATTTTTCAATTATTTACAGAGTAGTAAATTTTCACAAATAAACATTTCAATTTTACCATTTATGAATTGCGGCGGCCGTTAAAAATTATTTAAATTTTAACAATTAGAAAAATATTATTTTACTTCTAGAAGTGCTACAACTTTAAAATTTGGCTAAAATGTATAGCATTAGTACCCCATAATGGAGAAAGTGTAAAATGTTTAAAATTACAACATTTGTGGATTGTTTTAAACTATTATTTTTACATGTGGGAAAAACAAAATTCGCTGCGGAGGTGAAATATTTAGAATTAAAAGACTATTTGTAATGATGAAATGTCTGTCTGAAAAATCAATGTTTTTTCAAAGTGAAATGAAATGCATGCAAGCACCAACTACTAGTATATATATAAATGGGGTGCAGATATAGGAGGCGAGAGAACTTATTTCGGATAAATTTTATTATCCTTCAATACACTGGGCACACTGGGAAACTTCCGTCGTACACACACCGTCCATTCTGCTACTCAGCTACGGTCACGTCGTTGTCTTACTTTCACTCGCGCCAACCTCTCGACATCCTCCAACTCTCTCACTCCCAGCATCCACTCTGAACAACTGACGATCACCACCCGTCACAAACAAGCGACGATCACCACCCGTACACCATCTCAGTCCCACAACTCGGCCATCCTATTAATCGTCCATCCCAGACGAAGACAGGTCATCCTCCATGTCTCGGTAGAACCCTCTCCATGGCTTCATGTTCTCTGCTACGGCGGAAGTGTGTCCTTGACCCTCATGGCTACCAACCTTCTCCACATCATAGCGGTCCTTAGGGTACACCTTTGTGATTCGGTAAGGTCCCAGGTACTTGTTCCTCCACTTCAGGCCTGCTCCAAACTGCGTCCTCTTCACCGCCACTATGTCACCCACCTCATACTTTGTGGCCTCCTTGCGTCAACGATTGAAGCTCCGTCTATTCTCCTCCTGGACCCTTGCAATGGCTTCCTTGGCCCGCTTACGCAGGTCGTTCCTTGCATCTGTAAAAGAGGTACGCATCTCCTCCTCAATTATCTCCTGCAGTTCGACATTCTCTGGATTCCTCATCATCGTCCCCATTAAAAGTTCAAATGGGGTGGTGCCAATGGACCGTTGGGGTGTGCTGTTCACTGCCCGCTGCACCCGACTTATAGACTTGAACCACTTCAATGGCTCCTCTGCAGACAGCTTCGCGAAGACTGCCACCAGGATACTCTGCATCCTCTCTACCTGACCATTCCCTCTTGGCACACCTGTCGTAATGGTGAAATGTTTTATATTCCCCTCCTGGCAATATTGCTCAAACTCCCCAGCCATAAATGCCTTGTTGCGATATGTAATGATCCGCCTTGGATTACCAAAAGTTTGCTGGTGGACCCTCAGCTTCTCTAGCACCTCTGCCGTTTCCAACGTCTTAGTCGCAAAGAGCCAGGCAAACTTAGTAAATGCATCCACAAGCACAAGGAGGTACTTGTAGCACTTTTTAGTTGATGGCAATGGCCCCAAATGATCTATATGTAACGTGTCTAAAGGGAGGTCTTCTTTTGGAATAGGGTTCAGGAAACCCTCCGCCTTTCCTTGCTTTCTAGCCGCCAATATGCATGGAATGCAGTTTTGGATATACTTCTTTATCTTTTTCTCCATCTTATTCATCCAGTACTGCCTCCCAATCATTCTCATTGTCTTCTTGATGCCAAAGTGTCCTGTGTCATGGGACCTCTGAATAATCTCCCACTCCATACCTTTCGGGATGACTAGTCTCTGTACTCCACCTTCTTCCTTGTAAAGTAAATCTCTCCTCAGCAAAAAATCGTCAAATGTTCCACCTCCACGTAGGACCACCTTAATTGCCTTTAGTCCTTTGTCCCCATTCTGCGCCCTGTCTACTCGGTCCAGCAGCACATCCCGTAAAGCAAGCACATAGGGATATCTGCTCAGGGCATCAATATGCCTCATTCTCGTCCCAGCCCGGTGCTCGACCTCGTAATCGAACTGTTCTAGCTCCATTACCCATCTTGCGACCTTAGGTGCTAGGCTGTCCTTCTTTAGGGTTTGTTCAAATGCCTCACAGTCTGTGATGATCTTAAAGTGGATTCCAAGCAAATACACCCGGAACTTCTGCACTGCTTTTACCACAGCCAACACCTCCAACTGGTAGCTGTGAAGCTTCTTCTCTGCTTCTGATGTCTTCCTGCTCATGTAGTAGACCAGGTGGAGCTGGTTATCATCCTTGGACCTCTGTAGAAGAATCGCCCCTAAGCCATCCATGGATGCATCTGTGTGAAGCTCAGTCTCCAGCCTTGGATTGTAAATCCGCAGCACAGGCTCAGCTGCCATTGCCTTCTTCAGCATCAGGAATGCTTGATGTTCATCCTTACCCATCAGAACTTTTCTCCCGCTCTTCAGAAGATCACTAAGTGGCTTGGCAATCTTAGCATAGCCTTTCACATATTTGCGGAAGTAACCTGCCAATCCCAAGAAACTCCGTAGTTGCCTCTCTGTCCTCGGCTCGGGAAAATTGACAAGGGCAGCTACTTTGTCCAGCGACGGCTGAACTGTACTATTCTCCACAACATGTCCTAAGAATTCAATTCGTCTATGCAGCAGTTGGCATTTCCTCCAATTGATCTCTAATCCATATCTGCTTGCGATTTCTAGCACTTCCCTCAATCTATCCACTGCCTCACTCTCGCTTTCAGCCACAATTATTATGTCATCCAAATGCATTAGTACAATCCCACGCTTCACCAGCTCCCGAAAAACAAATGAAATAAATCTCTGAAACACAGCTGGGGAATTGCACAACCCAAATGGGACCCTAGTGAACTCGTACTGTCCTGTAGGTGTCACAAAGTCGGTATATTTTCTGCTCCCTTCTGCTACTTGCTCATGAAAGAAACCATCTTTTAAGTCCAGCGTAATAAACACCTTTGCCTCCACTAACCTATCCAAAATGTCCTCTATCAAAGGCAGGGGGAAATGCTGTCTAACAATGACCTTGTTAATCGGTTTGTAGTTCACACATATTCTTGCATTCCCATCTTTCTTCCTGGCCACAACCACCTGGCTAGCAAACTCAGAATGGCTGGTCGTGATTATCCCCTTTTCCAACCACTCTTCCACCTGCTCGTCAACTTCGGCCGACTCCTTTGGTGATAACCGCCGTGGTCTCCGGCTAATGGGCGTCTCATTCTTTAGGACTATTTTCATCTTAATCGGCACCTCTTCCATCTTCTTAGGCTGGTAATCCCCGACTAATTCTCTAACCTTGCTGCCTGATTCTGGGTCTAAATGACTGCACTGGTCGTCGTCTGCGGCGATAAGCAGCATACAGCCCTCTTCTGGCCATATCTGAGCCTCGCTCCTGCTTAACTTCACGGAAGCATGGTTCAACAGTTCATCACCTAAGAGAGCTCTCACGTAAGGAATGGTTCCAGCAGGCACTACCGAGTACAACAGTGGATATGGGGCTCTGTCAATAACAGTCGTCGTCTTAAGTCGGCCCAACGTCTTGATCATCCCCCCACCTGCGGCTTCTAGAACCTGCTCGTGCCTTTCAAAGTCCAGTTCACCTAACTCCTTGCAAAGATCTTCGGCAATGATATTGTAGTCACTCCCACTATCAATTAGACAGTCCACATTGACTCTGTTAATTTTCACAGTCTTAATCCTATTTTTCCGGCCCTCTGACCGCAACTGTAACAAACCTGCTCTATCAGTGCTCTTTTCTACATGGAAAGCATCCCGTTGACCACCACTCGAAGGCGAACCTGGGCATTTCGTGGCAATATGCCCAAACCCGAGGCACTTGAAGCACTTGGTCCCCCTTTCCTTAAACTTACAATCACGGCTCAAATGTCCCACGCCCCCACAATTGAAGCACCTAGCCTGTTTTGTTTTGTTAAAAAAGTTCGACCCAGGACTCCTTGGTACTTCCACCTCATGCTGCGGCCTATTCGTAGACATTTTGCTCTTCATCATCTCGTAATATTTTACCTTCTCCCGAAACTCGGCAAATGTCTTAGCCCCATACAGCATCACCTTATTTACCTCACTATCCCGAAGACCGTCGATAATATATTGAATAGTGATTTCCGGTTCCAGGTCAATTCTACTAGCTATTTTCCTCATCTGCAGGATGTACTCTTGGTGGGATTCCCCTTCCTTCTTTTTGTGCCTAAATAGCAACTGATGAATCTTATGACTGTTTGTCTTCGATTCAAACTCCTCCGTCAGGGCCTCCTTAAGTGCTCCCCATGTCTTGAATACTGGTTCCGCCTCCAGCCACAGCTTCGCGGTTCCCTCGAGGCACTTCTTCGCAAAAACCAACATCCGTAGTGGCGACCACTCGTACAATTCACTGTGCTCCTCAATGAGTTCAATCCACTTGCCTACTGGGAAGGCCTTGTCCTCTCCGGTGAATTTCGGGATCGTCCCTTCTATATCCCTGAACTGAAGCTGTCCCCTCATAACTCCGTGGCCCACATCTCCTCCGCGAGATATACTACTTTCGCTCTCCGACTCTTTGATTCGGCGTTGTTCGTCGTGCAACACATCACACTCAGCTTGGGCCTCTGCCAACTCGCGCTGTAGCTGCTCTACGGTTCGACTTGTTGCCCGCCTCTCTCTCTCAGAAAGATCTTCAGGTGGAGCCATCTTCCAACGCCTATCCACACTAACACGAAGACACAAAAAGTACTTTCCCCTCCCCTTGGCTATACCAGGCACACGCTATTCTCAGGCTACTTCCTCGTCACGTGATCCTACGTCAGCCCAACACTACCTTCCCGCGCTTTTTCTCGTCATGTGACCCATCAGCTAGATAGCGTCCATTACGTGAGAAGTGACTTCACCAAAATGGCTTCCCACGCTTTTTCTTTCTAAGTCTTAAATGTTTCAACACACAACGTTTATCAGCTAGGAAATTATACCACACTAAAATATCACTCTTCTAACTAATAACTTTTCTCGTCTCTCGGCAAATAAAGTCCAAAATATGCAGCGTGCTCCTATCGTCTTTAGGCAAACACAATTACACTTTGATGAAAAATGCAAGGTCTCGTCTATCGTAAGATAGCATCTCGTCTTTTGTAATATAACGTCTCGTCTTTCGTAATATAACGTCTCGTCTTTCGTAATATAACGTCTCGTATTTGATAAGATAACGTCTCGTCTTTCGCAAAATAACGTCTAGTCTTTCGTAAGATAACGTCTCGTCTTTCGTAAGATAACGTCTCGTCTTTCGTAAAATAACGTCTCGTCTTTCGTAAAATAACGTCTCGTCTTTCGTCTATTCGTCTTACATATAAACTTCTATTCGTCTTATAAATACACTAAAATTCGTCCTACTGGTGTTATGGTGCGTCTTCATCTCACGTTCCTTTCCACATCCCGGACGAGCCCCCAAAAGTTGTGGGGTGCGGATAAAGGAGACGAGAGAACTTATTTCGGATAAATTTTATTATCCTTCAATACACTGGGCACACTGGGAAACTTCCGTCGTACACACACCGTCCATTCTGCTACTCAGCTACAGTCACGTCGTTGTCCCACTTTCACTCGCGCCAACCTCTCGCCATCCTCCAACTCTCTCACTCCCAGCATCCACTCTGAACAACTGACGATCACCACCCGTCACAAACAAGCGATGATCACCACCCTTACACCATCTCAGTCCCACATATATATATATATATATATATATATATATATATATATATATATATATATATATATATATATCATTCTATATAGACATTTCTTACAGAGGAGGAAGAGGAGGATATAACATACTAGTAGAAGGTGCTTGCACACTGCAAGCATTTGACATCTCACCTTGAAAAAACATTCATTTTTCAGAGAGATATTTCGTCATGGTAAATATGAGGACAAATCTATGGTATGACATTACTTTAGCGAAGAATGGAGTAAGAATTGTCTGTTTCTTTGACCAATACCATTCTTCCACAGGTTTGCTTATAATTCCCTGAAGAATAATCAAACCAAAAAACACTTGAATTTCACTGGATTTTACAGGCTGCCAATCTTTACTTCTTGAAAAATTTTTCAAAACAGAGGATTTTATGCATTGGTCAGCATACAGGTTGGTTTGCTCAGTTATCAATTCAATTAGATTATCATCAATAAATGCCTCAAAATATTGAAGAATACCAGCGGTACCTTCATTGTCTAAATGCACAGCTGGAGAAGCAGTAAAAGGTAACCTTGGAGGAGGTGGTCTGGGATCATGATGGGAATGGATTGGACACCAAACTCTTGCATCGAGTAATTGAGCAATTTCATCCTCATCAATATCAGAAAAAATGTCTGTACCTTCCGATGAACTTCCCGATTCACTAATCGAAATCAAAATCGGACATCATAAGGGGAACTCTATATAAAAATAGTAATATTTCAATAAATAAAAACTTCGATAGATGAAATGATTTTAGAAAAGTAATTGATATAAATTCTATGTACTTATATATGTATAGACTTCTACGTGTTAAGAAACAAGATAGAAATTACAAATCAAAATCGGACATCATAACGGGGACTATATATGAAAATAATAATATTTCAATAAAAGTTTCGACAGATGAAATGATTTTAGAAAAGTAATTGATATAAATTCTATGTCGCTACATATGTATGGTATGATCAACTATGAGCTAAGAAACAGAAGATAGATATTACAAATCATTCAGTAAATGTTGAAGTTCAAGTAAAGAAGACGACTAGACCATCGAAACAACTTGTCTATCCAAAACAGCTGAAGCACTTGAGGAATGACATCGGTAAAATTGGCATACTAATATAAATAAAGGAACATAGTTACAAAAGTCTCCATCTGATGTCACTAGTGAGTAGTATGCTAGAGACACCTACTGAGTAAAAGAAGATCTTCTACGAGGAACAAATCAGAAAAACACGGCCAAATCAGGACTGGAGCGTAAAAGATTACGATGCCCATGCTATGCTCGGGCAAGTCAATTTCGGTAAGACACAGGCAAGTCAGGCAAGTGGTTAATCCATTGTTACAACAATTGTTGGAAGTGGAAGACCCGGGTTCAATTCCCTGTCATAGCAGACTATTTTCTCGTTTCAAAATTATTCCCAACTTTTCAGCTTATGCCTGTCTGCATAGGATTTTTGGATTCCATTATTCCATCAATTTCATCGTGTAATGTTTGCCAGACACTCATTCACGGAACATTTAGGCGGGCGGACATTCTTCGTGTACTAAGACGTGGACTTCGCTGAACCATTTGAATAATTGAGGAAAAGAAAAAACTTAGTTACTTCCACAAATTTATTATGCACGACCGGTTTCACTACGATCGTAGCATCATCAGGTGATAAAACATAAAAATCGTTCCAATATATAGGGAAAAATGGGGGGGGGAGACAGGAGGGGTTACAAAGAAAACAAATGGAAGGTAATTGAATAAACGGTTAGGAAAAGGAAGGGGTTGGAAAGGAAGGCGAAAGCAACATAGTTACAAAAAGTTTTAAAAAGTTCCAAAAACTTGGTAGAAGAGCCAAAGACAACAATGTTGATACAAAGTATTTACCTGATGATGCTACGATCTTAGTGAAACTGGTCATGCATAATTAATTTGTGGAAGTGACTGAGTTCTTTCTTTTTCTCGATGAGTAAATTCCACAGGATTGAGCCTGACCTCATTATTGTCATTTGAATAATGTTTTCCTCCTCATCCACATTAACTTGTACTGGATGTTCAGCTGTCAAAGACACACACAGAAATGAGCCATTTTCTCGTAAATGTCGGTGAACTGGAATAAAAGTACATCGATCTGGTGTTCTTCTTTGTGGAAATCGTCATTGATATTTGTAAACGGTAGCAATGGAGTTTCCATCGCAAAACCCATACACAAAGTACATATCCTCATTTGAAAATGTAAATGGCATTATTGAAAGTTAATGATACCACACGTGTCACAGAGCACTACACTGAACACTAGCTTACGTTCTACGGACATGCTGCCTGCTAGCTTGCAAATTACATCCACGTCTGTTGTGCAAGCATCATGCTTCTCATTGTTGTAATAGTGGATTAAGTATCAATGTAACTGAATAATTATTTAAATAATACATTTTTCAACACTTAACAATGTGTACAAATAATTATTTAAACAATGCATTTTTTCAGCCATTAAGTTGTACAAATATATATATATATATATATATATATATATATATATATATATATATATATTCAACATTTGTAATATTACTACACATTACAAATTTATTGAAGTAGATCAGATGGATATTAATAATGAGGTCACGCACTTCCAGATGGAGTTTATTTGGAATTTTTATTTTCAGGAAGTATTTTATCACATTTTGCCCTTCAATTGAACGGAGGATGCCACTGTTTGCCGTAAGCAACGAAGGCAGAGTATATCGACTTCAGACCCCCCATGATGGCCATTCTGGAAGTGCAAACGATAAGTAAGTGTCTAAGTTCTTGAGTGGTTAATTTATGCAACATGTTGACAATTATCACCTGAATACTTTTTCCTTTTTTGTATAGTGATTGCAGGGAAGATTTCATTGAAGGTCCAGGGCACGAGTATGTCACTTGGCAGGAGCTACCGTATTTGGGTGTGGAGCTGAAGCAAGTTTCAGCTGGAGGTCGTAGCATTTGGGCAGTTGGTGGAGATCGGCAGATTTATGTTCTTGTTCATTCAGTTGACTTGCCAATACGAATCAAGGAGGAAGCTTTTGAGAACCAGGTGATTAAAAAGTTGTAGTACTTGTGTGCTAAGTGGGGTTGCCAGGCATCCCGATTTTTGTGGGATTGTCCCGAATTGATAAGGCATTTCCTGCATCCCAGCTTATACTTCAAAAGTCCTGCTTTTTAAACAAAATTTTTCAACACTAAAAATTTTCAATGAATACAGATATATAAACAAAAGCGCGGTACAGTGCGGAGAAACAGCCCAGCGTCTGAGATACTGCACCAGGTCAATGTGATATTATCATGTTGTAACTCTCAAATCTTTTTAAAGGAAGACTGCCTAAAACCAATCAACATATTTTGTGATACCCACCTGCTAAAGTAAATAAAAATTGAAGTGAGAAGCATTTATCATAAATAAATTTCCATGCTTTCTAATTTAACTAATAAAAGCTGAATCTTAGTCATTTTAATAATGTAATAAAAAAATTTATATAAAAAGTTTCTCTGTTTTTACATTGTTGGTCATGCATTCACATTTATAATAACAAATAAGTATTACACAAATGAACATATAAATATAAAATGGTAATATAAAGGTTATTTACAATGCATTAGGTATATTTGCAGTGGCATAACTGTAGGATGGAGTGGGTGGCCAAATGCCATGGGCCCAGGAGACCGGGAGGGGCTTGGGGAGCTCTCAATTTGTTTTATTGGTGGAGGAGGACAATAGATAATATTTTGCCATGGTCCTTCTGCTCCTAATTACGTCACTGATATTTTGGGTAATGAATTAATTTAACATTAATGAATAAATAAAAACAATAGGATTCCACAAAAATTAGTATTCGAATCTGGAACAAAATCAAAAGATCTTTCTAAAAAAGATTACGTAAGACCTTGTTCAGAGTTCATTAAATCATGTTATTTTTTAAGCTTTTTATTATGGGAAAGAATGCAACTATGACTATAACCAAGGGATAATTATATAAACTTCATATATAGGGACAGCTAAAAATACAGGTGAGTCCCACTTAATGCGGGGGATGCGTTCCTGAGGTCTCTGTGTTAAGCGAAAATCCACGTTCACTGGGGCACCCAGAGGGAAATAACTTCCCAAATGGTATTTCTGGAGCCACATTCAATGTAAAACATATTTCTACCAGTCTTTTAGAACGTAATTTATTTAACTAAAAAATCACCTATACTTCAATTAACGAGAGTTGGGATTTGTGGAGGCAGAGCTTAGAATGGCTTAGAATGTGGAGCTGCCTAGACTTCTGCCAGTTCTCCCTCCACCGCATTTCCACTCCATCCCCTCCACTGTATTCGCCCACTGCGCAGGCGTACTCGGACAGACCGAACGGCTCGTATTCTATTCTCAAATTATTTCGGAAACTGGCAATGCAAGAAATCTTATATTTTCAGGGAATCGTAACCACACATTCAGAAACAACGTTAAAATTTCATCCTCCGGTACTCGCGTTAATTTTTCAACCGCCAGTACTCGCGTGGGGTTCTCCTGATAAACCACAATTTTATTGTTATAAAAGCAATATCGCTATTATTCAGTTGATTCTTTATTTTGTTCTATTCATAGTCATTTATAAGTTAATAATTTTGAGAAGTTTCAAATGATTTTGTAATTATTAATCTATTTCGAAAAGAAAAAGTATTAAGGTACACTTTCATGAATATTTTCGGAGGTCAATCTATGAGTCAGTTGACAGTTTTTAGGAATATACCTAAAATATCTTCAGTTCAATTCAATAAATGTGAAATACCACAATAGAACAGAAATAGTAATTGTACACGAGAGGAAACCCTGTTTTTCGCATCATGACCTTGAAAACAGTATTGGATTTACTTTTCAATTTTAATATTAGTGTAATTCACTATAATATTTATAATAGTTCTGTCAAATGTTAATTGGAAACAGTTGACTGGGAGTTTCAAAACAAAAACCGAACACTGAAATAATAAAAATCTACAAACCTTGTAGGATCAGAGTCAGTGAAGAAATTGTTGAGATGCGATCTCCAATTACGGGAAATAACACATTTTACGATGTCGATCAGTGAAGAAACTATTCAGAGACAATCTCAAATTATGTGAAATAAAAAAGTTCTATAGATAATAACAATAATTTTAGAATATAATATGAACAGCATCCACACAAAGAAAAAAGCGCTTATTTCCAGTGCAACACTCTCTTATCGTTAGAAAAAACATCCAAACTCAAAGGAATATCTCAGAAAACTGAAAATGTTTAGCAGACTAGGTTCCGAACACGTCATTCCAGCTACTGAAGGGTCTGTGTCATAAAACGCCAAAGGAAAGGAACCCTGTCATGAAACGTATGCCTGAGGTGTCCACAGCCCCCCACGTGGAGTACTGGAGGGATAAAACTCGTCAGCTGCTGAGTGAATTATTCCAGTAATAATGCTTTTAAAAACATTGAAATTATAGAATAGAATATTTTAGGAACTTTCAGACAGGATTTTGGTATGATTTTTTGTTTGGTATACAAGCATAGAATAGATATTAATAACACATTTTTATTGTAGTGATTAATTATAAGTAGCAAAATTTACACAAATGACTTTTTACACATTGTTCTACGCTATTTCAAAAGTTCAACACCTTCCATAAACTCTTCACGATCACTATGTTCATCAGAAGTCATTTCACTTTCAGTAGAACTTTCTTCTTCCAATCGAATGATAAGTTCGTCAACAGCTGCTTCCAAAGTTCCTTCTTTTCCCCAAGCGTCTTCTACTTCTTTCTTCACGTGGTCGACAGCCTTTTTCCAGTCTCCCGGTGTCACTTTATGAAGACCTTCATTGAGCAGTGTTTCTTTCCACTTCTTTTGGAGTGAATGACTTATTTTCTCTGGCTACATGACCTTTAACCTGTTCCCATATCAATTCGATGGGGTTGAAGTGACAGTGATAGGGGGGAAGACGAACCACTTCATGTCCTTCACTTTTGGCCAGTTCGTCTATTACGTATGAAGGGAACTGGGGTCTGTTTTTATGCACTAAATTAAGTAATATTCTCTTCGTCATTCCCTCATCAAAAGGGATGTTGTTTTCCGCCAACCACTCTATTATCATGGCCTTCCTGCTAGCAACTGTGGGAGGCTTATTGATTTGCACAGAATGATATGGCGCATTGTCCATTATTATCACACTGTGCTCTTTAATATTTGGCAGTAGCGCTGTTTTGAACCATTCATAAAATTTTTTATGATCCATTTCCTCGTGGTAGTCGCTGGTTTTCTTGGAGCGAAATACAAGGTTGGCGTTGGGAACAAAGCCATTTGAGGACCCAGCATGGCAGACGATGAGCCTCCCTCCCTTACCAAATGGTCCCTCCGACATTCCTTCTTTGGTATGGTCGGTCCATCCCTTCTTAACGGTGTGTCCCGCATTCACCCATGTCTCATCTAGCCAAACGTTATCGTTGAAGTTTTTTCCTACTAATTGGTGTAGGAATAACATCTCTCTCCAGAAGTAAGCTTCGGCCATTAATCTTTTTGTATTCAAAACCCAAGTTAAAAAATATTGTCCTCAACGAGCTTATACTTCCTTCGTACAAATTTTCTTCCCTAAGCGATCTATATACTTTGAGCAATGTTGGATGCTCTTTCCTCCAGTAGTATCCATAGATGTGTCTTTGAAACATATCTTCCTTGAACGAGTCCAAGTTGGTGATCTATGAATCTCGGGGCCTTTTCTTGCCCGGGGTTGATAGATTAGATGGCCCTGGTTCGTTGGATGGCATTTTCTTTTCTTTCGACACTCTCCACACGGTATTTGAGCTAACATTAAGTGCAGCTGATGTCCTTTTGATAACCTTATTGAAGGGGATAATAGGAGAACCGGTGTCGGTGATATGAGCATTTTCTCTCTCAAAAAAGTCCCTCGCAGACCAAACCATCTCCCGAGCTTGACTTCTGATGGTTACTCCATGCCCAAATGGTGATCTTCCAGATCTGCTTATATCATCAGATCGGCTCCTCGGTCTTCCTCTCGAGCGTGATGGATGAGACATTTCCACTACGTGAAAAAAACCTGGAACTAAAACGCAAAAAACGACATTCAAAATACGAGAAAACTCGAAAGACGTGAAAACTTAAAAAGGCGAAAAGGCACACGGTAACGTAAGAGGCAAAGGCTAACAGCACACTGAGCTCCAGGCAGAGGCTCGGAGGCTCCATGAGGTTTCGCAACATAGGACCCGCCTGAGGGAGACTACCTGATTCGCTGTTGGCGCATCCCCTCCACCCAGAGGGCAAAACAGCCAGATCCCAACTCTCGTTAATTATAGTATAGGTAACAGTAGGACAAAAAAGCTTTTTAGCAGTAAATTACATAATTTCAAAATATTTTTCAGAACACCTACGATGTTTTATTTAAAAACATCCAGGGTCGACTATTCTATTTGCTTATTATGTAAAACTTGTCGGTAGCTTTCAAATAGTCTGTCACAGCCCTGCTTCACGGCACTCACTCGTGTGAAGCAAGGATGAACTAGAGCCCTGCACGAGTATGATATTTTCCACCCGTACTTTCAGACTACTAACCCGTACCCGCAGACTACTATCCCATACCCGCAGAATATTAACCTGTACCCGCAGGCTCAGACCCGCACAGAAGGTCTACTTGTCCGACCTGACCCATATTTTTTAACTATCTGGTCCTCGAGACACAAATCCGTAGCAAGAAATTGTGAAAAAATAAAGATATTGTTTCTGAGTCAATCATTTATTTTGTATAAATTAAAATGAAATGCATTTGTACATAAACATTAATTTTTAATATCGAAAAGGTATTTAAAGTATCTAAAATTTATTTTTACAAAAATTACAAATTTTACAAAATAATTTCATTGAAAAAAGGAAACATTAATTAGTAGTACCCTGAGATTTAAAATGACTATTTAAAAATAGGACATCATCTACGTTTGCAGGACCTAAACTGTTTCTACTTTCACTAACAACATGTCCTGCCAATGAAAAACACCTCTCTGATGGAGCACTGGTTGCTGACTGGTATTGCAAAAATACGATTCGCTAAAATACTTAAATTTGGCAAACAATTCTTTTGCATATCCCACCATTTCATCAAATCAAAATTAATAGTAATGTCATCAGATAGTTTTAAGTCGATATATGCAGTCAATTTTTCTGGAGAAATATGATCATTTGCTGTGTCTCTATCCATAAACTGAACTAAGGTGTCTGACATTTTTTACCTTTTCATCAGTTGCTCTACAAGTGTACATGGATTTGGTGTCACGGATTAGATTTCATATCCCTTCTCCTTTTTAATGTCATCAATACTTACTTTAACTTTCTCAGATTTCATACTTTTCTTCAGTTTTTAACATTTTCAAACTCTTTAGAAGGGGATGAAGAAAAACAGAAATTTTATGAATGTGCTGAATTTCCACATTTTCTAAATAATAAGTTTTACCTGAAGTTTTTAAAAGTTTCATGAAGTTAGATTCTGTTGAACCTATTTCTAAATGATCATTTATTTTCAAATGCCACAAGTAAACCAAAAATATTGTTGGATATTTTTCTCCTTCCAATTCAATCAATACTTTCTGGAATGGATTGAGGTATTCTACTAAATCTAATAAATCTTTCTTTTCAACCTCACAAATCATATCACTCATCTTTTTTTCAATTAAAATATTGTAAATAACCTCCCAATTTTCAAGTATTGAAGAGATCATACGAAGAATTGAATTCCAATGTGTCTTGACGTCTCCTATCAAAGTAGATTTCAGCGCACCTTGTAAGCCTGATTTTTAAAAGTATTTCACAAATTTTCTACACTTCTGAATTAAAGCAAGTGATGTTTTATTAGAAGAAATAGAAATATCTACTAAATTATTTATTAAGTGTGCTGCACTATTGATTTTATTGAAAAATTTCAAAGCAGCTTTAATATTTGCTCCACGGTCTCTGAAAAAAGTAAAATTCTTCAAGTTACTATAGACACCGTATTGTTTTAAAATTAGCAACAATTCATTCCTTATATACTCCTCAGTATTTTTTTCGTCAGGATCAAGATGTTTAGTGCACAGAACACGATTGCATAACATGGCTTTCTTTACATTGTCTAATGCAATCCCTAAATAACTGACATTTTTGTAATTATCTGTCCACAAGTCCAACGTGATCCTACCCCCTTTGTACCTATGTAGGATTTTATTTCTTGAATTAGCTCTCGAGCTTTCTGAGCCACTGAATTAAGATTTCTTGAAATAGTTGTTGGATGTGGTAGCGCATCTTCTAAGTCAAAATAACACTTTTGATTTGCACTCATTTTCATTATTATTTCTAATAAATTTTTAAACCCATCTCCTGACACTATCTCAAAAGGTCTCAAATCTCTAACTACAAGTTCGACACAGCCATCTAAAACTTTTTTTTTCTTTTCAGCTGATAATTTTGGTAAATCGCATTTTTTCGGTACAAGAAAATTTGTAATTTTAGGCACTCCTTCTTTGTTATTTTCACACTTGTGTCGCAATAAACCTGATGTTCCCAGCTTCCTATTATCATAATGGTAAACATTTTTACAACTACTGCATGTGATTGTCTTTGAAATCAGTTCGCCCTTTTCATCTAAAATTTCACAGAACCTTTCCCAAATTTTGGATTTGGTATTTTCTTTTCTTCTTTGAGTGTACTCTTAACTTCAAAAGCTTCCTTCTTATCTGGTCAGTATTCATTGTTCAAATCTGAAGTGCAGATAAAAGTAATATTTCGATTAAAAATAAGATTTATAATTGAAAGATGCATTAACTTATAACTGACAATTTTACATACCCTTCAATCAGCTGGTATTGGTTCCTTTTAAGGATGTGGTATATTGATATTCCGTCACAAAAGCTGAGATCACATATAACTGACCAATGTAATTTTATAAAATAACTCGTTCCTTTCTCTTGCAAACAAAGTATAAAGTAATAAAACTCTCACGCGATTTTGATGAAAAAATACTATATATTTGAACGTTAAATAACATAAAGAATGCTGATAGGCACTCTTATATGTAACCAAGTCTCTTCAAAAGCGAATTCACAAAGATAGATGTTACTTGCATGAATGAGCAATACCAACTGGTTAAAAGGGAGAGTACTCCCACAAACCAATCCGTCATAATTACATTGTACTACATAATTCCCCTCTCGCCCCCTCCCCAGATTCTCTTCTACTAAACAAAATTGACCATCGTTTGTCTATTGCAACTTTGTAGTTATTTATATAATAAAAGAAATTGTTTTTTCATCAGACACTTTTCTTGACACATGATACACAAAGTCTGCGATCTGCTGACCTGCATAAATTGCAAATTTGTATCTCCCTATATAACGCTACTTCTGACTGTGAGGGTGGGCTTTACTAGCAGTAAAAGGCGTGTGAATAGTTCCTGTGCCTACATTGGCAAGGCAAATCGAATTGGAATTAAAACTAGTTTTCGTACCTGCTCTTTACCCGCACTGGTGCCTTTTGTGTCTGAACCCGACCCGTACCCACATGGAAGCACTATATACCCAACCCGACCTGCAACTTTTGCTGCGGGTACCCGCCGGTCGGGTAAACTGCGTGTATGCAGGGCTCCATTCCGGACCTCCCCTCTGGTGAAAAGACATTCCTAGAATCTGCTATAACCACGCTACAAACTTGATATGTTGCCTCTTGCTACGCTGCTACTTATTATGTTAAGTTATTAGTTATAATAATTTATATTATTTGAATAGTACTTTTATTTAATCAATTGCTGGAAATAGGTTTTTGGCCTCAGTTCCCCTCCGAAGTAAATTTCTGGGTATGTGCATGGTGTCAAGTCATCCCAAAGACTAAGTTCTTTATTAATAATGATTTGTTTGGACACAGGCATAGAGCGCTGATTCAAATCTTCTATCCATTTACCTAATAAATTTTCCATTTCTATCCTTAATGAACTCCAAGTGCGAGAAACTTTGGTGGCTGTTAATGGCGTAACACTCTTGCCAGCCTTTAGTAATTTGTCTTTGTGTTTCATAATTGTCCTGAGTGTAGACTCCACCAACCCATAATCCCTACCAACTGCTGTAACACCATTGCCTGCCTCTACTTTTTCAATAGTTTTAAATTTAATTTCCATACTCACTATGTTGCGTGTTTTCTTGTCTATACTTCCATCATTATCCCTTATACTTGACCTCTTCGACATTATAAAATTTAACAGAGAGTTAAAGAATAAATTTAAGTTATAAATAACTCATCACACAGAGATAGTGAAATAAGTCTGCGTTAAGACTGCAACTAACAAGAGTCAAACATTTTGACTGCTAAAACCCAAGCTGCCGTAGATCCTGACACATTAGAGGTGGAATAGCGGAAGGGAGGCAATAACCAATGGGGAAAGAACAATGATCCTCTTGCACCTCCGCTTATAGATCAAACCCATAGTAGTGTTCGTTGGGTTTTCTGCAATTTATATATTATTATACATTATATGCATTCAAACATTAAGATCCCTCCTCGCGCACATGTTTTTTCAAACCTATGTGAAATGTATTTTTTGATGTGTAGCGTTATTGTTTTATTATTATTTATAATGGTATGTTAATACGGTAAATTAACATTGTAATAAAGTAATTGTTGAAAATTATAGATTTAAATATTATAAATCATCAAAAACATTCTTTACGATCCAATGATGCCAAAGAAACATAAATCATATTTCTATTTCCGTTTTTTCAAATGTTTTCTGCCTTAGGAGATATACTTTTTGTGTTTGACCCGTGAAAGGGAAAAGAATGAAATTGGCCACCAGATGGTGCAATATTATGCAACACTGCTGAAATATCACAATATTTAGGATACTTTATGAAATTTGATTAGTGCGAAACATAAAAAATCATAAGATATCAGCCTACAGTCGCACTGTGCATAAGATATATATTTATATTTTAAAAAAATTTTAATTTGAGATAAAAATCCATGTTATAACGAATCTGCATTGGCCTTGGCCATGTTAAGCGGGGCTTACCTGTACAATGCTTCACAATGGGTTAATATAGTAACTGTGGTGAAAGAGTGAAGTGTTTCAATTTCATCAGCATAGTGTGATTTTTTTCAAGTTGGTTATTACACATCATTAACTGTTTTTGTTTTCGAGTCAACATATCCTATAAATTATTTTTTGTTGTAGAATTACGTTTAAAGATTTTCAGCTTCATAAGAATTATTATACATCTAAATCAGTGATGTTCCAACTACAGCCTGCAGGCCACATCCAGCCTATGACAAGTTTAAAAATCACAAGACACACTAACATAAAATAAAATGGGAACTTATAAAAATCAATATATTTCGTCTTTACTTCTCTATCCCCATAAAAGATAAAACAACCTTTAAAACAAGAAGTCCAAACCAGGACTAATGCAGGTTGGTTTCCCAAAGTTGAGGTCCCGAATGGATCACTTATATTGACAGGAAATGTTTCAGTATGTGTTAGCCATTCCAAGGAATTCTCATATGATAAATACCACTTGTAATTCATGGTTTGTCAATGATAGAGAAAAATTGGAAAAAAAATTAATAGAGCATTATCAGGTTTAAGATACTAAAAGCAATGTCAAAATCTCTTTCTCACATATTTTGCATGTATTTTTTAAAATAAACAAATTTAATAAATGTTACTGTTTATACCCTAATATGTATGGATCAACTGTCCATTGCTAAAGGGTAATCGAGTGGAAAAGAAAATAACCCATTTGTTCACTCATCTATGCTCAAGCCTATTTTGCTAATAATCATCTCCATGGCAACAACCTGATAAAATGCAAAAATGCTTTGTTTTAGCAGAAATTCAAGAAAAGACGATCAATTATCAAAATTCTTCGATAAAAATTGGAACCTACATTCTTTTCCCCTTAGGACAGTACATACCTCACTCCGATATTTAAAGATATTTTAAAGTATTAAAGAAAACATCTCTGCACGATGAATTTAAGACGTCCAATGTAAAACAAATAAGGAAAAAACAAATCTGGAATTGAATCCGGGACTTCAATCTTCGCCAAATAAAATATAGCACGGTGGTGGGCCCTGGCAGCAGGTGCCTCATACCTAGTTTCATGAAAATCAGTCCATTGATGCAAAAGTTGTTAGTGGGGGACACATACAACACACAGACACAACCATTCTATAAAGCTATGTTTTCTTTGGAAACCAGCCTAACAAGTCGGGTAATTGAAAATGAAATTTTTTTACAAAAGTTCTTTAAAAACTAACTTCTAAATCATATGAATCTTTTAAATAGTTTTTGAGAGGTAAACAGTTATATATATAAAGTTTACGGAAAAATCTTTTCCACACTAGAGACTTGATATCTCAAACAAATGTCTGATGGTTTTATGCAGTTCATGACAATGACAGGGACGAAACAGACTAAATTCGAAGACACACATGCACAGATCTATAAATTTTTTTAAAAAGAAGGAAGTTATTCTAAATGCACATTTCAATAGTGAAGCTCTCATCACCAGTAGATTCTTGAATTTCTTTAACTATAAAATTTCAATTTTTCTCTATAGTCTCCTTTCTCTCATAAGTTGGGTAATATTGATCCTCAACTAAATCCTTTAGTTTCTTCAAATTATTCTTCAACTGCATTTTTGACTGTTTTTGGATCGTGAAGAGGTTGGAAGTGGGCTACATGGCCTTCGAGGTTTGGGCACCGCTTATCTAAATGATATTGAATTGGACTAGACAAGTTTTTTGATTGTAGGCCTCCACTATAAGACTAATTGGAAATGTAGATTACTGTTTCTTTAATCCCTGTATGAGTGATATTGCATAGTTATTTTTGTAAGGTTATTTATCACTAAATGAGAAAAGCACTTATTATTAGTCTTTCATCTTCTACTGTGATTTATGCCCAATTTACTTTTATTTGTACATAAATTGAATTGCAGCGTTGGATTCCTCTTGAAGGATTTAGTAGCCGATTACTTCCAACTGACCGCAGACATTTTTCATCAGAAGATGGCTTGCGTGAGCGGAAACTGGAAGCTATACGCTTGCCGTCGCTGGCTTGGCAGTGGGAAGAGTCATCTTGGCGAGTGGAAGCATCCCTCAATGGTCAACCATTAGATGCTGAAGTATGTTTTAAAGTTATATAATTTTTAGTAATTATGCACTTATATTTATGTATAGAGTATAACAAATAACTCATTTTAACCTGTAATTGCTGGGCTTTTCACTGTGTGTGGACATGCAATTGATCTTCCAGATGTGATTGGTGGTACAATTCTGTTATCCCAGACCCCTATTAAAAATTCTTAATAATACTATTTACTTTTCACCACAATACAGTCTACGTAACTATAAATAATTGCTTTGTTTAAATTGCATCTCCCTTATAATAAAAGGCAATGTTGGTCCAATTGTCCATGTCACACTCTTAAAACGTGAATAACTCAATCAAATATGCAGATATAACTTGAAAATCCTGGATGAAATTTAGATATAAAAATGTTTTGACAAAGGAAAACTTATGAAAAACATCCAGGATTCAACTCCAGGGGATGATTTGCATTCCCCATAAAATAACAAGTAAAAATCGATTTTTTGACGTGCAGGCTTTTATTCTTTTTGAGATTAAAATTAGAAACAATTGATCCATAACCTTTAGATCTGGACCATTTAAAATAAAAAATTATAATGTATTCAGTTCATCGTTTTTTGTCTACTGTTTGAAATCCCTCATGTTAAGCGTTTAATTGGCACGTTTTGGTGAATTCATTCCATTTTAATGGGATGTTGCCTTACCTACCAATTACAGTTAAACCGTGAAGTCCTATTGTTATTTCAATCCTTATGGGTGTAAGTGTGCTTTGAAGGCTTTTAATACATGAAGGAGAGGAAGAGTGAAGGAGAGGGAAAAGATATTCATAGCAATCAATGTAAACAACATTCGTTGCATTATTTACGAGAAGGAATACCTAAAAAAATGTTTAGTGAAGGATTGAACAATAGGTTACAGGAGTTAGGTAGAAGAATGGAGGACTTGAAGATGGTTTGGGAAATAAGGTAGAAGAATGGAGGACTTGAGGATGGTTTGGGAAATAGGAGAGAAAGAGAGGTTTAAAAGAATCACAAAAATAATAATAAAAGGTTATGTAAGTTGTCTATCCATTGGTCTGAGTGTAAGGTTATTATAACGTGAATAACTTGATCAAGGATGTAGCTAGAAAATTGAAATTTGGCAGAAATTATATAATGAGCTAATCAGAAATCGTTTATTTGGGATAGACATGGTAATTTATGAAATAAATGTCCATTTGTGGCAGTATTTTGATTGCACTTCCTCCGAATAAAATTTATAAATTTTAACTTGATGAAACAATATTTTATGTGAGCAGAAAATTAAAAATATTTGTATATCATACTGAGAGAAAGCGAAATTTTTGAGGGGAGAATGTGAGGCAGAAAGGGAGGAGATTCGGAGGGAGGATGGGGAGAAGTGAGGGTGAAGAATAGGAGAGAATATGGAGAGAGGGACGGAAGAGAATGGGAGGGAGGCGGAGATAAAGGAAGGAAGAATGGGAAAGACCTTAATTTTAATACATAAGTTGCACATACCCATCATATTTGATGGGCAATTATGCTAATAATTTTAATAAAAACATTTCTCAAGGCCTTACAAGCTATGGAACTTTGAAATTTATGGGGCATGAAGATGATGTCGTTTCCTTACTATGTGGAGGTTGCATTTACAAAACAGTCAAAAGTGAATGATAGCTTAATAAGTTCTCTTTTCAATAAGTGCGGTGTAATTTTAGAGATTTAAATCGATGGAATAAAGTGATCTGAAGACCCTATGCAGACAGGCATAAGCTGTTATGTTGGGAATATTTTTGAAATGAGATAAAAGTCTGCTATGACTGGAAATTGAACCTGGACCTTCCACTTACTGGGCAGATATTCTACCACTGAACTACCGTAGTAGATAATCTTTCCTGTTTCTGAATGCAGATGTTTTCTTGGTTGGGGCCGAACTAGCCAAGCTAGTATCAACCTGCCCCAATGGATGTCATTGAAGAGATACACAGAGGAAAACTCCTCCCTCTCAATTGATGAGATTGCCAAGCTAGAAATTGATGGAATAAAGTGATCTGAGGATCCTTTGCAGACAACAAAAATATATTCGTTACAGTGAAATTTTGTTGCAATGAAATACAGTTTCAAAAATTCAGAGAAAGCTCAATATATCGTTTCCCTAGCACTATCGCCAAAATTGGTAGCCGTGAGAATTTCGTGGTGCTTAAGTCGTCATTGTAATCATAGTAGGAAAAGGAATCCATAAAAATTTAGAATAGTACGAGTAATATCTTAATATATAAATCTGAAATTTTGTTTGGTTGTTTGTTTGTTTGTCCTCAATACAAATCCACACCTTTGAAGATATCTTCACGAAACTTTGCATATGTGTATAATTTTACCCAGTGGGTAAAATTGGCTATATGGCGATAAAAAAATTGGAGGAAAGAAGGCCTATATTGCAAGCATGCTGTGCAGGACACTATACGTAAGCGCCGTCATATGGAAGCTGCGTGAACTGCGTGCTGTGCATGATGCTACAATAGACATCAGCATCTACTGACGGCAGCCATGTGAATTACGTTTGTGCCATCGGCTGGAAGCTGTGTGAAGTTGTAATGGAAGTTGCATGAACTACATTACAATTCTCTCAATTTGCTATAAAAATCGCTATAGGTCAGTCCCACTTTGATGAAACTTGAATTATATTACTCTGCGTTTCTGAGCTTTTTGAAGTATCAAACAAATGTGAAGTATCACACAAGTGGAAGAAAAAGTATTTTACAGTTACATCAGTCCAACTTTGATGAAATGAATTATAATACTCAACATTTTTGACCTTTGTCAAGTATGAAACAGACATGGGAAAAATATTTTAAACAAATAGAAGTGAAAAAAAGCATTTTACAGGTACATATTTAACACTAGAACGGCTATACCTCACGACCACCCTAGAACAGCCGATGGGACAAAAATGTCCCATATTGAATTATGAGTGTTTTGTATGTTAATATCAGTGTGGGAAGCTGTATTAGTCATGTGTTGATACAAGTATATATTATTTTTCTTGCAAGTACAGTCTCGTACAAAATTAGATTTAATGACGTAATATAGTGATAATTCAGTATTTTTTAAAATTTAACATCTGTTTTGGAAAATTAAGTTCTTTTCATTTGAAAGCAACATACAACAAACTTTGGTAATCATGAGATCACCAAACAGGTAGGTACAGTCATTATATGAAAGAAAGAATAAGTATAATCAATTATAGAAATTTAAGCTCTTTTCTCATATTCACTCATTTTGCTAAGTATGAAAGTTTACTTCCTTTTTCATCATTTATACAGATAAGTCAACGAAATAAAGTGAAAAATATTTCCTCTGTTGATTCATCAACAGGTTATTAGGTATGATATACTTATAAGAATAAGAAAATGTAAAAGAGACAATCATGGTTTTTCAATCACATTCACTCGTTCACGCAGTCAACAAAAACGAAGGTCTTTCTTTCCTTTCCAATGCACTTCTTGCATAGTACCTTTCTGCATACGAAGTATTTATTCATACTCTTCCCTTATTTGCAGTTTTTTTTTAAATCTGGCAATGTCGTCAATTGCTCTGTTTTGGGATATGCAGTTTCCTCTTTGGCATGAGTGTCAACGACTTGAGTGGGTGCATTCAATGCCCTGCTCTCCGCATTATCTTTACTTAGTTCTTCAGCCAATTTCAACAAGAAGTCTCGCCATGAGATCTTGATTTTGGTAATATTCTTATTCAATACCCATTCATTTATACCAGCTAGGTCAAGAATATTGTAAAACATGTACAGGCCACCTCTGGGACGCTGCTTTGACTGAGTATTTACGAGCCAATTGATCTACAAGGTCAACCCTGTACTTAGTTTCGTTGTAAAAGGATAGTTTCTGACTTTTTCTTGGCATCTGTCCCAAGTTGCACTTCAGGGTATACAGTGCTTAAAATAATGGCATTCTTATTCATTATACCTTGGTAAACCATGAGTGTAGTATCTCCATTTTTCAGTACCTGGGTGTTGTACAAAGCTCCATGTGAATTTTTCACAGCCAAGGGGATTTCTCTTCTCCTTCGGTTAACTGTACCAACCAAGCTAGTGGATTTAGCCTTTAGATTATCATGCAAAGCCAGAGAAGTGAAGAAATTGCCACACGTAACATTTCTTCCCTTGTTCAGGAATGATTCCATCAGTTTCATTACTACTTACTGAGTAAGGTGTTGATCATTTGGTTGGAGTTCATCTTTGTCAAAATAAGGGAATGCATTCGATATATACTTTGTTACTTTGTCTACGGCAACCCAGAATTTCTGCCCGTACTTATCGGGCTTGGAAGCCATGAACTGAATGAATTGGCACCTAGCTTTGGTAGAAAAGAGATATTCATCTACTGATTTGTACGCTCCATGTCTGTAACAAGTCTGAGAGTTTTGAATGAACTTATTCGAAACTTCTGAAATAATGGCAAACTTGTCAGTTTTTAAGCACTCCGACCTGGTGGACTTGACATCAAATCTGAGTATTTCCCAGAAACGATTCCTTGGGATGACCTTATTACATAATGGCAGTCCCCATTTTCCAACCAGAGCGAGTTTGGGAAGGGGACATCAGTGTCATAGCTCTACTCAACAGTGAACTCAGAAAGGCCTATGCACCATACTATATTGAAACAAAGTAGCAGATTAATAATGATTACGCTGATTGGCCATTCTAGGGTAAAATTTATGTCACATCTCAACCAAAGTAGTGGGGAGGGTGAAACTTTCTCCGTGCATAACTAGATTAATATCATGAAAAGTCATGAAGTGTCGCGCTCCGAAAAAAATTGTGTTTGGTAGTGACCCGAACTTAAAAATGGGACAAAAATGTCCCATTGGCCATTCTAGTGTTATGGGAAAGGTGCCCAATATCGTCCACATGCCTAATATTGCACACAGAGATTTCTTTGCAGTTATGTTCTGCACTCTAGTGGTTACAAATGTAACTTGCTTGGCTTGATGAGAAACCAGTAACTAGGTTGCAGTTGAGTAAGATATTGATAAGCAAGTATGTTCTACACTTGAGAGAAAACCTGTGTTCTCTGATGAACTAGAAGAGGTGCTAGTAAAATACTGTTCAGAAATGGAGTCACGTTTCTATGGCTTAATCCTAAAAGATATTTTTAAAATGACATTTCAACTAGCATCAGAGAATGGTCTTTGTCACCCGTTTATTAAGAAAGATGAAGCAGCTGGATGGAAATGGATGCACAAGTTCATGAGGAGACATACACAGTTAAGTCTTCGAAAACTACAGGCTACATCAATTGCAAGTGTCATAGGCTTCACAGAAGAAAATGTTAATAGGTTTTTTGATATATTTGAGCCTTTGATGGAAATTATTAAACATGCGATGAAACAGGGTTGTCAGTTGCGCAACACAAAGTGACTAAGGTGGTATCTCTGAAAGGAAAGCATCAGATTGGGGCTGTATCATCCACGGAGAGGGGCTCCTTGGTGACTGCTGTCACTTGTATGAGCACGGTAGGACATTAAATTCCACCATTTCCAAGGGTAAACATGAAAAGTGAGCTCCTAGATGGGGCTCCAAACAGTACTGTAGCTGCATGTCACAAATCTGGATGGAAAGAGAATGAAAGTTTTATTAAGTGGTTCCACGTGAAGCCCACTAAAGATGATCCTCTTATCCTTGTTGTAGATGGGCATTACCCACATCAGGAACATTGTGCTGTTGGAACTTGCTTATGAAAGTGGTATGTATTTACTGTGTTTACCACTGCACTGCACTCACAAATGCAGCCACTAGATGTTGTATTCATGCTGCCATTCAAAACTTAATATACTCAAGGAATAGAGTCATGGCTCAAACAAAATAAAGGCAGAGTTGTAACTAACTACCAGATAGCTAGGCTACTGGGTGAAACTTACAACAAAGCAGCTACTGTTGCAACAGCAGTGAATGGTTTCAAGAAATCGGGCTTATATCTCTGCAACCTCAAAGTTTTCAAGCAGTATGAGTTCTTCGGGGCAGCTCAGCGAGTCAACAAAACTGAAGACCATCTCTTTGCAACACCAGCAGCAGCAGATAAGGATGAGCCATCTGAAACAATAGTACCATCCAATGAGTCTCAACCTAGTCCCAGCAGCATAAATTCAAATATTACATGTCCATCATTTAAGGTAGCATCCCAACAGTTCATGTGATGCTTGCTGACATCAATCCTGTACCTTCTCCGTACCAACATAATGACATGACCAGAAATCCAAGCAGTACTGCTGCCCTCTTGTCAAAATCACCGTACAAGAATAAGCTGACTGAAGATATATACAGAGAATATTTCTCAAGAAACAGAAGAAGCACAACCAGAATATGAAATTAGAATTCACCCAAAAAAACTTACTGTGAAAAAGAATCAAAATTTGGTCAGTGCTCCCAAAAAAGATCACAAAGAAGAAACGCACAGAGACGTCCTCAAGTTCAGATAAAAAAGACTTGTCCCAGCCTCTTACTGTCTCCACGGATGAAGAAGATAGTGATGCAGAATGTGCCTACTGTAACAACCTGTTTTTACACAGCACAAGGGGAGAACAATGGATTTTCGGCATGAAGTGTCGGATTTGGTGGTCTGGGACAGATGACTATAAAACTTTCATTTGTTCATTTTGCTTAGAATGATGTCATCTCAGACTAATAGAAGTATTAGCCAAGAGTAGTAGTGTCCATTCACGAATTTCACGATGGAAGGACGTGACTTTAGATGAAATGAAAACGTTTTTGGGAATTATTTTTCTAATGGGAATAATTCGAATTAATCATATTAACGACTATTGGATAACTCATTATTTATTCAAACTCGTTTTCCCAATTTATGAGTGTGAATTTTAAGATCATTACATTTTTCTAGTAGTGAGAATACGAGTGATAGGCTCCAAATAATTCGTCTGGTAATAGATCATTTTAATTCTACAATGGACCGAATTTATGTACCGCGAAAAGAGCTTTCCCTGGATGAATCTATGGTTTTTTGGAGGGGCTGCTTGTTTTTCAGCCAATGCATGCCAAACAAAAGACAAATATGGGATGAAGCTCATTGGCTGAACCAACAGGAATGGCTCAAAAACTCCACGTTTATGGTGGCGCAGGAGATGTACAAGTTGGCAACAACACTGTTCTAAAGTGGTCCATAAATTAATGCAGGATAAGACTGATAAAGGTTATTCTCTGTACATGGACAACTATTATAAGTGTCCTCCTAGTAGACGATTTACTCTCAAAAGACTGGAACCCTTCAGACCAAAAGAAAAGAACTCCCTCAGGATGTAGTTGAGGCTAAACTGAAAAGGTGGTAGGCTGTAGTTCAGTATAACCCTCGAGGCATATGCGTGACAAAATGGAAGGATAAGAGAGATGTTCTTGCCATTTTGAGTGAATTTGGAGGGGAAACTCAAAATAAGATGGGAGAAATGGCAAAAAAACCTCGCCTAATAGTGGAATACAACAAGAATATGAAAGGGGTTGACAGGCAGGACCAATGTTGTCTTAATACCCCTCTTCCCACAAATCTATTAGGTGGTACATAAAATTAGGCATACATGTGTTTCATATTATGTTAATAAACTCGCATTATCTGTATAACAAGTATAATGATAGAAAATTAGATCTTCATGACTACCAATTTGAAATGTGCTTACATTTTCTGCCCATTCCCACTGAGGCACCACCGCCCACGCATATATCTGGGGAAATCCGCTTACCTGAGCATTTCCCCAAGGGAGCGGATGGGAAAACAAAAAGGAAAATATTGCATGGAAAAACATAAAAAAAGGGTGGACTCTTTATATTGTTGCCCACAATGCCCAAACACAACTGGATTTTGTCTAACATCACCTTTTAGGGCTGACCATAAATATTAGTTGTATCTAAAAAAGGTTTGTAATTACTTTTTATCGGCATAGGTTTATGCAATTTGCAGATGTTAACATGGTATTTCTATCTCTCAGTAGTTATTTATGAATAAATTGTTAGTTTATTTGTTCTAATTTTTTTTATTTTAGAATAAATGTGCATAAGTTTTGCAATAAATATAACTTTAATGTCATCTGTTTAGTTTTATTTACAGTATAATCAACAAAAACTTAAAAAATATATCATATTTACCCTTTTCGTTTAAAACTCAGTTCACGCACCAGGCGCATGATGAGCATAGGAGGCTGGTATGTGGGATGAGTTTTACCACCTGTGTTCCTCATGCACCTGGCGCATGGATCAATTATTTATAATTTTAATTGGTATTTAGTACTGAAATATATATTACTATATTTGAACATTGTTTTTGAGGGGGATGAATACAAAAGGTTAATTAGCACAGGTGGTTAGTTTGGTTGTAATGAACAGCAGTGAACGTGTTAAAAAGATAGTAATAAAGCTTCCTTTGAAAAACTTTTACCACAGAATCAAAAACCATGATTACTTCCGATTTTGAGATAAAAATGGCTTAATAAATTTAGATTTCCAAAATGGGTGCGATATTAGGCATACTTCCCTTACTTGTTTACTATAGATCATTATTTTTTGGTTTATTAGAATTCTTGAGCAACCCCAGGTACTTTCAGTTAGTATTGATATAAAGTGAAGATGCAACTACAACAACCCAACCCATATCCATCTTAAAAGAAGGTTTTATTGGAATAAAAAGGAAAAGTTTTTGATGCACAAAGTGTTTATTCGTATGAGAACGTATTACTGTAGGACATAGTTCCATATTTGGCCCTAGTCATTTGTGATGCCACAGTTGCACTTTAGCCAAAATGTCAGAACAATGGTTACTTATAACAAAATAATTATAAAGAAAGTAACCATGAATTAGTGTTTACTTCTTAAAAAAGTGTAATTTTTTCTGAACAGTCTGTTTCACCAAGGATGTCTCCATATATTCCTGAACAATATCCTGTCTATTGGTTGATAGTCGAGTAATCGTCCAATACACTTACCTGGACTGAGATTTCACCAAGTTTAAGTCATTGCAGCATTGCCAGATGCGAAAAACCAAACCCAGTAGTGATCATAAAGTGTACATCATATTGTTTAAGGAATTTATTTTTGCAAAATTTGTTATAATGATTGTATTTTTTCACACTGGGATGAATTTTTATTGTGCTAAACCGATATTTTCATTACAATGATATTCTTTAAAATGAAACATTTTTACATAATGTTACATAATAAATTGGCAGAGGACATAAATAATTTCGTTTTACTTAATATTTCGTTACTCTGGTATTCGTTACACAGACATTTTACTGTAGTATTATTATGAATTTTTAATAGGGATCCAAGATAACCGAATTGTACTGGATTGGCATCACTGTAAGGAGATGCAGAGTTTATGCAATGATTTCTACATCATTTGCTCACGCTTGATTTTCTTATTTCATTTATATTTAGTAAAGAATGCTAATTAGGGTTTCCAATCCTGATTCTGGAAATGCAACACCACAACAAGATAACATATAAATAATTACTATCTATAGATGTCATAGCTGTGCATGTTTTCAGTGTTTTTTTCTAAAGTAAATCACTTGCGTATTTGGTTTGTCTGCCCATCCGTTTATCCTCCTGTCACTCTGTACATGGGATATCTCTGGAATCCTGCAACTTGGAGATTTTCAGGATAGGGCGGCCATCTATGTGAGTTGATTATAAAAATTTGGTGGATCTAGGGTCAGTTGCTGGGAAGTAATTGGTGTCTTTATCCGACCCCTTTGTCTCATTTCTACCCCCTTATTTAGAAAAGCATAAAATTAGCACAAGGAATTATAAATTTGCAATTTTAAATTACCATATTTCTATGATAAATTGAATGCATATCAAATACTGAAAGTACACATTTCAAATCTACTGCTCACTTATGGACACATCTCCATGATCTTTCATTAGATGGCACAAGTCCTTGACAATTGAATTTGTATCAGATGTTTACAATTATTCAAACAAGGTAGTAGAAAAAATAGCTTCTATGTAACTGTTGTTTCACTTTTATTGACTTATTCGATTTCTGTGCATTTTTGCATATTCAATCACTTGAAGCTTATAATTAATAGCATAAGCATATCTTATCACCTTTGTAGCCATTGAGATCTCATTACAGGTAACAGTATTTATCCTAGGTATTTACATTGTTCAATGGGCCCATTAGGGACTTCAACATATGATAAATGTCAAAAGCACAGTAAAATTGTAATTACTGCAAGTGGACATATAATAAAGCACAATAATGAAAATATGTAGTTGGAATTCACGTTGCATAAGGTATTACTGTAAATATTAACAAAATTTTCATTAATTTAAGAAGATAATATACTTTGCCTTAGTTAAATCAATAATAAGGTATGGTATAACCATTTGGGGAAATGCTAATAAAACTAATAAAAAATTCTTAATTGCTACTCAAAATAAGATAATATGAATGGTGGATGAAGATAGTAGGAATAAAATAACAATAAATTATAATACAATAGATAGTACATATATGGCATATAAGAACATTTTACCTTTGAAGCTATTATTTTAATATGCCATAGTAACTGGCAATTACTTTACAAATAGGAATAAATCAGTAAGGATTGAGGAACACAACATGAACAAATGAAGAAAGAAGAGATATAAAGTACCAAACTATTATAATAATCATGGTAAAAATTCATTATCTGTAACAATTCCTACACTGATGAATGAATTACCAATAAGTTTAAGAAGTCTATCACAGCTTAATCTACAATAAAAAATTAAAGATTGGTTAAAAATTGAGTTAGGTGAACTATTAATTAAATATATAAGTTCAAGATTTAATTAGTTGATGTGTAAATGAGAAATGTACTAATTGTATATAATTATTTATGATTATAATAATATAATGTACTAGTTATATAAGGTATTATATATATATATATATATATGATTTGTATGCATGATATGATATTGTGATCATACAATGACTACCTGATGCAACTATGTGGGCACCTGCAGACAAGCTAATTGAGCTCTGCAGGACCTGAGTTTTTTTCACCCTGGGGATGGGAGAGAGTAGGGGGCGGAAGGGTAAACCCCAATGCTGTGGTAACCAGCCCCTTCGGCAGGTTCCCCATCTGCTGTCCACCAATATCACTCCCTCAGGGAATTAGTACCCATACAGTACATATTATACATTTATAAACTGATATTGTATTTTACAAGCTTGTATATGTATATATTTCATGCTAATAAATTATTATTATCTAAAAAAAATAATTATTAATAATGTATATTTTAATTTTTTGTGATGAATTACTGCTAATTATTCCATTTTGGGGATGAATGTGTTCATTAGTGTTAGTATTGAGAACATCAATAATCTTACCTTCGATATATAAGATGCAGGCTGATTTTGGGTTTGTTTTTCTAGAAAAAAGTGCATGCTGGGAAATACAGTAATTCTTTTATTTTAAACAAATTTGCTTTAACATTCCTAACCTGCTCTGACCATGCCTTATAAATATCTTCCAAAGCCTTTCATTAGTAGGTTTTTATGAGGATACATCCTGGCCAGAACAGCTTAGGAAAGGTGAATGAAGTTCTTTTAAAATTAATTTTTAAAAAGCTTTTTTATTTTATTAGACTAGGCCACGAAAGGTATTTGTGACAAGATTAAAAAAATCAATTTCGTGTAAGGAAAATTTTCTGCGCAAACATTTCTTACTCGTAACATATTTGTGAGGGGAAAAATTTAATTTGTAGTATGATGAAAAGATATACCATATTAACCCAAAAGAAAGACAACTTGGAATTTAAGACGACCACAGTAGAAAATAAGGACTATTGAGGAAAAACTTTGTAATACCAATTTTTAAAATAACATAAGGTGGTAATTTTGTGCCATCTGCTAACTCTGCCAGCATTACAGTAATGCGCATTTATTTTATTCCCCAAAGTTTTTATAATTATGTTTTTAGCACCAGTTTTGTTAAGTGTAATTGGATGGCATGTCAAAATAAATAGGTGTCTCATCTGCATTACCCTTTTGGCTCGGAAGGTAATCATGGAATTTCCAAAACGCAATTACATGTTACTGGAAAGCAATAAGTCTGTCTGTGGAGCCAGAAGGTTCAAGTTGGCAAAGAGAAGTTCTTCTTCAGGCAAAAACCATTATGACGCATCATCTGTATATACCAACCATTACTAGCCTTGGATTCTTCTGACCTGCGTTTGTCAACACTCCCCTTCCACCAGTATCTTCGAGTTGGAAAGATTGTTTGATTTATTGTGAACTTCAAGAATATGAATAAATGTATTGTATTAATATTGTATTTACTCATGTAATACATGCATGCATGTAATGCCCATGACGCTGCTATTATATCTAAAAATTTTTACAAAACTGAAATTTGAGTAATGTCCGCACTTCTGAAATTTTGATATTGATATTTTACGGCAACATGGGTTGAATAATCTATCTGAAGCCGAGTTTGATGATACAATTGCTGCAAAAAGCAAATATTTAAGAAGTGACTTCTAAAAATGATTTTTAGTACTTTTTTAACGTATGTAACTACACACCTTGACGCTTTCCCTTGCGAGGTAAGCCATGCCATATGTCTGCCAATTACCAACCCATCACCACATGCTTCCTCCACGCACTTCTATCCTTGCACACTTCTTTTGCTTCACTTACACTCATACACTGAGTCACACATTTCCTCTTATTCCTCATACTTTTCACGTCCCTTTTTCTCCAAGTCTCACTAACCTCATCCAACCAAGTCTTGCACGGTCTGCCTCTCCCTCTCTCGCCATTCACTCTTCCTTCGTATATTTGCTTGGTGATTCTACTCTCCTCCATTCTTTCTATATGTCCGAACCACCTCAGCAGACCTCTCTCATACAAATCTGTCACACTAGCTTTCATACCACATTCGTTCATCACCCAATTATTCCTTACTTTATCCTTTTTTTTAACGTATGTAATCATGAAAAATTGGCATCCATTGCCATTATATTACACAGAGACAACTCGAAAACCTATTTTGTAGTCTAGCTCCTTAATCTTGCAGAAAGGTTCAATTTTGAGCCATTGCACATTCTCAAGTTATTTAATTTAAAATGAGTAATTTTCACTAATTTTGCAAAATTACGCTAACTCAACCATTATTCACCTAGAAAAAGAGCAAATTTTATGAAAATAAACGTAAACCGCTCATGCTCAAAATAAATTCCCCAGACATCAAATACCAAAAATAACCCTGTCACTAGACACAATACGACTCGGTTACATAGAAGCGTTTCTCACATTTCTGCAGATAAAATGTATCACTTACAGCTTTCAGAAAGCACAAATGAACAACTCCAACAGCTATTTAGTGGCACATTTCCATCACAAGTTTGTGTTCTTTGCTTTTATACAGAGTAATAAAAGTATCTTCTCATAGGATTGCGTAGCATAAAAATGCAGTTATGGTAAAATGTGATTTGTGCATGTCATGAATTACTAGACAATCTAAAAGAATGCATTTGTATTTAATGAAAAATATATTCAGTTCAGTTGTTTATTTCTCTTACATCACCTTCTCTATGAAGATGAACTCTGTCTGACACATCTATTTACATAGAATATTTATGTGATTTAGGTTTACAACTGACAGCTGGCAAGAATTTTTAAAATACCTGATAAATATTGTGCTTATTATATTATTCCATGCATTTTTGAAAAATACCTTGGTTAAAAATGAAGGAAATAAAATCCATGGCATATTGTGTCTACCAAAAAAGCCGTCTAACGCCACGTGTGCAATATTGAGTAGGTGTTTCGCAGGTGGCCTATCCTCAACATATGAATTGATAAATCTCGTGTAATATCCCACACCCCTATTTTTGATTGAACTTTTGGGGAAAAAAGTGCGGGTCTTACACGAGTAAATGCAGTATATTAAATGCAATGTATTGTGACTGTATAAATAAAGGCATTTTCATGAACATAGAATTGGTGTCGGGGTGTTCCATGCAGCATTTAAAACTTTGTACTCAATTTTAAGACCCCTAATTTTTTTGCTGAAATTCTTGGGAAAACCTATTTTTTTGGGTTAATATGGTACATTGTTCATAAAATGCTATGTATGGAGTATAGTTTTGTACGGGGCAGAAACATGGACGCTAAGGAAAAATGACATCAAATACTTGGAAAGCTTTGAAATGTGGACTTGGAGGAGAATGCTGAAGATAAAATGGACAGATAGGATGAAAAACGATGAAGCGCTACGAAGAGTAGGAGAAAAGTGAATGGTAATACAGACTATTAGAAAGAGGAAGGCAAATTGGGTTGGGCATTACCTGAGGAGAGAGAGTATGATTAAAGACATGTTAGAAGGAATACTAGATGGAAAAAGAGAAAGAGGTAGGAAAAGGTTTCAGCTGATAGACGAATTGAAAGAGAGTTATCAAGATATGAAGAGGAGTGTGGAAAATAGGAGTATATGGAGAACCAGGTTTAACCATGAATAATCACGGACCTGTCTACGGACAGACTACTGATGATGATGGTACATTGTATAACATTGATTCATTTAATTTTGTTTCAATGTTGTTTCTCAGGAACAAATTAACGGTGTTAATCGAGGACACACTGTAACTGAGAAAACCCTTACTGAACAAAGAGAAAACCACTTGTTTTTAAGAACCAAATTATGACTCAATATTTTTACCTGTATTAAGTGTTATTTTTCCTTTATTGGTATATTAGGGTTGGACTTATGCTGTTGACTTCCCTGCAACCTATCATCCTCATAAACAATGGTCGTCATGTGTCCGTCGGCGGAAGTGGGTTCGTCATCGCATTTATGCTGCTGTGGATGCATGGAGTACTTTGGAGCCTCTAAATGTCAATGATCCAGCTGAGGTTTGCAAGATTTAAGTTTTACATTTAATTTGACCTTGATACAGTATTTCAAATTTCTCTTTTTCAGTGCAACAATCATTATCAGCACTCTAGACAAAGCAATTTTATTGTAATATCTATACTACATAGCTGCTTCTTACTTATGATATATGATAAGAGTAGTTGGTGCTTGCATTTCATCTCACCTTGTGAAAAATATTAATTTTTCAGAAAGATATTTCATTATTAGAAATATTTATTTTAATTCAAAAGTTTTCACCTCTGCACTGATTTTTGTTCTTTCCTTATGAAACAATATTGTAGTAAAAGCAATCCCTTAAATTTTGAAATTTTAAGAATACTGTATTTATCCAAGTACCACCCGCATCGAATAAGACCCACACCCCAATTTTTGGGAAGGGAAATTATAAAAAAAAACAAATATTAAATTTTCAATTTAATGAGCCCAAATATAAGAGATAATATTATTGCATGTATCTTTTTGCATTATACATTTCTCTCTCTGCAGTTGCCCGTATTGTTGTGATGTACAGGGAGACCCCGATTTATGAAAGGGTTACGTTCTTGAAAAACGTAACGTAACTTGATGTCTTAGTAACTTGATGTTGTAGTAACTTGACTGACTATTCGATCACAGTTTGAAATTATAAATGATTATATCGTAAATTATCACAATTATTCTCAATGCATTTGTGTTAAAATATATGACGACAACGAATGCTCAACGACATAAGTTTCATGAAAAATAGCAAGGCTTAATGCAAAGTGTGTAGCGGGTGTCTACAGCGGGCTGGAAGGCATGGTTCACCTGCATATAGCGAAGCTTTATCATAAATAAATTAAAAAATACATAATAAAAATAGATAATATAGTGCAATGTGTTCAGTAATAATTTAATTTAATGAAAAACACATCTCCCTCCATGTCATCGTATTTAGTACCGTGTCATACAGCAAGATTTTCTCTGATATGAAATCCTCGAATAAGACACACATCCTGATTTTTCTAAAGAAAAGTTTTGAAGAAAAGGTGTGGGTGTTACGTGGATAAATACAGTATTATACTTCTTCCATTGTGGGATGCTAATGCGACACATTTATGCCAAATTTTAAAGTTGTAGCACATCTAGAAGTGAAATTATATTTATCTAATTGTTAAAATTTTAAAACTTTTTATTGGCTGCAATAACAACTTCATGAGGATTTTTAAATGTGTGTTTGTGCATTTGCACTAACCTCGACACAAGTGAAAAATTTCAGCTCACTAGCTTTTCTCTAAGTACCTATACATTTATCTATTTATTTAAACTTTAAGAATTTTTAATAGCCAAATCAATTAACACATAAGAATTTCTATAGTCTCTGTTTGGTTATTTCATGAATTCTACCTTTACAAAAAATTTCAATTTTGTGACACATTCAGAAATACATAAACATTAAATAGTTGTTTAAATGTTTGTGAATTTTTAGTGGCCTCAGTATATAACTTTTTGAGGTTTTCGATTTTATAGTCAGTTATGCACATAGTCCTACCCACAAAAAATTTCAAGTCTCCAGCTTATCTGGAAGTGCCTTAATATTAGTATCCTTCTGTCTATACTATATGACGTCATCATGTGCTTACTTCGTCTTAAATATGTAACATCATAAAATAGGCTGAAAGAACCATTTAATTAACTCATTCATTCCCTTTTAAAGGCATTGTTCTGGTCGCCGTGGTAATTTTCCATTGTTGAGACATGGAACAAACTCCTTTTTTTCGGATAAAAAACACGTATTTGTGCAAATACTGCATGTATTCGAATCCTGTCTTCACAAATAAGATACTACCATCTTTCAGCCATCTGATAGTTTAAGTCCAGAACTCGAATCTTGATGGGAAATAATTATCAAAAGCCAAGACACTTTCAATGTGGCACTGAAATTTGGAATTTTTTGCTGGTGGCTAAATCTTGTTTTCAATGTTTTCCATTAGATTTTGGTACAATAAACATTGTTTTACAAGAATTTGGCAAAAAATACCAAAAATGGATTTTTAAATGTTTTAAAAAATAATGACTGGAATTCCAGTCATCCTTCACCGGATAGTGCATTGGGTCTCCCATGTGGGTTTGCCCATCTATCGCTGTATTGCTACGGATTGAAATGTTTTTAACATGTTTAGCTTTGTTTTGTTTATATATACTCTATAACAACTTTTTCAACACTTTAAAGATTGAATACCAGAAATAGATGGAAACACATCAATTCACACACTTTGGATTTTTTCCTAAAAGAGTTACATAGTGAGAAAAAAGAAAGAAAGACTCGGTGCATTGGAAGCCATTGTAAATTGGTTGGCTCCAACAACTGCTTTATTGTACATACATACAATGTATGTTTCTTTCCTTCTCACTCTCCCCTTTTTGACTTTTCGTTCTGAAAAACTGAGAAGAAGATATACCTGCTTTTGTTCCTTCCCTTCGTCTGCTCTTTCCATGCCCGACCTGGTCATTCACAGTAGATATTTATCTCCATTGAGAAACTCCCGATTCCCATCTCCCCAACTCTTACCTGAACACTCGGCGATGCCTCCAGCCTTCGACCCTTGCATTCACCACAAAAATCCACCGTTCCTTCTCCCCACCTTCTCCTCTTCCAACTACCTGCATTTATCCACCATCTCAAACCTTTTTGAAGGCTTAGTGGGCACACCCGAATACAATGATTTCATACTGAAGCCATTCATGTAAATAAACAATATTGATTTAAATTTTGTATATATAATTCAATACCCATTTTTGATTTCTGGCAATGGCCTCAGTGGTACAAAATGTGAAAAGGATTTTAATGTTGTGTTTTTTAGTGTTTTGAGAAATTTTAACTCATTTCATTGTTAAATATAATGGCATCATACCTATTTCATGATTGTTTTTATCCAAATACATGCTAAAGGCATGGCTGATGATGCCATAATCTTAACGCAAAATATCCTAATTTTTCCGTAAATTTAATGTATAGGGTATTGTCTTAATGATGATTATTTTTATTGCTCATGCAAGGCGATCTGAGTCACGAAACTTGAAATATGAACATTGGACATGAGCCAATTGCCAGAGAATTTGAAATTGCAATGTTGTCTTAATTTCACAGAAAATGATTATACTGCTACTAGCAGTGTGACTCGGATTGCCCGGGTGTGATTCGGGATTGCAGCCGCTCCTATCACTCACCCCTTCCACTGCCCTCCCCTCTTTCACTCACCTCCTACTGCCCATCCTTCTTTCACTCATTCCTCCCACCACCCGTCCCTCTTTCACTCACCCCTCCCACTGCCCGCCGAATGTCATCAAGTAGCGTAGGAAAATGGATGTTCGTGGAAAAATCGCCATATCTTTGAAACGGCTTACATTAGAAGAATAAACTTATGCCTAAAACCTCTTCAAGAATCCGCTTTATCTTTCAGTGAAAGTTTTGCAAAAATTAGTCCAGTAGATTCGGAGATCTCGCATTGCAAACTTTCAAACTCATCTATCATTAAGCCTTTTATATATATAGTTTACTTAGGGAATTTATTATCTGATACATATATGCTCCACGTGGCTGAAGTTCTGTTGGCTTGGAGATCATCACATTGGTTTATTTACAAGTTTGATCCTGGTATATAGTGATTTCTTAGTGACAACTCATGTATATATATATATATATATATATATATATATATATATATATATATATATATGGCAACGAGATGTTGGGGTAAGGAAGCCCAGTGAACACTCACCAATCGGACGACTTCAGGTTGGTGAGGCCCTGGGGATGTCGAAGCAACACACGTAAAAGAACACTAACTAAAACAACACAGAAACATCACAAACGTAGAAGCTTTCGGAGTTATTCCTTCATCAGCTACAGAGAGAGAACTGATGGCAGTGACACTGGGTGGAGGCATGGGGGTGGAAGGGTAGTGCGGAAAGGTCGAGGATTGGAGGATACGGAGGGGGTTGGGGATTGGTAGGGGGTTGGGAGAAGACAGAAAGGGGGTGAAAAGCTATCGAAGGTTGAGGCCAGGGGGAGTGAAGGAGTTTAGGAGATGGATATGCGAAAGCTCCCACTGACGGAGTTGGGGAGCCGAAGCATTGTTGGGGAGAGCGCGAATGACTCTCACTGTGAAGCAGTTGTTAAACTTAAATTATGTTGGCTCGCACGAACGGCCACCTTTTTAGAGGTAGGATTTGTAAAAAATCGAAATAAGGATTATACAATTTTTGATATTTTAGTTTGTTTGGCAGTTAAAAATTCTTCAAGTTTAAACAAATAAGTAAATGTTTAGATACTACGGGGCGAGTTAGAAAGCTGAAATTTTAAAGTTATTTAGAGTTTAGTCTATGACACATGATGCAGAAATTCTTCAAGCCAACCTTGAAAGACTCCATGAATGGGTGATTAATAATAATCTTAACTTATATATAACTAAATGTAATGTTGTCTTTCACTCATAACAAAAACCCTATTATTTATAATTATTCTATTCAGTCATCTTCTATCTCCAAACCAACAGTAATTAAGGACCTAGGGGTTTGGTTTAACCCTACCCTTAATTTTAAATATCATATAGAGTATATTTCAAATGCAGCAATGAAATCTCTTGGATTTATACGCAGGAACACAACTGATTTTACTAATTTATTTGCTCTCACTCCTTTGTATACTTCTCATGTCCACAGTCAACTAGAGTATTGTTCAGTCATTTGGAACCAATATTATGAAATAGACTCACATGGTGGAATGAGTCCAGCACAAAGTTCTGAGATTGATTGCCTTTAAAATGGAAATTTCATTGGTCAATATTTCCTATAATGTTATACTAGCTCATCGCAATTTAACTACACTTTCTAGTCGAAGATCCTGTACAGACAATTTCTTTTACAAAATAATTAATAGCATGTTTGATTGCTCAAATTTATTATCCCTTATAAATTTTAGGATTCCCACTCACTCAATAACATCTTTTGGTCCATTTCACCTTGATTGCCATAGAAATAATTACACTTTTAAATCACCTCTTAAACGTATAGGGAGGCTAGCCAATGAGAATCACACCAGCATTGATTTTTCGGATCCTTCCAAGAATATAAAAGGAAAATTAATGTTATTATTTGAATTGGAAATATAAGCACAGTTATTTTTAAGTGTTAAAAAAGATTATAATTGATTATTTTCATCTTTTAGATGTTATGGATATGTGAAGTGCAATATTAAAATCATTGTTGTCTTAGTTTTTAAGTAGGTGAAAGCTTTGAAAAAAAATATATAAATTGGCATATTTTTGTAAATTATATATCTATAGGTATGTGTGGGTATAGGTGTATGTATGTATATATAAATATATATATATATATATATATATATATATATATATATATATATATGGATGTCAACAAGGTGTTGGGATGAGGAAACCCAGTGAGCACTCACCAATCAGACGACTTCAGGTTGGCGAGGCCCCGGGGATGTCGAAGCGACACACGTAAAATAACACAAAAACACAGAAACATCACAAACGTAAAGCTTTCGGAACTACTCCTTCTTCAGCTACAGAGAGAGAATATATATATATATATATATATATATATATATATATATATATATATATATATACACACACACACACACGTAATAAAATAATTTAATTTTAACAATTAAATGCCTGTTACACAAATAACTGTTAGTCCATTGAAGTAAATTGCCATGTATGCCAATGGCATTAAGTTTAGCAATGAGTATATTATGTTCTACTTTATCAAGTCTATAAATGGTATGAATGTTAACAATTTTATTTTATTAGGTAAGAATTGTGAATAACATATGCATAGTGATGACGTATGCATTTACATCGCTGCTTGATGTCGGAATGGCATCTCACTGAATACTAATACTGAATATGTGAGAGATGAATGCAATTTATTTTGCTGACAAGGTTGTCGCTACATGGCAGATGCTTTGATATCCAAAAGCCTCAAATATAATATCCACAGCTGACCAGCTGGGAATGTATCAGAGAATACCTGAAATCATGCCCTGGTTGTGCTGTATCCTGTAACTTTTGTTCATTACATTAAGAATTTTGACACTAACTTACTTACCCTAGAACTACCAGGGAGGGGGGGGGGGCTCCGAGGCCCACAACCTTTTTTTTCGTATGTTTCTCTTTTATAAACAAAGGAAAAGTCTGGATATTTTATTACATTGTGCAGAGACTTGTGTAAAATAATTACCCGAAGTTTCTCATCAATGTATGCATATTCCAATTTTCTGCAAATTATTTAGTTATTGGCTGCATGCCTGTACACACGGGTAGCCTAACTTATAGGACACCATATGGATAGAAAGCACAGTGTGAAACACGTTATTTGTTTAAACTTTTATGTCAGATGAATCAGATCAAATCATTTTTCTAATCAATTTTTTTATTATTTCTGTAAATATAATCTTACTGCAATATTAATATGATATTGAAAACATAATGAGGATGAATGTGAAAGAATCGTTCTAATGTAAATATTTGTTTTTATGTACATATAATTTCAAATAAATTACTAAAATTGTATAGCTGTATTCCTGTGATGTTTTTAAATATATAACAATAGGTTTGAAATGTTACTATAACTTTTTATTGTATTTTAGATGGTGGGCCTCTGAGGCTCCCCTTAGGTAGTTCATGGTAGTGAAAATCGCTTGGTAGTTTTAGGGTTAAATTAACAAAATGCCATTGGTCCTGACAAACGATTTTATCAGCATGTTCCAACATCTCAGCTGTGACACCTGGTAGAGTGATCAGTATGTGCCATGGAGATCTGCTTGTCCTTCTTCCAGTGTCTTCATTCACTTTGCCCAGCAGAAAACTGCACTTCTGTCCACAGTATTGTCTCCGTAGACATTCTTTATTCATTTGTGGATGTTTCCAACTGACACTTTCTCTGCCAAAAGGAACTTGGTTACAGCTCTTCGTAGCAATCATCTGATTGACAGCATTTTCTCCACCCACTGCTGATGCATTATCCGTCAGATTTTTTAGAAACTCTACAACTAGATACAGTAAAGATGAAGCTTTCAACAACAAAAGTTTTGTTTCCTTTAGCATATGCCATCTTTACTCGCATATAAGCCACCACTATATATAAGCCACACCCTTGTTTTTTGAGACTGAATCTAGGGGAAAAAAGTTTCCGAAAATAAGCTGCGCTTCAAAAATCGCAATTAGGCATAAAACATTTTGGGTAATTACTAATATCTATCATTAACTGTACATAAATATCAGTAAACATTGGTATTGTTTGTAATAAAAATATTTCAGTGAATTATTTGTAAATGATCAGCAATATATTCATTTCACAGGATACAAAGTACAATATTACCAAAAGTCTCGGAATTTGCATTTTACCCAAACATGCTGCATGTGGAAAGTGACGAAAAATCACAATGATTTTCAAAACGAAAGAAGCACCACTGAAATTTTTCTTACAATAGAATTATTGGAATATGAGACTAATTTGTGATGATGCCGTGATATCTGTCAAACCACGGAATTTTTTTCACAGGCCTCTGGCACTACCTTAACGATTGCCTGCAAAAACTGACGTCTGTAACTCCATCACCAATAATAATATTTCTTTTCCTTATTATTTGTTTCGGTGATTATGTTATGTTTTTATACGTCACATACTGTGCATTGAATCACCCGGCCATTTAGCAAAGTCATAGTGAATTTCAACGATTATCTCACATTTTCGGATTTTCGTTGTTTTGTAGATGAAAATTTTGGGAAAAAGTGGCTTATATGTGAGTAAATATGGTTTTAAAGAAAAACTGTGGGACATAGCATTCTGGGCAACTCGCATATTTTCAGTGAAAAGCTTTTGATACACAAGTGCCAAATATAGTTTTATTATGGAATAATTTTTCTTTAATTAAAAAAAATTGTTTGCATTTCCATGTATCAGTTTTTTGTAATGCTTTGTTTGCTATTTCAGGAACCTTTTATAGATGTAAGTGTTGGAGGCCAAAGTATAGTGGGAGCACCGAAAGGTCACCTGTCTGTCTGGGTTGTCACAGCAAAGGGGAGGGTGAGTTACCTTTAAATACACATTGGCTCACGTTTTCATTTAGAATATTGATTAAGATTACTACTTATTAGATTTATAAACACATTAGGATAGGGAACTCAAATTTAATTTGCTTGAGGGCCAAATAGATAATTTTTAAATAGACATAGGGCCACATGTGATAATTTCGAATGATGTGATGGGCTGCATGTCTTAATAATGAGCCTAAGCATTTTGTTAAAACTTAAATGCACATTACTCATGTTTTGATTAAGAACCAATCAACATGCAATTTTTAATCATTAATAATTGTTTTATTGTTTTCTATCTTTTTGTTAATTTATTGGTGGCTTGCCCTTGCTTTCTCTTCCACAAACTTAATGAAACATTAAAGTATTGGGAGAGTGTTTTTAATGTGTGGAGCCTGCAGGCCATGTTTGAGATCCCTGATATAGAATATATAAAGCAAAAAATGAATAAAAACTGTTTTTATTTTGATATAATACCATAACCAAGGTATTTGATTCAGAATTCAACTTAATTTTTGGTAATACTTTAAAATATGAAATACAACACTACTGAAATTAATTTATAGTGTTTCACAGATTATAATTTTAGTAATACTAGTGGTACCCACAAAAACTTTTGCAAAGTCAGTCAGAAATCTACATATTTAAAAGTAATAATAGCCAATTTATCCTTATAATATTAGACAACTGATATTTTGAATGTCATGTTTGTTTTTATAATTTATATGTGCAATTTTATTTGTCTCTTCCATATGAAAAAGGTCACATTCCAGAATTGAAATAAAGAAAGAAGATTTTTTCTTTTGGTCAATCGTTAAAAATGCCCACAGCCCACACGCAGTTTACTGAATAATAATAACCTTTAATTATTAACGTTTCAATTTATTAAGTTTGACATTGCTACAACTATAATTTTGATGTTTCATAAACAGCACCAAGTGAATAACTCAATTATTTTGTCTATTTGAAGGCTTAATAGACGCTAATTCAATTGGAGGCAACAATGTGGGTCGCCTTGGCAACACCCGGAAAGATTACGAAAAAGCCATAAAATTTCTAAAAGAAATGCGTGCTTCTGAGAAATTATTCTGTGTAACATCAAAACATCACAAGAATAAGATATTTTATAGTTTTAGCCATCGAAAAAGCAAAACAACATGGCATTTACAGCATTAGGCACTCAGTGAAAGTTTTTATCTCAAGCATTCGATTTTCAATGCATCGATGATAAAAGTTGTGCGCTTACTACGACGTAAAGTATATTTTTATGCTGGATGTGTCATCAGTTTCAAATGGAATAAGCAAGTCTGAATTTCCTTTATTTCATAAGGTCAAAGAGCTTTGTAGCATGTATAAAAATTAGGAAGATGAATCAGTTCAAGGAATGATAGTTCCGCAAAAATATCTATTAAATCAAGACGTCCAAACCAGGACTAATGCAGGCTGGTTTCCCAAAGTTGACATCCCAAATTGATTACTTATATTGACGGGAAATGTTTTAGTATGTGTTAGTCATTCCAAGGAATACTCATACCATAACTACTTGTAATTCATAGTTTATCAATGACAGACAAAAATTGAAAAACAAATTAATAGTGCATTATCCGGTTTAAAATACTAAAAAAAATGTCAAAATCTCTTTCTGACATTATATTTTGCATGTATTTTTTAAAATAAACTAATTTAATAAATGTTACAGTTTATATGCTAATATGTCTGGATCAACTGTCCATTGCTGAAGAGTAGTCGAGAGGAAAAAAATATAGCCAGGAGGTTGGCCCTGGCAGCAGGTGCCTCATACCAAGTTTCATGAAAATCGGTCCATTGATGCAAAAGTTGTTAGTAGGGGACACACACACAGTCAGGACCATTTCATAAGGCTATATTTCCTTTGGTAACCAGTCTAAAAATTAAATGATGGGTTCCGAACTTCTGGTATTTAATATTTGGTTTGCGACTGCATGGTTTTATAATGTAAATATTTAAGCAATAACTTGAGTCAAATCTGTCAGTTTGAAGTGTTACTATAACTTATTAACAGAAATAAGTTATATTTTTCTGTGTATTAATTTTGAATAGATACCCCACTGATAATTTTTAATTTAACCTATTTAACCTTAACAATAAAGCCTGGTCAGACATTTAGAACAACTTCAGATTTGACAGTACAAATGACAAATATGCTATATGTGACTATTGTAAAGCTAGAATTTCCCGTGGTGAATCAAAAAGAACTGCTAACCCAAAAATACCAGGATCAGATTAATATAACCGGAACCAAGAACCAGAACCAGGAAAAAGTGGAACCATCCCATCCCTAATTAAGATTAATCCAAATGATCGTTGCAGGTTTTGTTTCGACAAGGAGTGAATTGGGCTTGCCCAGAGGGCGTTTGCTGGGAAGAGGTGCCAGTGGCCGGTGGAAATAATGAAGAAGGACAGGAGGTGAAGCAAGTTGGTGTAGGCCCAATGGGGGATGCATGGTGCACGCTTTGGGATGGCCGTGCCCTTGTTAGGGCTGGAGTTGATAGGGAGCATCTTAAAGGTTTGAATAAATTGCTTTACTTTTAAAGAAATAATTTAGCCGATCCTTAGATGCTCTCTTTTTGCAATTCTGCAAAAAAATAATATTGTTCATAATATAAGATAATACTTCTTTTCCTTACAAGGAGAGGCTACGTACGATCTTTGGGTCACGGATTTTAATAAAATGTGACCACGGGATTCTACATTGAAAATAAGGAGAACCATTTCTCCGGGTGTTTGTGAATGGGCCCTTGGGTTCAAGAAATCAGCATAAAAAATATTCAAAAACATCGCATGCAACTTTACTGTCTTCGTTGTCGATTTGTTGATGAGATGGGTATGGCTGAGCGAATAATGTGCCTGGCTCCTATGGCATAGGCCCAGTTTCATTCCCAAGTTATTCAATTTTTTTTAAAATTATTCTATCATTTGGACATAATGAATGCAGAAACATACCACATACTCGCATATAAGCCGCCACTGCATATTAGCTGCACCCTTGTTTTTTGAGATTGAAGTTATGGAGGAAACGTTTCCGAAAATAAGCCGTTTCAGATATCGCAATTAGACGTAAAACATTCTGGGTAATTACTAATATGTATCATTAACTGTACACAAATATCAGTAAAAAGTGGTATTATTTGAAATAATAAAATATTTCAGTGAATTATTTGTAATCGATCAGCAATATATTCATTTCTCGGGATACAAAGTACTATATTACAGAAAATCTCAGAATATGCATTTTACCCAAACATATATATAGCTTGTGAAAAGTGATGAAAAATCGCAACCGAAAGAAACCTCACCGAAATGTTTCTTGCAATAGAATTATTGAAATATGAGACTAAACTGTGATGATGCCTTGATATTCGCCAAACTATGGAATTTTTCTTGCACTACCATAGCAATTGCCTGCAAAAACTGACATCTGTAACTCTGTCATCAATAATAATATTTCTTTCAGTGATTATGTTATGTTTTTATATGTCACATACTGTGCATCGAATCAGCCAGCCATTTAGTGAAGTCATAGTGAATTTCAACGGTTATCTCACATTTTTGGATTTTCGGATTTTGTTTCCCCACATATAAGATTCATCCTGGTTTTGGAGATGAAAATTTTGAGAAAAAAGCAGGTTATATGTAAGTAAATACGGTAATAATGGGCATTTTAAATATTTATTAAAATAAAAATAATTCTCCATCTCCCACCCTCCCATTCCCTCCATTTTCTCCTTTTCCCTCCAATTCCATCCCCCATATAAAAATTTTACATACAGAGTGAATATTTATTTGATAAACATTACACTAGACAACTTTAATATGCCCAAAACCATTTTCACTTTATGGGGCATACTATTTTAGTGAATTTTATATTTTTAGTGCATATTAAACATTGCGCCATTAAAATAAATTACAATAAATTTTATTTTTCAGAGTTAACGTGAGATTAAAAACTTTTCAAAAATAATGGAGGAATATTTATTGATTTTTTACCATCGTATTGTTTATTGTAACCAATGAAAAAAGATAGAATTAGTTTATTTTTCTTTGCTCGTACATTTCTTTTCTTTAGCAACAAGCTATATGGGGAACGAAAATAAATGAAAAAAATAAAAATCTCGAGAAGCATCCTCTTGAATGGTGAGGGGAACATCTTTCCATCTGGCAAGCTGTCTTCTGATCAGCATTTGTTTTATTGAAGTCGTACTTTTTATTCCTCTGTCTGCTATTATCAATAGCTCTGGCAAAATACAATACTAAGTGAAGTCCCTCCCCTCATGGGCAATGATGGTACTAACTCTCGGAGGTGTTAAGCATATTATTTATAATGAAAACATTTATTAGACAATATACATAAAAGCGATTTTATGCCAAAAATTTTAAGTTTGTTACCCAGAGGGCAGAAACTGGATGCCATGGAACAAATTCATACATCCCAAGCTTGCCGGATAAAGGGTTCCCTACTGTACATAGTTTAATTAACTGTTTACCCAGTTCTCTTAAGCCCACCTTTTACACCCCCCTAACCATCTCCAAATACCTTTGTAATTCTAAAGTCCGCTTTGACAATCTTTCCAAATTAGTAGTGTACCGACTTGAGAGTGACGATTTTGAGGCAACTTACATTTGGCTTACTGGAAGGAACTTTCAAACCCAAATGAACAAATATAAAAGGTGCTACAAGAACAAGGACCTCACTTCATCATTTGCAAAACATTTAATAAACAATAAACATACAAGTTATTTTGTACTATAATGTCTAACTTTGTTACCTAAGGACAAAAACTGGACGCAATGGAACAAATTGAAATTATAAATTCTTCAAACATCAAGTTGGTGAATGAATATGTTTTTTCTAACCATTCCCCTCTCCTCTCAACCACCTTATCCCCCCTTCCCTTTTTCTCCATTATTGAAAATCAAAATTGAAAAAACAGTTACAAATATCTATTAACTCAGTTAATTACTACAGTAAAACCCCGATTTAATGTTCCCGCATTTAGTGAAATCCCGGATTTAGTGAAGATTTTTTCAAGTCCCGACAATAGCTCCATATAAACAATGTATTATTTTCCCGCATTTAGTGAAACCCGATTTAGTGAAAAACCCGCATTTAGTGAAAAAATATTATGTACTCGTACTTCAATTTTTATTTGATGCTTCCCGCATTTAGTAAACTTTTTCATGTGCAAAAAGGAATCACAAAAGAAACATATTGTACGTAAAAATTACGATATACACACAAAACATTGTGAATGGCTCATCATGCGCAAGCGGCTACATTGTCTGCTAAGACGGTAACAGCCGCAAGGAAACCGTAAATCCTACAATGTAATGAATCCTGCTTGTATGTTCCTCATTTCTGGTATCACGCTCAGTTACCTGTTGTCATAGTGTGCTATATACTCGACGTCGTTTACGAGAAAATGCCCTTTGAAAATCATGATCCGAGAGGCATCGAAATAAGAACGTTAAAAGTCCTTTCCTAATTTTCTTGGAGTGTTGGTCTAGGGGAAAAGAGTTGGATTTCAAATATTTTTGCCGGGGTTCGATTCCCGAAGGGGCCAATATTTTTTTCTCCGGTTTTTTAAATTTGTTCGCAATTTCCAGCATATCATCGATAAAACATGCAAACCATTTTAAAAAATGTATTCAATGCATTATAACCACTATTTTCTTCATCGTAATTCTTCACCGTAATTCTTAACGAACATAATTTTACGGATCACCCATTCGCTTTACCATCTCGTCATGTATTGATCATGATTTAAAGTTCTTATCTCGATGACTCTCGGATCGCGATTTTCAAAGGGCATTTTCTTGTAAACGATGTCGAGTATATAGCACACTATGACAACAGGTAACTGAGCGTGATACCAGAAATGAGGAACATACGAGCAGGATTCATTACATTGTAGGATTTACGGTTTCCTTGCGGCCGCTACCGTCTTAGCAGACAATGTAGCCGCTTGCGCGTGCTGAGCCATTCACAATGTTTTGAGCGTATATCGTAATTTTTACGTACAATATGCTTCTTTTCTGATTTCTTTTTGCTCATGAAAAAGTTTTAACGTTCTTATCTCGATGACTCTCGGATCGCGATTTTCAAAGGACATTTTCTCGTAAACGACGTCGAGTTGGCACCTAGGTAGAAATAGGAGTCCGTTATTTTGCATATAATTTCATTCTGCAAAGTCGAATTCCGATACGAGTGTCACACCTTGGGGGCTTCCCTTGTGAGACATGTCAGCTGATTACTCCGATCCCGATGACGTAATGCCTGTCTCCTCTCCGTCTAACTTATCTAGCAGTTCAACTCTTCGTTGTGCTGCCTGCCTGTTCGGCGATCACTGTGTAAACCTGAAGCAATTGTGAAAAATATTCTTTCTACTATTTTTATTTTTATTCCTTAATAATGGCCACTAGTAAAAGGAAGAAGCTGACAATTACGGAAAAAGTGAAAATCATTCAAGAAGTGGAAAAGAACCCAAGCATGCCTGCGATAGAAATTGCACGCAAATTTAATCTTGCACCGTCTTCATTGTTTTGTATAATGAAGAATAAACAATTAATACTTGACGAAGAAGTGAAATGTGGGGATAAAGCCATCAAAAGAAAAAATATCAAATCATCACCATATTTTGAAATGGAGAAGATATTGATAGAGTGGTTTGTGGGAATGCGCTCCGCCAACCTCCCAATCAATGGTGTACTGTTGAAGGAGAAAGCAATTAGGGTAGCAACTAGGCTTAGAATAGAAAACTTTAAGGGTTCCAATGGATGGCTGGACAGATTTAAGAAGCGCTATGGACTTGAATATAAAAGTGTTTGTGGCGAAAGTGCTAGTGTTGATGAAGGAGCTGTTGACTACTGGAAGAGTGTAACATTGGTAAGGTATTTAGAAGGCTATAAGCCGAATGATATTTTTAATGCAGATGAAATGCATTTTTTTCAACCTTCTTCCATCAAAAACTCTTGCTACTAGAGGAGACAAGTGCCATGGTGGAAAGAGAAGTAAATATAGGATAACTGCACTTTTATGGAACATCTCAAGATGGCGGACGGTACGTCTAGGCGTTCACCCTCGCTCCGTGTTTATTGCTATCTTTCCTTGGTGTTTTTATTGATAGTAGTGCAAATTTACGCGAGAAGTCACCGTGAATATTCTACTCCCATGTCAGATTGCTCGTATGGTCCAACAAGGCATTTCCTCTGCAGTTATAGAGCTTTTAGTTTTCCTTGCTCTGCAGCTTTGTGCCGATCCCAACATTACGAAGCCTACGGCGTCTCTGTGCCCGGTAAGAGAAGCGATCGACGCAGCCCTCATGTGAGCCTTCGGACGGTTGTTTCTCATTCCCTTCACACTGCTTTGGTGGGTTATATGACTGTGTTATTATTATGTGGTGATATTGAGTTAAATCCGGGGCCTAATCAGGGCTTCCCCTTGTGTTTTTATTACCAAAATGTGAGAAGTATTAAAAACAAATTGTCAGCTTGTGACTTGTATGCAACGGTTTTGTCACAGTTGGATGTCTTAGCTTTTACGGAAACTTGGCTCAATTCTTCCGTTAAGGACAGTGAATTTGCATTTTCTAATACCCACAAAATTTATCGCCGAGATCGATCCTCTAGAGGTGGTGGCATGCTTTTAGCAATTAAATCAGGTTACTCCTCAAAACGAAGAAATGACCTAGAAACTTCCTGTGAAATCTTGTGGACTGAAATCTCTTTCGCACGCAATCCATCTTGCTCATCTGCCCATAAAAAAGTGTTCGTTGGCTGTTTTTATTGGCCCCCGTCGAGTGATATCAAGGTTTTAGAAAACTGCCTCACTTCAATTATGCGAGTGCTACCGCTTGGTCCTGTAGTGTTACTCGGTGATTTCAATATCTCCATACAGTGGGAGTCCTCTTTTAGAGGTGAAACTAAATCTCCCCATGACGAATTCTTTTACGAACATTTCATTACCGCTCTTGGGCTGTCCCAACATAATCTTTTTCCTACCAGAGATCTGGCAATGCTGGACTATATCGTCTCCTCAGTTTCTCCGCTTTCTCTCACTCCTGGCCAAAATATTTTCGACTCTGACCATGAGTCCCTTGACGTGGACTTCCGCTTACCAGGCAACCTCTGGCGACCCAGGGGTCCCCCCACCCTATCTCGACTGTTTCCCGCTTGGAAGAAAGTTTGCTGGGATGATGTCAATCGCTGTCTAGCTGCACTTTACTGGGGCATATTGGATTCCTTAACTCCCGATGAAGCAGTGAGCTACCTGCAGGATATTATTGCTGGAGTGATTAAGGACTGTGTTCCTTATGTCAAGCCCAAATCTAAACGTTTATAAAAATATTTAGGCAAATTCACTCCCCTGAAGACAGTTTAATACTTCAACAGGCACTCAACATCGTAACCAACTGGTGTTCTGATTCTTCTCTTCGATTAAACCCAAACAAATCCACCGTAATGACCGTAACTCTTCGCAAAAATCCTCTAGAATTTAACTACACAATTGACTCTATTTTATTACCCAGAACCATTCTTCAGAAGGACCTAGGGGTATTAATTGATAATAAGTTAAACTTCACAGCACACATAACTGCAACAAAACGCAAAGCTATGTCCCTACTAGGAATATTATACAGATTTACGGACATAAAGGATGCAGCTTCCCTTAAATTATACTTTTCCACATTAGTCTTCCCAGTTGTGAATTATGCTTCCCCTATTTGGTCTATGGCTGCAGCCTCTAATCTTTCTTCTCTTGATTGCATACTAAATTTCTTTGTTAGAATAGTTAAATATCGTATACCCTCTCTCCGGACTTCCTCTAAGGAACCCATCCTAACGGCCTTGTCCCTAGACCAATTTTCGGTATCTCGACAAAAATCTGACCTCTCCTTATGTTATAACATTTTAAACTCTAATATAGACAGTCCAGAAATCTTGGCCTCTTTCGGTTTACGAGTACCCTCTGGAACAACACGCTCTATGGATTTACTCCACATTCCAACCACAAGGTTATCTATTGTTAGGCGCTCTCTTTTTTCCGTCTTCCTACCCTATTTAATTATCTACCTTCCCACATAGATCCGTTTATCCTTTCCTGTAAATCATTTATCAAAGGTTCTAGAGCTCATTTACCTCATTCTCACCTCTGATTTTTTTGTGCTCTATCCGCAGTGTTATTTTCCCTTTTCTCTTTCGTGTTGTATTCTTATTATTATTATTATTCTCTGTATTTTTCCTGTTTTTTATTCGCTGTTATTTATACTCATGATGTTATATATTTCACTCTAAAATGGCGAATGCTGTATGTGAAATTTTTAATTAAATAAATAAATTAAATAAATAAAATTCAGATGGCAGTGAAAAGTTGACGCCTCTAATAATAGGTAAATTTGCCAAGCCAAGGTGTTTTAAAAATGTACAGGCATTGCCATGTAAATATGCCAGTAATAAAAATGCATGGATGACAACGGATATATTTAAAACATTTTTGAAATCATTAGATGCAAAGATGGGTGGTGCAAATAGAAAAAATCTTCTATTTATTGATAAATGTCCGGCCCACCCTCCAGATACTGATTTTCTTCGCAATATTAAAGTGGTGTTTTTTCCAGCTAATTGTACTAGCCATCTGCAGCCACTTGACTTGGGCATTATTCACTCCATGAAAGTAAAGTACAGGAAGGCTTTGGTGCAGAAAGGAGTATCCTACATCGAGATGAATAAACATTTGAAACTGAGCACCCTTCAGGGTATGCATATGGTAACAGCTGCATGGAATTCAGTTACACCTCAAACAATATCAAACTATTTTCATAAGGCTGCGTTCAATTGCAACAATGCTATGGAAATTGATGTAGATATCGATGTGATTGACCACGAAAATTGGTTGAAAATTGCACCTGACATGGACACAAATTTTGAAGAGTTTGTCCGGTGTGATGATCTTGAGAGTACGTCTGGTCCTCCACAAGACGTGGAAGAAATCTGTAATACCAAAGAGGCAGAGGAAGAAGAGGCAGTAGTAGAAGAAGAGGCAGTAGTAGAAGAAGAGGCAGTACAAGAAGAAGAATCAGTTCCCACACTTGGTGAAGCAGTTCAGGCACTTGAAGTGGTGCGAAGATATTTAACTTCTTTTGATGTGAACAGCACTACTATATCAAAAGTAAATTCTTTGGAGCGAGAAGTTCTGAATGTTCAGAGCACCTGCCAGAAGAAGCAAACAAGTTTGCTGGAATATTTTAATAAATAATTTTCTTGTAGCTATGTATGCTTGGTTTTTGAATAATTTTGATATATTTTGTGAAATTCCAAATATATTTTAATATTTTCTATTTAATGTTGTATGATGAAGCTTTTTAAAGGAGGGATGAAAAATTGTTTCAAAATTTATGTCAATTTTGAAAATACTTTAAAAATTTTGAAATTATTTTTTGTAATCATATGAATGATTCATTACAGAAATTTTCATATTCAATAGCAATAAGGCTTGTTTGTCACTGGAATTTGTTTATAAATGTTTATTCTAAAAGTATTAATATAAGTATTTTGCATACAAAATTGGAAAATGGATTTTTATTATAGAGACCATTTTCAGTGGCCTTATTCTGGTATTGTATAATGGAATTAATACACAAACAAAAAAGATAAATTTAACTCATTTTAATTGAAAACCTCCATTTAATGAAAACCTCAATTTAGTGAAATATATTCTAATCCCCCAGCGATTCGTTAAATAGGGGTTTTACTGTAATTTCAAATAAAAATGCAACATGGCCATCAAATACATATCAGTATCACAAACAAAAATAGCATTTATAATAATTTTGTGAATAAAACATTATTTTTTTAAGCAGTGAGCGATTGAAATTTGTTTTTGAGCTTTCTTTCTAGACATTCTTTACAATAAGTAAAAAAAGGATGCCTTATGGTCAGGTCGTATCTGTCCATCTGTCCGCATGTTTCATCTGCGAAAGTACTGGATGGATATTGATGAAATTTGGTATTTAGGACATAGGGGCAAAGAAACTAAGAAAATGATATAAATGACTCATGTAGCCTAATCGGGAGTGCCACTTTATTGGTGGCAAAAAATCAGCTTTTCTTTATATCTCATGCAATATCACTTATAACAAAAAAAGTCTTTAAACAACTTTGTAGAACTAATTAAATAGCATATGTTTTGTTCAGTACATTTTTATCAAAGGAGTAGCTGATTCCAAGAAAATCAAATGAGAAAGTCATCATTCACTTTCCCATGTTTTTTAATTGTTGTCAACAAAAACAATCTTCGTGACAACTGAAGTAAACATTGTCTGGTGGAAATACTTAATTTAATTTTATTTCGTGTGCATGCATCATTTGGAAAATGAATGGAAATGGATAATCTACGATGAAGAAATGAATGTAAATATGTCTATATTCTTTACATATACATTTGTAATTGAAAAGAAATGGGTAATTTATGATGAAGGAATAAATTTGAACATAAAGATTTCATTACTACTATTCGATGAGGTATGTTTTAAATAATTTTCAATTGTTTTATTAATTGCAAGTGATTAGTAAATCAAAAATTCAATATTTCCTTGGCATCATTACTGGCATTTCAGTTTGTAGACATTATACTAAGCCAGGGCTGCCACCAATAATTTTTCAAAATCATGAAACTGCCATAAAATGAATTCAGAATTTAGAAAATCTAGATCATGATCAATAACATTTGGAAATCTTTTAGTTAGGTTTTTAACTTTTCCCCAATTTCCTGATGCTTTTTTTGAAGGGTCAATAATATATACATTTTTAAAACAGCATCATCTAAAGGTAGTAGACGATAGAGCTTATTTGTTGCTGTCTTATAAAACTCTTACTCCAGGGTTGGACTGGCCCGGCGGGACACTGGGACATTTTCCGGTGGGCCGGAGCAAAAATGGGCTGGTGGAGCTGGGCTGATCAGCTGTTAAAAACCATAATTTCATTATTTTTATTCATGAATCCAGAAATCTGGAAGAATAGATTTTATGTCCATTATTAACTAAGTTTCCTCGAAGTTATCTTTCCAAATCTTTTGTCTCTCCCTCCTTTCATCATTGCCTCTCACTATCTCAATCCTTCCATCCCCTGTTGTGTACTTATAGTCAAGTCCAGGGATCTCCACAAGTCTGCATCATTCCCCTCTCTACTCTGAGTAAATACATGAATTTGGTTGAGATGGAAGTAGCCCTTCTCGAATAGCATATGACAGAATAAACAAGTGTTCCAAGAACACGTTTAAATTATTTTTCAATGCTCTCTACTTCAAAACGGAGTTTGACCAAGTCTAGAACTGGTCTATTTATTTCATCAATAACATAATGAGTTGTCAGTTGGGACTCCAAGTGTCCACTATTGCGAATAAAGCAAATAAGATAATAAATGAAATGCATCTTCAACAATTTTGGACAAAACAGAAGTCTGTATCTCAACCAGGCATACTCCATCGAAAACAATAGCCACCAAAAATTCGCAATTGTTTAAACAAATTTTCATGGTTTATGTATTTTCGCATGTGCTACGGAGTTGAAATTTTTTTAATAAGTAGAATTCATAAAAAAACGAAATCGGGATTATACAAATTTTGATATTTTAATTTGTTTGGCTGTTAGAAATTCCTTAAGTTTAAACAAATAGATAACTGTTTAGACATTATGGGATAAGCTATGGAGCTGAAATTTTTAAGTTATGTACCAAGTAGTGAATTAGCACAAAAAACATTTCAGTTTTACCATACATGAATTTCGTCGGCCGTTAAAAATTATTTAAATTTAAACAATTAGAAATAATTATTTGACTTCTAAAAATGCTACAACTTTAAAATTTTGCTAAATTGTGTAGCATTAGTACCCCATAATGGAGAAAGTGTAAAATTTTTAAAATTGCAACATTTGGGGATTGTTTTAAACTATTATTTTTACATTTGGGGAAAACGAAAATTGCTGCGGTGGAGAAATCTTTAGAATTAAAAGAATATTTGTAATGATGAAATATCTGTCTGAAAAATGAATATTTTTTCAAGGTGAGATGAAATGCTTGCAGTATGCAAGCACCTTCTACTAGTATGTTATATCCTCTGTAAGAGTCGTCAATATATAATGAAAACATATAACATATAGGAGGATACTAATGTTTAGGCACTTCCAGGTGTGCTGGAGATTCGAAATTTTTTTCTTAGTTACGAGTTTGTGCAAAACCGACTAGAAAAAACGAAAATCATGAAATAGTGCAACAATGCGACCGCTAAAAATTCGCAATTGTTTAAACAAATTTTCATGGTTTATGTATTTCCGCATTTGCTACGTATTTGAAATTGCAACATTTGGCGATTGTTTTAAAATATTATTTTTACATTTTGGGAAAACGAAAATTTCTGCAGAGGTGAAATCTTTAGAATTAAAAGAATATTTCTAATGATGAAATGTCTGTCTGAAAAATGAATGTTTTTTAAGGTGAGATGAAATGCTTGCAGTATGCAAGCACCTTCTACTAGTATGTTATATCCTCCTCCTCCTCTGTAGGGAACGTCTATATAGAATGCTATAACATATAGGAGGATACGAATGTCCAGCCCAAACTACAAGAGCTAGAGAGCGGAAAGTTTTAGTTTTTGTAGATATGATGGAGAAACCTTCAGATAAAATGAGACTTCTTACCTAAGTGACATGAGTTCGACTCCAGAAATTCCGAAAGTTGCGTTTTTTCCTATAAGAAAAGCATTGCGCCATTTTTGTAAATTAATTATAGGCACTTGCCAGTAAGCTAGAAAGATCAAATTTTCAGTGTTGCTAGATAGCCGGCATATCTATTAGGAATTTTTGTCACTTTAGCTTACAGTGTCTTGGGTTCGACTCCAGAGACCCCGGAATATCTCCCATAAGTTAGCATGAGAAAACGCAATCCAGTGTGTATACCAATCTAATGAGTTTAGGAAGCTGAAATTTTGCAAGATTATAGAACTTTTCTCATAATCAACTATAACATTCGAAAATTTTTAAATTGTAAATTTTAGGGGTTGTTTTAACCCCATTTGAACATTTAAGTTTAATAATTTTTTAGGTACTACGGGATGAGCTAGGAAGCTGCAATTTTCAAATTATTTACAGAACCGTGTATTTGCACAAATATTCATTTCAATCTCTCCATATATATATTCCGGCAACCGTTAAAAATGTTTAAATTTTAATCAATTAGAAAAATATTATTTTACTTCTAGAAGTGTTACAACTTTAATATTTGGCTGAAATTTGTAGCATTAGTACTCCATAATGGAGAAAGTGTAAAATGTTTAAAATTGCAACATTGGGGATTGTTTTAAACTATTATTTTTACATGTGGGAAAAACGAAAATCGCTGCGGAGGTGAAATAATTAGAAATAAAAAAATATTTTTAATGATGAAATATGTCGGAAAAATTAATGTTTTTTCAATGTGAGATGAAATGCTTGCAGTATGCAAGCACCTTCTACTAGTATCTTATATCCTCCTCCTCCTCTGTAAGAGTCGTCGATATATAATGATGATAGGACGATGCTAATGTTTAGGCACTTCCAGATGTGCTGGAGATTCGAATTTTTTTTCTTAGGTAGGAGTTTGTGCAAAACCAATTGGAAAATACGAAAATCATGAAAAAGTGCAACAATGCGGCCACTAAAAATTCGCAATTGTTAAAACAAATTTTCAGGTTTAGGCATTTCCGAATGTGCTACGGAGCTGAAATTTTGTTTATATATAGCAGCGTTTCCCAACCGGAGTCCACATGGACCCCCAGGGGTCCATAGAAGCTTTGAGAGGGTCCACAACAAAAAAATTGTATTTCGGGGGTCCATAATATGAGCTAAGGGTTTCATGATAAAATATTATAAATAAAATAATTTAATAATAATAATAAAATAAACTAATGTCATAGAAAAGTCCAGAAATTCACAGTTAGAAGATACTCGTATTTTCTGGAACCTTGTTTAGTTGACGGAAAAAAAATTTTTTCCATAGAAAATTCTCGAAAAAGAAAACATTATTTAGGCACCGACTAATCTAGAACGAGTCAGTCAGTCAGAGGCAGTCACTTCATTCTATAGTGATTAATCGGCCACAAGGATCTCATTAGTAGAACCTATTTAATGGGATCCTATTTAATATCCTTGGGAATAATTTATATATGTTGTTTGAAATAGTATTTTTTATTTATTTTACTATTTCTGTCATTACAAGTGAAAATATGTTTCAGTTTTATCAATTAAAATTTTCAAAATTTGTAATTTACATTTTTTATATTATATTGGAATTGTTTAATTATTATCTTTTACTAACTTACAAATAAATATTTCATTTAGGAATTGTTTAATTATTAGCTTTTACTAACCTACAAATAAATATTTCATTTAGGAATATTACATATGCGTATATGGGGGTCCACATACGTAAAGTTAGGACTCAGGGGGTCCACAAGCAAAAAAAGGCTGGGAACCCTTGGTGTAGAGCATTCCTTTATATATATATATTGCGGCAACCGTTAAAAATGTTTAAATTTTAAACAATTAGAAAAATACAACTTTAAAATTTGTCTGAAATGTGTAGCATTAGTACCCCATTATGGAGAAAGTGTAAAATGTTTAAAATTGCAACATTGGGGATTGTTTTAAACTATTATTATTACATGTGGGTAACCGAAAATCGCTGCGGAAGTGAAATTTTTAGAATTAATAGAATATTTGTAATGATGAAATATCTGTCTGAAAAATGAATGTTTTTTCAAGGTGAGATGAAATGCTTGCAGTATGCAAGCACCAACTAGTCATTATATATCGACGACTCTTACAGAGGATGTAACATATAGGAGGATACTAATGTTTAGGCACTTCCAGATGTGCTGGAGATTCGAAATTTTTTTCATAGGTAGGATTTTGTGCAGAACTGACCAAAAAAAACGAAAATCTTAAAAAAGGGCAACAATGCGGCTACTAGATATTCGCAATTGTTTAAACAAATTTTCAAGGGTTATGTATTTCCACATGTGCTACGGATTTGAAATTTTTTTATAAGTAGAATTCTTAAATAAACGAAATAGGGATTATACAAATTTTGATATTTTATTTTGTTTGGCAGTTAAAAATTCTTAAAATTTAAACAAATAGGTAACTGTTAGCATTAGTACCCCATAATGGAGAAAGTTTAAAATTTTTAAATTGCTACATTTGGGGATTGTTTTAAACTTTTATTTTTACATTTGGGGAAAACGAAAATCGCTGCGGAGGTGAAATCTTTAGAATTAAAAGAATATTTGTAATGATGAAATGTCTGTCTGAAAATTGAATGTTTTTCAAGGTGAGATGAAATGCTTGCAGTATGCAAGCACCTTCTACTAGTATGTTATATCCTCTGTAAGAGTCGTCAATATATAATGAAAACATATAACATATAGGAGGATACTAATGTTTAGGCACTTCCAGGTGTGCTGGAGATTCAAAATTTTTTTCTTAGTTACGAGTTTGTGTAAAACCGACTACAAAAAAACGAAAATCATGAAATAGTGCAACAATGCGGTCGCTAAAAATTCGCAATTGTTTAAACATATTTTCAGGTTTTAGGCATTTTCGAACGTGCTACGGAGCTGAAATTGTTTTTAGAGGTAGGATTTGTAATAGAACGAAATAGGTATTATACAAATTTCGATATTTTAATTTGTTTGGCAGTAAAGAATTCTTAAAGTTTGAACAAATAGATAACTGATTGGACAATACGAGATGAGCTAGGAAGCTGAAATTTTCAAGTTATATACAGAGTAATGTATTTGCACTAATAAACATTTGAATCTCTCCATAAACTTATTTTGGCGGCTGTTAAAAATGTTTAAATGTTAAACAATTGGAAAAATATTATTTCAGTTTTAGCAGTACTACAACTTTAAAATTTGGCTAAAATGTGTAGCATTTGTACCCCATAATGAAGAAAGTGTGAAATGTTTAAAATTGCAACATTTGGGGATTGTTTAAACTAATATTTTTACATGTGGGAAAAACGGAAATCGCTGAGGAGGTGAAATCTTTAGAGTTGAAAGAATATTTGTAATGATGAAATGTGTCTGAAAAATGTAGGTTTTTTAAGGTGATATGAAATGCTTGCAGTATGCAAGCACCAACTATTAGTCATTATATATCGACGACTCTTACAGAGGAGCATATCATATATATATACATATATATAACATATAGGAGGATACTAATGTCCAGCCCAAACTACAAGAGCTAGAGAGCTGATAGTTTTAGGTTTTGTAGATATGATGGAGAAACCTTTTGATAAAATGAGACTTCTCACCTAAATGACATGAGTTCGACTCCAGAAATTCCGAAAGTTGCGTTTTTTCCCATTAGAAAAGCATTGCGCCATTTTTGTAAATTAATTTTGGGCACTTGCCGGTAAGCTAGAAAGATCAAATTTTCAGTGTTGCTAGATAGCCGACATATCTATTACAAATTTTCAGCTTCCTAGCTCATCTCATAGTACCTAAACATTTATCTATTTGTTTAAACTTTAATAATTTTTAATTGCAACCCAAATAAAAATATCAAAATTCGTTTAATCCCTATTTCGTTTTTTTACAAATCCTATTTCTAAAAAAAATTCAGCTCTGTAACACATTTGGAAATACATAAACCTTGAAATTTTGTTTAAACAATTGCGAATTTTTAGTGGCATCATTGTGAACTCTTTCAAGATTTTCGTTTTTTCTAGTCGGTTTTGCACAAAATCCTACCTCTGGGCCACAGGCCGCATCTGGCCAATGAAGGATTTTTGTGTGGCCCACTAAGCTACCATGAAAAGCTATCTGAAAAATTTAGTACACAAATTCATACATTATGTGAAAATTTTAATATTATCACTTTTAATATTGAAATCTTAACCATAAAACTTTATTTAGGATTTATTATCACTTATACATCGGAATATATATGTAATTTCCAATTTATACTCTATTCCGGCCTGCCAAAGAATTGGGTACTTCAAATGCAGGCTGCCGAAGGATTCAGTACCACTGATGCGGCCCACAATGTAAAAAGGTTGGGCACCACTGGTATAGATGGTTCATAAAGGTTTTTTTAAATCTGGCTATAAGACAAATGAATGGATTAAATAATCAATATAGATCATGTCTGTCACAATCTGAAACTACCATGAAAATCTTAGCTCTTCTCCTTACTTCAAAATTTTGCAGATGGACAGGTGAAGTGAAACCACAAACAATAACTGTAAAATTTCCAGTACTCGCACCAATGCAAAATTCCAGACTCACAGAAAATCAACGTAAAAACATAGGAGTGAAATAGAATCAAGAGAGGAAAGATGCGCACATCATGCATGCATATATGCAAGGCAGAGGCATTCTTAGAGGTTTATGCCATCGTATCGAAAAAGATAAATATTATAATGGCTTAGTATAATGTCTAAGAACTGGTATGCCAAGGAAATGTCAAATTTTTGATTCACCGATTTATTTCCTAATTGGCTGTAATTAATAAAACAATCGACAATTATTTAAAATTTACCTCGCTCAAATGGTAGTAATATAATCTTTATATTCACATTCATTCCTTCATCATAAATTACTCGTTTCTTTTCACTTACAAACACAATGTATACTTAAAGAAAGTAGACGTATTTACATTCATTTCTTCATTGTAGATAATCCATTTTCCTTCATTTACTAAATGTTGGATTTGCATAAAGGAAAATTTAATTAATTAGTTATTTACAGCAGATATTGTTTACTCCACTGGCCACGCAAATTGTTTTCATTGACAACAATTAAAAAACACGGGAAAATTTTGTTCAAAGTGAATTATGACTTGCTTGTTTGATTTTCTTAAAATTGGCTACTCCAGTAAAAATGTACTGAATGAAAGATGCTATTTTATTAGTTATAAAAATTTTGTTTAAAGATTTTTGTTATAAGTGATATTTTACGAGATATAAAGAAAAGTTCATTTTTTGTCATCAGTAAAGTGTCCTCCCGATTAGGCTATGTGACCCATTTATATCATTTTCTTTACTCTTAAGTACTAGATACCAAATTTAATGAACATCTGCCCAGTAGATTTACAGATAAATCATGGGGACAGACAGACGGACGAATATGATGGAACCATAAGGCGTTCTATTTTTACTTTTTGTAAAAAATGTCTAAAATGCGAATAAACACAAATAATAACAAATTTGCCTTTAATTAATGTGTAAAACAATTGAGTATCATTTGATCAGTGAACAACTAAGTTTTCACCATAAAAACAAAAAGTAGTCTGCTAGGAACTTTACTTTTATTAATATTTTCAAAAAGTAAAACTTTATATCCCGAGATGCAAATTGGGCTAAAAATTGCACTAAACAAATTTGCACTAAACGAGGCATACTTGTAATTACTTTTAAGGGGTTAAAATAAAAAAAAATATATTTATAAATGATTATGATCGTTGTTGTTCAAATGGGAATAAATGTGTGTCACATATGCTCACATAAATGAAATTGAATTTTTAAAAACTACTCTTTATATCTTTTTAGGGAATTTTTGGGTGGAGCTTGAACCGCCGTCTCCCGTTACCAATGTTTCGCCAGGAATCTCTTCCGATGGCTTTTCTAGCGCTCCACTATCCCAAATTTCTGTTGGGCAGTGGGGTGCTTGGGCAGTCACTGTGGATGGCCGTGTATGGTACAGAAGGGGAGTGAGGAACAGTGGTTTTGTGGAGACCAAAGACGATACCGCCACTGGAAGGTTATTAGGGCTGAGCTGGGTGGAGATGGTTGGATGCATGTCTGTTTTGTCTGTCGGACCAAATGACCAAGTAAGCATTTTGTGTAACTAGATTATCTGTAAATAATAACACCGTAAAAAAGTACCATATATTCCGATCTACAAATTGAACTTTGCAGATTAAAAAAATCCTGTAAAATATTGGGGTTGCCTTGCATGCCGTGTATAAAATGTGAACCAAAAACTAAAGCATATTTTTCGATGTAGATGACTGCCATTTGAATCAGCTGTTCAACTGTTTACCATTTATTTAGCAGAGGTTATTTAGAAGACTTGTAAAATGATAATTTTGATCAACAAGTAACTAAGAATTGAACATTTTTGTTTTAATATGAAATAATTTTTCAAAAGATAACAACATATGATGTATAGAAAATTACAAAAATGGTCAAAGGAAATTTGAAAAACATTCAAGAATGGTATTTTTCTACATTGCAGTTTAATAATCATGAAATCCCTCGCCTTCTGTATTAGACTCTTAGAAATTGTAAAATTCATCCTCGGGAACATATGTTACGATATTGGGCTCATTGTGAATGTAATAAATGATCAGATATAGAAATCAAATTTCACATCTTCCAATATAAAATTAATCAGAAGGTTAACAATTATTATTTTGTCATGACCTTTACTGATTATAAGATTTATTGAGTGAAAAAATGATAAGACTTAAATAGTGAACATATGTAAAAAATGAATTTTTAGTAAAAAAATCGCGGTCGTAGAGACTGGCATATATGGTTAATATTTAACCTTTAAACGCTGGGTTTAAATGTGCCTACTGCGAATCTAGCTGCCGGACTTATTTTTAGCCATTAAAATTTTTCTTGCCTTCAATCAGATAAAACCTTTTATTTCCTGAATTATAAGAGATAAATTAGTCAAACAAAAAGTAATATTTAGCAGAATTGTTTGGGTAATAACGGGTATAAGTCCTTCATACTAAAAGAGAAGAAAACAACCCAAATTCTGAGTAAATCTATAATATAAAGTATAAAAAAATCATAATAAAACATAACTAATGCTACTTTTTCGTATATTTTACATCTTTTCAAGTATCATTTTGGTGTGGTACTCCTCTAAGCACGAAAATTTACATTTAGTTTTTAAGATATCTCTTAAACAATCTCTTAAACAATTCATTATATGGGGAAATCTTTCAGGCATATATTGTAGAAAATTAAATTTTCTACAACTTTTATTCCAGTACGTTTTTACATGTATCAAATATTAAAGCAAATATATCAAAATAACGGATGTGACAAAAGTAAACATCCACTTGTGGTTCACTGATTTTTACCAAAAAACTAATCAACTCTTGTCCCTCAAATAAAAAAGTCAAATATAAAATTTTGCATTGATCTGATAAATAGTTTGAGTTAAAAATGCCCACAAAATTGCTATCTCTCTCACACAGACATCATCAAGAAAATTGTCAAAAGGTGTTCAGGGGACCTCAAAACGTGTTTTTTCATTGAAATCTTGAAATCGATTTTTTCATGAAACCAATAGTACATATGGAGAAAGTAAAAAGAGAGTAAAATCTATTTCAATATTTTTATTTAAAAAATTCTATTCCAACCTTTTTTCATGCCAATTTACCAAATATTAAAGGAAAATCTTGTTTTCATGCAATTTCACAGTTGAGGTTAAACGTCGCAAGCAGGGCTTTGGAGCTGAGGTTTTGGACCTTAGCTCCGGCTAAAGGTAAAACAATGACCCATGTTTAAAAAAATGTCATTTACTCACAGGAAACTGCCAATTTAACAGCAAGATCTTAAAATAAGGTCGTCTCTGATACTAACACAAACTCTTCCGCTACGAAAAATCTTAGACTGATTTTTATGTGTACTGTCCTGTAGGTACGATCTTATTGTTCTCCTAACTGTCTTTTAAATGCCCATTTTCCCTCTCCGTCCTACGTCCGACTGACCTGCTGCCAATTAGTGTGGTCGCCCCATTGCTGTGTAATGTTACAAACGCTTCACAAAGTAGATCTTGTGTGTCATGCAGCAACATAGTTAGGTGATATTCTTCACAGAATTTTATGTTTGCATCATGGATATTCAGTTTTTAGGCGTTCTTTAACAGCAAAGTGGTAATAGTGGAACACCTTATGGGCACATCTGGTCCGTCCGTCGTAACTTTCATCTCCTAAACCGCTGGACTGATTTTAATTTAATTAGGTGTGAGTGATCTTTATTAAAATTTATCGCCCAATTGTGTTTTTCAACTGAATCCGTCAATTAGAACTTCCACTTTACATAATTACATTAATAAACTTATACTCGTATCTCGTTAAATGGCATCCGTCAAGCAAAAATGCAATATCAAACTTGTATCTCCCTACCTCTTATATGATCTGTAAGGTATAGATTTAAAAAATTATTCAGCTAGAGAACAACATTTACTACAAGAAAGTCTGCGAGGCCACATAATTACGAATTATGGTTTCGGAGATAAAAATTCGAGAAAAGCCCAAGCAAAACATCACATATTTTGTTTACATCGACCGCGAAGAAGATACTCTCAGCAAACAACGATTAAAAATCCATATATTTCTCTCCCATTCTCTTAGATGATCTGCGAGGTATAGATTAAAAAATGTATTCGGATAGAGAACAACATTTACTACAAGATGGTTCAGTGACCACATAATTACAACTTATAGTTTTGGATAGGAATGGGACGATCGGTTCTTCGGTTCCTCTGGTCTGTCGGTTCTCTCAAGAACGAAAATAACTGGAACTGACTGTTTATAATCTGGTTCTTTGGTTCCGATCCTTATTATAATTAAAAACAAGAGTGGAAAGATTTGCACATCAAGCATGCATGCATGCGACGCAGAGGAGTTCTTTACGATTTATGCAATCATGTCAAAAAAGATAAATATAAATGGCTTAATATAATATCTACGAACTGAAATGCCAGTAGTGATACCAAGGAAATGTTGAATGTTTGATTCATTGACTAATTTCCTAATCAATTGTAATTAATAAAACAATCGACAGTTATTTAAAACTTGCCTCACTGGAATAGTAGTAATGTATTCTTTATGTTCATGTTCATTCCTTCGTCGTAAATTACCCATTTATTTTCACTTGCAAATGCTTTCTAAATGTAAAAAAATAGATGTATTTACATAAATAACAAGGGAGACTACAGTGAGTGAAATTATGATCTGAAGAATCGACTCCGACCATAAACAAAGAAGGATTTAGTGAGAAGAACCAAGTGCTAAATACGTATTTCGAGAACACGACTTAAAAACTGTTCATGTCAACAACAATAAACTCGCCAACCTTCTTCACAACCCAAAAGACACATACTGCCTTTACAAAAATCAGGAATTTACAAGATTGCTTGCGGAACATGTGATAGGATATATATAGGACAGACAAAACGTAGTTTAGAAAGGCGCTTCAAAGAGCACTTAGCACACTTCAGACACAACAGGATAAACAATTCAAGTGTAGCTGCACATATACAAGAAAACAACCACCTCATCACTATACAGAATCTAACACTGTTAAAATAAATACGCAAAGAAAACAAATTAGACGCCTTTGAGAGTCTCTTTATTAAACAATTCAAACAAACCGCTATGAATATGGATCGCGGCCCGGTACCTTACTCCCCCCTTTATGGTCTAACGATTTGCTCCTCCCACTCCCCTCCCTCCCACCTTCACTTTCTCTCCAACTGTCAATGGTTCAAATTCCCTCATGCAACCCAACAGACCCCACTCTTCTTCCAGAGCTGCTGATGATGAGAGCTTGGCTCTCGAAATACATAGTTAGTGCTTGGTTCTTCTCGCTAAATCCTTGTTTGTTTATGGTTGGAGTTGACTCTTCAGGTCATAGATGTATTTACATTCATTTCTTCATCGTATATTAACAATTTCCTTTCATTTTCCAAATATTGCATGTGCACGAAAGAAAATGTAATTAATTAGGTATTTACAGCAGATATTGTTTACATCAGTTGTCACGAAGATTGTTTTCATTGACAACAATTAAAAAACACGGGTCCAAAGTGAATTATGACTTTCTCGTGTGATTTTGTTGAAATCAGCTACTTCTCTGATAAAAATGTACTGAACAAAACATATACTATTTGATTACTTCTACAAAGTTCATTAAAGACTTTTTCGTTATAAGTTATATTGTACGAGATATAAAGAAAAGATCATTTTTTGTCACCTGCAAAGTGGCACTTCCAATTAGGTCACCTAAACTATTTATATAATTTCCTTAGTTTCTTTGCCCCTATGTCCGAAATACCAAATTTCATCAACATCTGCCCAGTAGTTTCTGAGATGTAGCATGTGGACAGACGGATGGACATGACCTGACCACAAGACATTCTTTTTTTTACTTATTGTAAAGAACGCCTAAAAATGATTGCGACTCGGGAGGCAGACACTAACCAAAAAGCAACCGCCTCACTCCACCATATTTTTCTGCGACGGCATTCAATTTTCGATACATAAATCGATGATGGAAGTTGTGCGTTTGCTATGACATAAAATAAATTTTTATCCTGGATGTTTTATCAGTTTCAAACAGGAAAAGAAAGGCTGAATTTCCTTCATTTCATGAGGTAAAAGAGCTTTGTAGCGCTTACAAAAATCAGGACAACGAATCAGTTCAACGAAAGATAGTTCCGCAAAAATATCTATAAAAAATTGAATGTTGGGTTCCATACTTCCAGTATTCAATATTTGGTTCGTGGCTGCATGGTTTTGTAAAGTAAAAATTCAAGCAATATCTTGAGTCATCCACCAGTTTTAAGTGTTACTATAACTTATTAACAGAAATAGGTTTTATTTTGTTGTGTAGTAATTTTGAAAAGATACCCCGCAGATAATTTTTAAATTTAACCGATTTATTGTGAACCCTAACAATAAAGCCATGTTGGACGTTTGGAACGACTTCAGAAATGGCAGTACAAACGACAAATACACTATATGCAACTATTGTAATGCTAGAATTTCCTGTTGTATATCAAAAAGCACTTCTAGCCTAGCTGAACCGAGAGCTGGTGTCAGATTATTATAACCGGAACCAAGAACCAGAACTGGGAAAAAGTGGAACTGTCCCATCCCGAGTTTCGGAGAAAAAATTTGAGAAGATCCTGAGCAAAACATCGCATATTTTGTTTACATCGACAACGAAGACTTCTCTCAGCAAACAACAACTAAAAATCCATATACTTCTCTCCCATTCTCATATATTATCTGCGAGGGGTAGATTAAAAAATTTATTTGGATAAAGAACAACATTTACTACAAGATAGTCTCTGAGACTATAGTTTCGGAGATAAAAATTCGAGAATCGCCTAATCTTTCAACACCATTCCATACATATTTCCCATTAAGAACACCTTTGAAATCTCTGTGTATTCCATTTTTGGAGTATACTTTTCCATCTTGTTTTTAAATGAAAGATAATACAAAACTCAGGTGGCCTTATGAGAACAGCACATTTTTGTTAAAATATTCAGCTCTCATGGTAAGTAACTTGTTAAACAAAAGTGAGAGAAAAATGTTGGATAATAATATAAAGAAATGAAAGCCAGAGTCGGGAAATTTTTTGAAGATTTTAGAGCTCCAGCGAAAAATAGTAACTCTGGGCAGCTTCTGCTCCGGCTCTAAAGCCATGATGGCAAGTTCATTCAAATGCAAATTTGGATCCCCTTAAACTTGAGGCCCAGGCCAAATGGCCCTCTCTCAGAGACCCTGATACTAGGTACTTTGTAGCTTAAATGAACATGTACTTAACACATCTCTTTTATGGGTGTAGGAGTTAACTGGATTTAATAATCAGTTAAGGTTGATAATTCATCGTTGAATTTTCTTATTTCTTTTAAATATGGAATACTGAAAGGTTGCTGGTTTGAATTGTGTGAATTTGTATTCATAGGAGAATCAGTAGTATTAGTGTCTCAGTAAACTGCTACAAATGTATGTCAATATTGTGATTTAGCAGTCAGATAATATTTTTAAGCTCAAAAATATACATTTTCCTTATTTTGTAAAATAATATTATGGAAAATAAGAAAGCTTTTATGCAAGTATTACCATATTTGCTCGATTGTAAGCTGACTATTTTTTACATTTTTCATTGACTGAAAAACAACCCTCAGCCTGACGTATTCAGCGTAAACCATGGTCTTTAGGGTCCCCCAAATGCAGAAATCACGCGGATTATTTGCAGAAGTTCCACGTATTTCCTTTTGCTCGTGTCAGATTTTTGGGCACCATTCTTGCACAAACTTTTTGCATGCCCAAATGTTCTGGCAAAATTTTATGGATGGTATTTTTATTAACCCTTCAGCGACGGGAGGCATTTAAATTCCACGGCATCATACAGCCGGCTGGTATTTAAACAGAATATCAGATTTTATAAGTACCATCTTTTAAAAAAATATAAATTTTCATCTATGTATGTTAGATGAATGAAATCTTGAAACCAACGGCTGTATAGTGTAGTATTAAATGTACAATATAATATCTTAATATTCTTTTACGTTAATAACCTGTGAAGATGAAAGACCATGCCAATTGAAATGTGTTACAGATCCCTGAATGCAATTTTTTCGGAAATAGTCATCGATATATTCGACGTTTCGTGATATCACACACTGAAGTTCTCTGTATAGTCTTAGCTTGCTTCTCTGGTCTACTCAATGGTCTGCTGCATTGCTTTCTTGGCTTCTTGTAAATACCGACTCTTTGGAGCCTATGCCTGGTTATTAACCCTCTCTCTCAGAGAGAGAGAGAGAGAATGTTATCGCATTTGGATGCCTAACAAAGAGAAGAATTGTATTCCTATCATCCATTCGGTGACCACTTAGCTCACAAAATCTTCACTGAAATTACATCCTCGAGGTTTCACAGAGACGGCACCAATATACAATGATTTGTTGCCTCTCGAGTTTGTTTAGTCTTGAGAATATGAAGTGTTCCTTCGAATGAGAGCATGCACGATGAGATATCAGAAGATATATCATGAAGAAAACAGGGAGGGTCCCTTCCATCACTGAGAAAGAGACGCTCTAGAACGATCCGTTTTCATTTCGTCTCTTGCCTCTTTACGATACTAGCCTACTCCAGTGCAGCTGTGTTCCAAGAATATACACACGGTTATTTAGTTATTTGCATAATCTGTCCATTTAGTTTTTACAAAGTACAGTTATATTTTAATATACTATATATTTCTTCCGTGATTCGATACTATTCCTTTTTTGTTAGTAATAATAAGTTAGTAATAATAAGTACGCTGTAATTAGAGACAGGAATGCCGCAAGTTGCAGCTCATCAGATAATACAGTTTCAAGATTAACAGAAAGACATTTTATCAGGCAAGTGCAACCAACAGGAAAAAAATCAAGACCACAGAGGAGATGTGTTGTCTGTACGAAACATGGTAAGAAAAAAGACACGGTGTACTGCTGCAGGGAATGTGACGTTGGACTCTGTTTAGAAGAGCGCTTCGAGATCTATCATACAAAACTGAATTATTAAGGTAATTAAAACATTTTATTGCTAAAGTAGTTTATTGTGCATGCAAATAATGTCTTAAGTTAAATTTCCCTAAGGTAGACAAAAAATTGGATGTTAAAATCGTAACTTTCGAAATCAATTTTTATAATGTTAATAAGAGCCAGATGAACAAAAGAAATTGTTTAAATTCCTAAAAATATAAGAAATTATCCATGTGATTAATTTCTAATAAAAGAAAATATTACGAACTGATAAAGTAAAGAATAAAAGAGATATGAGAAAGTTTTTTTTTTGCAGTTTTCCATTCATGTACACTAAAAAAAATTATATAAGTCAATTTAAGAGTTCACAAAACCTATTCTATTTATAAAATTCAAATAAAAAATCATTCCTCAGTGTTAAACAAAAATATCATTCTATAAGAAATGTTTATAATCGAAATATGGCAAATTAAAAGTCGCGGCAAGGGTCCGTACGTGGTACAGATCCCGGCGCCAAGGAAAGAAACCTAGGTCTGTACCACATACGGATCCCAGTGCTGAAGGGTTAATGTTCAGTGCATTTGCAACAAATCTAACCGACAACCGTTGGACTGTAGTAATGAAAGACCTCACCCCGCTCCACATTATTATCTGATTTCACCGTGGAAGGTCTTCCTGAGGGATGATCATTTTCCACATTTTCACCTCCTTCCTTAAATGCCTAGTGCCACTGAAAAACTTCTGCTTTGGATAAAACGTCAGCGCCATATGCTCTTTTTAACTTTTCAAACATTTTCATAGCAGTTTCGTTCAATTTGACGCAAAATTTAATGGCGTAGCATTGCTTATTCTACATCTACAGTATACCCTGCAAGCCACTGCAATGGTGTGTGGTGTTCATGGTCATAGAGAAAGTCCCTAATCCACTCGATTATCTTTCCATTTATTGATATTCCGCTCCATTTTTACTGTTATGAGATGCACAAAAATGACCTTGAATAGTTAACAAATATACGGCCGACAATCAACGGAACAAGATGCTACTGTTGTCATTGTTTAAACAATGGTAAGAGGTAGGAGGGGGCATTGTTGCCACATCGTGCATAAGAATTTCAGTCTCATTACTTTAGGGATAGTCCTCATACTTTCTTGAACTCTTTAAGAGAAGGGTCGTCATTGTGGATTATCCTTGTGAAGAGTATGCAGACATGCACTTAGTGTACAGTGAATTGGAAGGAAATGCATCAGCCACAGTTCGCCGATATTGTGAGAAATTTCCGAATCGCTGTATGCCAACACAGCATCAACACAAGAGAGGAGCTTTGGCAGAGGATTCAAAATGCTTGTCAAACCATTGCAGCACAACCTGTCCTCTTTGAGCATATTAGGAAGTCCTTAAGACGAAGGACTAAAGTGTGCATATGTTCGGAAGGATGTCTTTTTGAACATTTTTTATGATTTTAAGTACTTCATATGATTGTTGAGAACATTAATAAAGTTACGCACTACAATTCTGCTCCTTTTATTCCTTCTATAACCCCAACTCCCACTCAGCATCATGTACCAAATGGAGCTGTATCATATGAACTTTTCTCTTTATTTTGAACCGCTTAACAAGCTCCCGAAGTTTTTGGAGGTTTTTCCACATACGAACTTTTATATATATATATATATATATATATATATATATATATATATATATATATATATATATATATATATATAGACTTAAGGAAATGAAAAGGTAGTGATGAGGGTGGCAACAAGGTGTTGAAGGAAGCCCAGCGGACACTTACCAAACGAACTTATATATATATATATATATATATATATATATATATATATATATATATATATGTGTGTATGTGTGTGTGTGTGTGTGTGTGTTTTGAACCCCATCTAATCTGAAAAAAATCCAAAGCTGCTTATGGGATGAGAACCACCTCACCCCACCATCGCGTAAGATGAGTGATTTAGTCACCTCGGCCACCAGATCCTTACCTCGGCACTGCGATAAATATGTATTTGAATTCATGTGGGAAGATAGACAAGCGTTCATCATAGCAACGAGATTAAACAAACTATTGTCATTGTTAATGCTGTAATATTTCAATAAGTCTCTTTATTTTAATCGGTATTGATACGAGCATTCCTACGTTTTTTGAAGGGATATTTCTGCTAATATTTGTAAGTTTTTATTTATCGTATTTGTTATTGATAGTAAGTTTTTATTTATAATTATTTTTTGTCTTTATTCACTATTTAAGGGAGGTAATACTGTTGTAAAGGATCTTAATTTGAACAAATTTAAATGAAACATTTTAAAGTGTTGTGTTGAAGCTTAGCAATTCTTCAGATAACTATATTTATACAGTGGTTATATATGGATGGTTGATGTGATGTTAGGAAAAGAACAATTTATTATTTTTGTCATTTAAGTTAGGCGACTAAAATATGAAATATTCAACAACTGCACTCCTACTAGTATCTAAAGCTGAATTACACTGAACTAGCAGTATATTTTTGTTGATTTTAAGCAATGAATGGATAAGTTAGTATTTCCATTAATGAAACAAAAGATACTATCAAACTTCTTACTACTTATATACCAAACATTCTTACGTTTGCCACTGAGTTCTCTACTGCCATTCTCTCAACTGTAAAAAGATTAAATAGAGAGACCCCCACATCACTCAACAGCTGGTAGGTAGACACTTTTGCAAATTTTTACGCCCATGCAAGCTGAAAGGTTATCATAATTATATTATAAAGTTTATTCATATTAAAGTATTAGCCATATAAAAGTTGGTTATAAAAATTCATTTTTATACTTTTACTTGTTTATTAGACATATATTTAACTGAATAATGTAAGAAAATACATTAATTTTAATAATTAATTTATTAATAACAAATGGCCGAGTACTTTCTCGTCTGCTTGCACCTTGAGCCATGAATTTTATGAGCATTTTGTGGCTGGCATTCCACTGCTGTTAACTTTACACTTTTTGGTTTTGACCGTATAAATAGATGAATTATAAAGTACTGTTTTTTCCCGAGTATAACATGTTTTTTTTTCAAATAAATTAAAATTTTATAGTTGCCCCCGCATTTTATTCGAGTACTAGTGATTTTAAAAGATTGTAAAATCCTTTTTTGAAAAATCACCGTACATTCTGCACGTCTATTTATGAGATACAAGATACTTGTTACATTGTAGACACATTAGTCGGACATTACATTGTACTTGAATAGCATCTGAGGTGAGAATAGATGAAGTTCAATCGGTGGCTGAACCACTCGATAGTCATTGCATTGAAGCTCTAAGTGCATCAGCGTATTCTTTGTAACTACCTTAGTGAGTTTTTAACCATCCGTTATTTTAACAAGGGGTGACAAAAAGGGTGTTGATCATGTTGAGAAAAAAGGTTCTTCCAAATCCCAGGTTAACAGAAGAATCCGACAAAGTTATCATATGAATTTTAAAATAGTCGGAGTTAAATTGGTGTTGTTAAAATTCACCGGAAACCAGAAATCAAGCATAACTGTTATGCTTGCAGTCATGGCTGACGGGCGAAAACTGACTCCCTACGTAATTTTAAATTGGAAAAGGATGCCAAAGGTTAAGTTACCGTCAGGTGTAATGTTTCACGAGCAGAAGGTATGGATGAATGAGGAATTTGTGTTAGATTGGCTGAAGGTTGTTTGGGGTCGTGTTATATTTGAGGTTTAGTTTTTTCTTGAAAAACTTCACAAAAATCTTAGGGTAACGTTATATTCGAGGTTGCTTTATATTCGAGACAACGTTGTAATATATTTGTAACAATATTGTGGCGGAAAATGTCATAGTTTTACCGGCATTCTGCCTATATAAAAAGATGCTGCTCTCTTGCTTGCAACGTATCATTGACTGGGACAATGCCATATCCTTAAATTTGCTATTGCAGTGCACTCAATTTACAAGGGCCATGCTGGGGCTACTCTTAGTACCTATCATTTGCAGTATGTACTGTTATTATCCTCTGGTTTTCCACATTATTCTTGAAACTGTGCAGATCAGTTAAATAAATGTAAAATTCACCCATATATGCTATGCAGGAGGATTGCTGATAAAACTGAGGTCTGCTTACAATTGGGTAAATACGGTATTATGATATTTCTAAGTTTTTTAACCTTTACATAGTTATTGAAAATATTTGCCAAGGGCAGGAAGGATAAATAGCTTAGTGTAATTAAACAATGATTTTTTTAAAATAAAACAGGTTTGGGCTATTGGCCTAGAAGATAGGCACTTGTACATTCGTACTGGAGTGCTGCTTCCTACTGAACCAACAGGAAAGACATGGCGTCGCCTCCGTTTGCCAGTTTGGAGTTCTACATCTTCTGTTGTATGTCAGCCCTTGGGAGCATTTCATAAACACCAGCGGCAGAAGTCAAGACCACGGGTTGGCAGCACTGGGAGTGTTGGGAGTCTGTACTCGATAGAAGAATCACTTGGTTCGAGTGCTTCACCTGTGCAAATCTTGAAAACTCCTGATGATGTGCCAGCCACAGGAAATGTAGTTCATCTCTCCTCTTATAGAAACAGGTTTGTGAACTTTTTATATGATTACTAGTGTAATTGCCCCTCAAATATGATGGGGATGCGTGAATCAAGTATTAAGTTCAAATTTAGATCAAATTAATGAAACCAACTTTTAAATGCACTAAAAAGTGAGCAATAAAATATAAGTTATATTCATATAATTTAGTGTTCCAGAGAGTAAAAATAGTTTTGGCCGAATAGAAATTGTATGACAAAGAAATACATTGCACTATACAATTCTTATACGTCCAAAATTGTTTTTAATTTAGGTAACATTTAATTTTATCTCTCTCTCTCCCACTGTCTTTCTCCTTCTTTCTTCTCTCTCTTGCATTGAAGCATTCAAAGGACGCATTCCTTATAGTATAAGGATTAAGGCGACAATACAATCTCGAGGCTTAATAATGACATGGTCGGCAATGCAACTTATCATTAAAAAACTTAAGATTTTCAAATAAATATAATTTAAATGTATTATTTGAGCGATTTTGTAGCGTAGGCAAAATTTGACGATAACAATAAGACATTATTTATTTTTCTTTAGAATGGTTGAGGTCCAAAAATCATTGATCAATTATTTCTAATTTTAATTTGTAAAAGTGTAAAAGCCTATAATTTGAACAATTGATTTTTTCGTGTTATGGGAAATGGTACCCCCCTCCAGTTCTATCCTTCCCACAAAAACCAAAATTCTGGCCCCGAGGTGCACAACCTCATGGTCTCATTAGCAGGTGTACCAAGTTTAAAGTCTCTAAGTTTCTTGGTTTTCGAGATATGCTATCTACACACAGGCACACATTGCCTTTATTAACCCTTTGAGTGCCACGGCGATTTTGGTGGGTATGTCCAAAAGTGCCATGGGTATTTCAGCAATTTTGCATCAATCTCTAAGAAAAATCACATACACGCCATTTATTCATATTCTTGCCTGATTCTTTCAGTAATTGCACATATGATTACAAATATTAATTATATTAAGGGAATGTTAGAGCTCATCTTGTGATTTTTTTGTTTAAAAAATTTTGTTTTTAATTTTTTTAATAAAAAATGAAAAGTCAATTTTATATTGAATAAAGTATAGTATTTTATTATTTTCGCTAGTATATTTAACTAATTTTCATAAAGGCAAGTCATCCAGGTAAAACACTGAAAAAATTGCAAAAATTATTAAAAAATGAAATTACAGAAAAATATTATATTGCATAACTGCAATTTCAGCACTTTTTCATCAGTCTCTATGAAAAATCACATACATGCTATTTATTCATATTTTTACGTGTTTCTTTCAATAATTGCACAGATGATTACAAATATTAATTATATTAATACAATAAATGAATAAACAGAATATATACAGAATACTAAGTATTCTACAGAATTTTGGATGATAAATTAAAAATATTTCAAGATTGATATAAAGTTGCGATAATTTTTTTTTTTTACGAAATAGTTGACGAAAAAATTTTTTATGCAGTACCTGTGATAACAGTAGATGAATCCACTCACTTTTTATGTCCAAAAACTGCAGATAAGTCAGCAATAATGAACGAAATCTAACATTACTCTGATGCGCACTCTAAAACACCAGGCAAGCTACTGACGAAAAAATAGCTGAAGACCTTGCAGTTGAAATAAAATTGAAAGACAATCTTTCCATATGAGACTTAATACAATGTTCCAGGGAAAGCTTATCAGATGTCAATTCCGCGGTTACCAGAGTTATCTCGACAACAAAGACACTGTAATGTAAGCATAAACAAGCGCGGCTGACAGATCGGCCGGTGGCATTTTTCGCACATGCAGCGAGGGCCGATAGATTGGCCGGCTGGCACTAAAAGGGTTAATATAGATTTTAGACTAAAGATTTCCGTTGAAAATCAACGGGAGTGTTACATGAATTTCAATTCACCCAGAAAATGAAGTGCTTGAAACCTATTACATTCGAATACTACTATTAATACTACTGAGTATTTGATGAAGTCGTAATTTTCTGTGATGTTAAGTTATGCCATCTATATAGCTGTTCTTTTTCTTATTACTTGATTCTCCAGTCTCTGGGTACTTTGCTCTTCTGCTTCATTCTTCTTGTTATTTTCTAGCCTCACAACTTAATCTCCCAATTTTTTAGTTTATTGTTTATTGGTTTCAATTGAACATTTTGTTCTTTTTCTTATAGCTTGTCTAAACGTTGAGAGTGCAGCAACAGATTTCTACTATGTAATATGCTGTGAAAGTACAACAGATAGCAACCTGTCTCACACATCTCACTCCCCTCTTCCAAAAAAGGCTCTCTCCTCCTTACCACCCCTCCAACCACTCATTCACGCTTCTCACTTCAGAGCAGCTTACTCTCCTTTTTACCTCCCCTACAGCCATGCGCCAGGACAACAATGTAGTAACAAAGCAGCTCACTCCCCTACCAAAGTGCATCCGGTCAACAATGCACCGGGACATCATACTGTAATCTTTCGCCCCCTGCAAATTATATATAGATGATATACTGTACACAATGACTATATTGTTATGATTGTTATAAGAATTCTTACATCTAATACAACCCATGACAATAGGTTAGTTCTTATTGTAACAACAAGAGGATTGTTGTAGTGTTTTTCAAACTGTGTGGTGCAGTATGGTATGACAGCTATCAAACTAAAATACAGGAATCGAGTAATAGTCAGGAATGACCAGCGTCTTTATCTTACATAGTTGGGGACTAATTTTTAGCAACTTTGTAAAGGAAGGCTAGTACACCCTTCCCATTAACAAGGTTATCATATTATTCATCTTTTAGCTATAATGAGAAAGATTTTTCTTCTGTTTTTTTTAGAGTTAGTTTTAAATGTAACAACTTGATGATTCAATATTATTACCGTATTTACTCATGCACCTTTTTCCCGATATGTTCTTTAAAAAATGGGATGCACATTTTACATGAAGAATTCTGTTAACAGGTTCTATATTTCAAGTATTGGTAGTAAATTCACTGCAAAATGCTTGCATCTATGTTTATACTTGCATCACTTCCAATAGCGTAGTTTGTACTTTAGTTCCTGTAGCACAGTCCCTCCTGTCTTTACTTCAGTTTCATTGGGATCCTTTCAGTGGTTGTGTGTTGTATGGTGGGGGTATTTACCATATTTCCCAGCCCAGAAGATTCACCCAATTTTTAAAACTAATGAAGAAAAAGATATGCATGCTTTTTTCTTACCTAATTTACAAGGATAAAAATGAGTGATCTACGCTGAAATAATCAAAATATTCATTGTATAAGCATAGAAAATCATCATCACAGCTGCTACAGTCTTCACCACAGGCACTTTCACATGGATTGAATGCTGTATGGCAGTGGTGCCCAACCTATGGCCTGCGAAGGGTTTTTGTTTGGCCCGTGAAGCTATTGTGAAAAAGAAATCCAAAAAGTTTAACCCACAAATTCATACATTTCTATGAAAATTTTTATAATGATACTTTTAATATTGAAATGTTAACCATAAAAACCTTATTTAGAATTGATTTTCACTTTTATATGGAACCTCAGAATATGTAGGTAACTTACAATTTAAACTCTAATCTGGTCCACTGAAGAATTTGCAACTTCGAATGTGGTCCGCCAAAGGATTTGCAACCACCAATGCAGCCCACCATGTAAAAAGGTTGAGCACAACTGGTCTATGGCATATTTCACAACTTCCAGTTTAAATGTTATACCATACGGAAACCTTTTCTTTTTTGATCCTATGGGGTACTAACATTTGCAGTTTATATTTTAACAGGGTAAGTAGGCATTAAATAATTGCACATAGACAAAATTGTAGTTTCTTAAACGTGAAACACCAACGAAACGCGCACCAATATGATGAACTCGGAATGTGGGAGAATCGTGGCGCAGACAAAGCATGGCGTCTCCTGAGATACAATGTGATTGAAATGAATGTGAGAAAATGTATGCTATGTTACATTTATAGCTGCCAAGCCAATGCCAAAATCATATGTTTGCCATGACATCACCACGCCTGTTCATGTGTTTTTTGCCATCTGCTTACGTGCCTAGGGTGATCTGTTCACGTGCTCTGGTCCCTGCACAATGCCTTTCTGCACATGCTCTTCTTTCTCCCTACATTCTCCCACTCCTCCCACTAACCAGTCGTCTTATGACCGTAGTACTCTCTCAGGTGGGAGAGCGGTGTTCGGGTTTTCTTGCAGTTGATTGGGTGCAGTTGGCGACGAAGCCCCTTCCTCTACCTCCTCCCACATTGCTCCTCATTATGATTAACGTGACAGACACAAGACGTCATGGCAAACACATTTGGAATGGAGTATAGATTTAATGAAAACCACCACTAATTTCATACCATAGTTAAATATATCGGGATGGGACAACTCGCCACTGCAGATTCACTGCGGCCGATTCGTCGCAAGGACAATTCGCCACCAGACGATTCACCGCAGGACGATTCGCCACAGGTTGATTTCGCCACAGGATGATTCGCCTCTAAACCAAACTTGAATATACAATTATTTTGTAAAATTGTCGAATTAAAACAAAAACTGCAGGTAGCTTGAATAAATAAAAATATAGTGACTTATGCAGTAAAATAAAAATCAAAATTTGTAATATGGATGTGTTTATACACAATATATTTAAAAATACAAACATGTTACTGCATTCAATATAATATATGATAATATTACTGAATCACATTATAAAATATATTTGCTCATTAACAAAAATACATAAAGAAAAAACAATATAATTAAAGTAAACACAAACTAAATTCATACACACACACTAAATAACAATGATACGCATTATCAATTTAACCCATATTAAAATTATATGCAATTCCTCTTAATTATTCAGTCTTTGCTGGTGCTGATAATCACTAACTATATTCTTAATTTGCTCATCAGCTTCTCTATATTTTCTTAATTTAGTTGGTGGGCAATGACCAGTGACAAGTTGCTCATAGAAGATAGCACATCCTTCCTGCACTGTCTGCAATCCATCTATAAATTTCCAAATTGATGGATGACTTACACCCAGCTCTATTTGCAGGCGTCTGTGAGCTGCTTCAACATAATTATTTGTTCTTGCATCATCAGACAAGGTATGCCTGTAAACATTCCAAATTGATGGTCTAAAAAGAGGTGCACGTCTTCCTTGGTCTCATCAATTAATTCTTCCAACATGTGTGTCTTCGAAACAATCCAATAATGGTGTCAATTCTTATGGCAAATCTTTAGCCAATGCACCCAGGGCTTCCTCCAACTCATCATCTGGTACAAATGCTATTGCTGCTATCATTTTAACGTGTAAATGAATGCTACTATCGGTATTGTACCTCATTGGGAATAATTTTGAAATGAGAAAAAAAGTCTGTTATGACCGAGACTCGAACCTGGGTCTTCCACTTGCCGGGCAGATATTCTACCACTGAACCATCGTAGCAGATCAATTTTCTCGTTTCTGAACGCAGATGTTTTCTTGGTTCTGATGGAACTAGCCAAGCTAGTATCAAACTGCCCAAACGGATGTCGTTGAAGAGATACATCAAAGAAAACTCCTCCCTCTCAAATGGTGAGATTGCCAAGCAAGAAATTGATGGAATAAAGCAATCCAAAGATCCTCGTTTCAAAATTATTCCCAACTTTACAGCTTATGCCTGTCTGCATAGGATCTTTGGATCGCTTTATTCCATCCATTGTACCTCATAGTTAAACCTAGTGTATCAATATGCTTTTTCATGTTATGGTTTAAATGAAAAAGCAACCACGAATATCAGCATGAGGAAATACTTCGAATTGCTGCCAATTGAAAATCACAGGATATGGATGTCAGTTTTACATTATTTTTGATACGTTTTATCATTTCAAAAAATTTAACGTGTGTCACCTGCTGCTTATTCGTAAGCAAACCGTAGAGTATAGGATGGACTCCTCCATATTTTCCACCATCACAAGATAAACTTGAGAAAATATATCAGGTGTTATCTTGAAAGTTCCGTCTACGAACCATCTAGTTGACTCTCTTAGTGTTTTAATATTTTTCTGCCTTCTGAAAATTAATATTCTGTCATTTTCTGAGCCTGAATCCACCAATAAAAAATTTTCTTGTATCCCAGGACAAGGAATATATATCTTATATAGATAGGTTTCTCCTTCTAATTTCAGTAAAAGGGTAAGGCTCCGATAAGTATCTGAGAGAAGGAGAAAACAAAACTAAGGATGCAGTATTTATGTGTTATGAGATATGGGAGGGGAGAGGCAAAGTGAGGGGATCGATGAGTGACCTCGTAAACATTGGTCATAATCTTCCAAAGCATCAACTTTGTGGTTGGGCAAGAAGGTAAATTATTATTATTGTACATGACAGTGAAGTTGGCGTCCTGTCCGTATGTTGCACGGGGTTCTAGATAGCAATATTGTAAGTACGTTATAGTGAAAGTATGTTGAGAGAGCATACGGAAGCTCTATCATTGTATAGAGAAAGGATTCATGAAAGGATAGGTATTTTAAAATATATTGTGTATAAATACATCCATGTTACAAATTTTGTTGATTTTTATTTTACTGCATAAGTCACCATATTTGTATTTATTCAAGCTACCTGTAGTTTTTGTTTTAATTTGACAATTTTACAAAATAATTGTATATTCAAGTTTGGTTTAGCACCGAATCGTCCGATGGTGAATTGTCCTTGCGGCGAATAGGTCACGGTGAATTGGCGGCGGCGAATCGGCGGTGGCGAGTTGTAGTAGACTCTAAATATATAAAGTACATGAGTCAGTAGAATTTCATACAACAGCAAATTTTTGCTTTTACAGATCAGCAGTTGTTGCTAGTGGAGCTGTAGCCTCAGCTTTAGCAATCCTTGGAAATTCTGCTGCTGGACAAAAATCAGTGGAGACTGACCATGTTTCACCACTTCCCAATTCTGATAGTGGCAACAAAGGGGGTGATGCCTCTGAATCGGAAACAGACTCGGCATTTGGCCATCCACTGGAGTCTGAAGATGAGTGGGATGGTTTTGGTAGTGAAGAAGATGCTTGTTTTGAAGAGGGTTTGGAGAGCGGAAGGATTAATGGAGATAATCTCTGCTCGGAACCCCTTTGGGCATGGGTGTCGGGAGGTGCTTGCATCATTGATCCACACCAAAATCTTCCATGGTATTTACTTCTCCTTCACATTTTGTTGCTCCTGTATAATTCCTTTCCAAAATATAACGATGATGATAAAGGCATAATTTTTAGCCTACTTTCCAGAATGGAAATAAGCTTATAGTTTTGTTATTGTGTCTGTCTGGCTGTCTGTCCGTCCATTCCCCCTATTAACTTTTGTACCATTGGACCGATTTTCATGACACTTGGTGGAAATCTCTTGCTACTTGGGCCGAGCTCCCGAGGATAGTTTTAATTGAGAAGATTGAAGTCCTGGGTTCGATTCCAGGAACTATCCTTCCCATTTGGTTTACATGGGAAATCTGAAATCCATCGTGCAGGGTAATTTTCTCTTGTATATTAAAATATCTTAGAATTGTAATATCGGTGCGGGGTTTGTACTATTCTCTGAGGAAAGGAATGAAGATTCTAATTTTTATCGTAGAATATTGCTTATAGATAATATTTATTCGAATATTGCGTAAATACTGGAGATTTTGCTGTTTTTATCACTCATTACATGAGTGTTGCCATTCCAGGCTTTTAAAAATATCAGCAGCGTTTGTGTGAGGGTGGAGAGAATTCTTCATTAATATATAGGCAATGATAAGTAATTCAGCTTGGGAAATATTTAAGATATTCATATAGGGCCCCCCAGATTTTCTGGTATGCCACTGTTTACCTTTAATCTCTATCAGTTAGTAAAAATTTATTTATGTCTCTAAATCACTTTCAGAAATTAAGCCCATTCTTTATGGAAGGAAATAATTTTTTAAAAAGTCGATAATTTTCACCAGAAAATCCCATCTTCCGATAGTATACAATCCAAGATATGGAACAAAAGGCAAGTGTTCTCAATCAATAGAAATTAGTAGTGGTCAAGGTCGCTAAGGCACCGTGAGAAGGGGAATAGGGGACAGCTAGAGATGATTTGCTCTCGTTTTCATAAATCGTATCCATGCAATGTTATTTGTAAACAGTTCTCAAGTGCCACAACGTCTGTGTTTGGAAGAGATAAAGTGGGAAGGGACTCTCAGCTACTGCCTTGTAAGGAGAATAAAGTGGCAAGCTGAATACTTACAGAGAACTCAACTGCATTATTTGAATGGAGTTGAAGTTCATGGGAACTATTCTAGCACTAAAAGCAGTGATGAAGAGTTAAAGATTTGTGTGGTAAAAACTGTTATTACTTCATCATGCAATAATGCATAAACTTATTGAAATAGAATTATGTAAAAAAATATGCTATATAACATTTAATATGGCGTAGATATTCTGATATTTTCTCGTAAATCCGATTATTAGGTAAAACATTATAAATGATTATAATGAACTACATCAAAATCGGCCATTTCAATTAAATACCTGCCAGCATTACGGTAGAGTGGTATTTAAATCTAGTCCATCTCTGAGGGGTTAATCCTGACGTGCCCGTGCATGACTGGTTTGCCTCTGTTTATGCAACCCTCCGTAATGTCCCTACAATAAACATCCTTTTTTTTCGGTCCTGCCAATTTCATTATATGGAGGTTTTACTGTATAAAATTAATGATTACCGTATTTACTCTATCGTAAGCCAACCTTTTTTAACATTTTTCGTCGGCTGAAAAACATCACTCAGCTTACAGTCGAGTTAATTCTAAAATTGGGCATAAAATTATGTCATTTTAAAAGTTCAACATGATAAGATATTCTTTTATTTAATAGACATATATTTAACCGAAGAATGTAAGAAAATACATTAATGAATGTTAATAATTGAAATTTATTAATAACAAACAGCTGAGTACTTTTTTGTTGCTCGCACCTTGAGCCTGGAATTTTACGAGCATTCCACGACTGGCATTCTGCTGCGGTTAACTCTGCACATTTTGGTTTTAATCATATAAATAGGTGAATTATAGAGTAAGATGTTTGTAACAATGTTGCGACTGAAAATGTGATACTTTTACCAGTGTTCTGCTTATATAAAAAGATGCTGCTCTCTTGTTCGCAACATATCACGACTGGGACAATGCCATGTCCTTAAATTCGCTTTTGCGGTGCAGCCAATTTATAAAGGTCAGGACGTTATTTCACCTCAGAGACTAAATCAATCACACAATGAACGCACATGGGTTTAGGGGTTGATATGAGTTTGATCCCAGCTAGATGCCCAGGAACCAACACACAAACAAGGTACTGATAAAATTAAAGCTTGGAGCACCGGAGCACATCCAACACACGGAGTGAGCTGGGTAATTACTAGAGTTGGGGAGTATTTGCAGTCACTGCTATTTTGTCACAGTGACTAACATGGAACTGTGACCAGTAACAGGTATGCGCGGAAAGTAGCAGGTATGGAAGTCACAGCCAGTCACAGATTTAGTCACCGCCTGGCCGCCCGTCACAGATTCAGTTACTGCTGGATCAGTGGAACAGGAAGGGTGCAGTCCCTAGTCCCACTCCTCCCACTCCCATTCACCCGAGTCCCAACGGCCGAGAGGAACTGTGTAGAAGGAGGGGATGTAGGCACTGTCTATCTGCTCTGTGGCGTCTCTGACTCTTGAGATGAATAGTTCTTTTTATGCGTCAAAACTTGAATGGAAAGGGAAAGGGTCTTCTGGCCTGGGCAAGTGTTTGGTTCAGCATTTCTTGAGAACAATATATAATGAGAGTGAGAGAAAATCACTTATCTGACATCATTGCACAAACAAGCCTACTCAAAGATATTTACGATAGTATTATGTAATTCAGAACGCAATATTTTATTATTTTGTTGCATTTTATAAATAACAAGCGATTTAAAACCTATTATATTTTTTGAAAATTTGTGTTTTGGGTGGGGGGGTTAAAGCTTTGTGATGACATAAATGGAAGGGGTGTGAGTTTTTGTGACGAAATATGATGACGGAGGAAAGGGGTGGTCAAAAATCCACCAAAATTGCGTGCCGTCATTTATGGACGGCCCCTCAGTGCAGTAAGGTAACTAGTTCAATGAACGTTTGCTGAACGAATGTTCGCTTTAACGAATGAATTTAATTTTATGACTTTACTTTTAGTCGAAAATTTTGTTTACTTTAACGAACTAAATAACATGTATCCAACTCAAATTGAAGAAACTCGGATGTTTACCAATGCTCTTGGGGTCACAAGGACCGTCTTGTTTACCCATGAATTTTTCGTTTGTCCACTTTATCACGCATTTTTCCTAACGCCTGCATTTCTTGAGAGGTGTCACCGAACGTGTTGTTTGTTACTAATAATATATATACAAATTAAAAAGGAAATGCACTACGCAGTGTTTCCCACAACCATTCTATACTTCAAACTTCAGTCTGTGACTTGGATTGACTACGTTCGGTCGCATTTGTTTCCTCGCGATTCATACATAATCGTTACATCACGAGGATTTGTTTTCAAGCCATTGCCGTGGCCACATTTATCGTACTTGCTCGTACTTTTCTCATAAATGTTCAACTTTTTGTTAATTATTTTTCTGGAGATGTTTTAAACCACGAGGAGTTCTTAATTCTTTATTGACGGTGTTGGGAGGTGCTGTACTATGGAGCTAGGAAAGCGGAGGATGAGCGGGCTGTGGTGGTTTTTTACTGAAATAGATCCCAAAACAGGCCTGACCAAGTGTGATTTGTGCAAAGTAAAGTTAAGCTTCAAGTCTTCTGTCACTAATTTGCGGAAACATCTTAGCAGAAAACACCCAACTGTGAAAATAGAAACAAAGGTAAGATTTTCTCATTAAAATTACCTACTATACCTTCAACATTTTTGTCATATTTAGTTAACCCCTCAAGTGCAGCGACATTTTAATCAGACCCATCTGGGAGACCGGGAGATATTTAAATAAAGTGACTATTCTGGAGCGAAGTTATTTAAAAATACGTAACTTATCACCTTTTTAACGGATTTACCTGAGTTTTTCTGGTGATTCCCACAAAACTATGTGTATTTATACAACTTATTTTAAACATACCTATTTTATTTATTCTTTTTGCGAATGGAAATTAATGCTGTTATAACGAACCTCCAAGTAAAAATTATTCAAGTGTTAGAAAACTCAAGTTATGGAAATATATTTTTAAATATTTGTATATAGACAGTGGAACTTCTAAAACTCTAATCTCAAGGGAAAACAAAAATTATTCAAGTTATGGAAATATATTTTTTCATTTTTCTTTTATCGAATTAACGTCAAGTTTATTCCCAAAAGCATATAAGTTAACTTATTCTAATTTTCAATATCATGCATATTATGAAAACATCTCATCTTCCGATAATATGTATGATTTTACTGTATTCAAAAACACGAATTGCATCACGCACTATGATTGAGGGTATCATAATTGTAATTCTCACATATTACTGAGAGCACAAACACGACAATTAAATTTTGGATATCAACTTTAGGAAGGAGTGAATAGGTTTGTTTTTCTCTAGGACTGTAAGAGATCAAAATCAAAGAAGCAACCCTGATACCAGTGATGATAAAACATGAAAAGTATTTTAATGTTGTGTTTCATAGTTATTCGAGAAATTTTAACGCATTTCAATTGTTAAATATAATGACATCTTACCTATTTCTCAATATTTTTTATCCAAATACATGCTAAAGGCATGGACGATGATGCTATAATCTTAACAGAAAATTTTCTAATTTTTTCATAAATTTAATGTACAGGGTATTGTATTAATGACGATTATTCTTATTGCTCATGCAGGGTGATCTGAGTCATTAAACTTGAAATACAAAAACTTGGACACGAGTTTCCAGAGAATTTGGAAATTATGGATAGCTGCCTTAATTTCACGGAAAATTTTAAATATGCTGCCATTACTCATGGAATTATTATCTAATACATATCAGCTCCACGTGGCTGAAGTACTGTTGCCCTGGAGATCACGTCAGTTTATTTATGAGTTTAGATCTTGGTATATAGTGATTTTTTAGCGTTTGCAGTATGCAAGCACCAACAACTCTTAGGATATATATATGTATATAGGATATACCCTATTAGTCCGAATATAGTCCCCTCCTTTTTGGCCAAAAAAGGCTAAAAAAATTAGCAAACGAAAATATCACTGCCAGCAGTAAGTATAGGTAGCAATTAATGCCCTCACTGATTTGATTGTTTTATGGAGAATTTCTTGATACATATGCTTCAATAACTCAATTCTTTTTGCTCACTCTTTGGAATTCTTGCCTTAACATTTGTATTTTCGTAATAGCGGGAATTGTAGAAGTTTTCGCTTTGAAAGTGTTGATTGGTCCCTAAGTCGCAAATATTGATATGTAGTGATGCCACCTATCGTTATTTTAGAGAAAATGTCTCTATAATGAAAGAAATTATCTATCTTCATTACCTGTTAATCCGTAGTGATCCATAGGCAATTCTGTCAGCTGATCAGTCTGCCCAGTTGTGAAGCTGTTGATAGTATATAATGCAATTGCATTATAAAAGTATTACTTACGTAAATCAAACTGAGGTGTTGAAGGTGTTTCAACTGTCTACTGAATGTATTCCTTGATGTGATATTCCGAGGCATAAATATCGGAAGTAGCGAAAATACAGGTAAAATTATGAAAAAACTATGTTAAATGGAAATCTGGTGATAATTACTTTTTATATAGGCACGATTCAAGCAGCCATTGTCAACGGCATCTGAATGATAAGAATGATATCATTATGTTAATTAACAAAAAGTTGATTTAGAGGATCCTAAAATTTCAAATGTTAATAACTCGCTTATTTGCAAATGGAACCTCTTATGAAATACCTGTAGTATCTAACGCCATAACTGATAAAATTGATTTATGTCTTCCACTGGGACCTTCGTGAAGAGCAACACTACATCGAATCTCACCAGGATGTCATTGGCATCGACCTTAAGCTCGGATAGGGCTTTGATGAAGTCCGTGGAGTTTTTTACCTGGTGTTCGGAATTCCCCACTAGTGGACTCAGCAGGTTTGCTAGGAATTTGGCAAGAGGATATGTTGGCGAACTTATGGCACTGACAATCAGTCTCAATGGGGCCCCCTCCTTGTGGAGCTTAAGGAGACCATATAGAACCATTCAGACCCGCTTAAAAGAACATGACCGGTGCATCAGATTGAGACAACTGGAAAAATCGGCGGTAGCAGAGCATTACCTCCTGAACAGGCATAAAATTCACCTCGATGACGTAAGGCTAGTCACCAGAGGCCATGGATACTGGGACCGTCTAGTGAAGGAAGACATTGCGATCTGACTGACCCCACAAAACTTCAACAGAGACACCGGTTTCAACCTGAGCAAGGCATGGGATCCCACCCTTGCACAGCTAGCACAGCAGCGTGCTGATTGGCCAACCCATCAGCCAATGAGCGGAAAGACCAACGGTGGCGACATGAATATAAACCCCGGATGAACACTCCATGGCATCTCAGATCACCCTGAGGATGATGGCAGAGGCAGCTATCGAAACGTTGGGAAACCAAATAACCACCCAGCTGGAAACCCGAGAGAACTTCATTGCAGCCATTCGCCGGGAAAACCTCAAATCTTTCTACACATATTAATAATTTCGTAAAAAGCTGGTATATACGTTCAAATACAAATTTTAAAAAGGCACGGTACATGCGGAATGCCAAACTAACACCAATGCAACAAGTAAAAGTATAGTAATGACAAGAAATTTTGTTATGTAAATAGAAAATGTTCCCGGTGATGAACCTATATGTAAAATCAGAACTACATATGTTGAGTCACTATACAAATAATTCTGAGAATGAAACCTTTAAAATGTGAATGAGGAGGCCCTCAAAAGGACAAAAACTCGTATAATTTATAATTAATCGAGTTGGGTGTAGCTTTGTGGAAGTGGGTAATGTTATTCATATTAAATACAGGTTTCCCTCTCTTTATGTGGGGGTTGCGTTCCAGGAAAGTGACAGCAACTTCGCATAAACAGAACCCATATTATATGTAAAAGATTGGGATTTGTTCTACGAGCAATCCTAACTCCCCTCCAAGACACTTTTCTTTTACTCCATAACGCCTTCTTATGCGCTAAATTACAGACTTAAAACAATTAACACTGTAAATTATACTCGCCAATAAAAGGAAGCAGATGAGCGCAAGTGGTGGTTGTTGTAGGTGACATAATAGTGTAGGTTTAAAGTGCTGGAGGGCTGTCTTGATCCAGCCCATGTTCCGCAGGCAAAGAGACAATACTTCTCAAGTATGCTCAAACAGTAACACACGAAATCTGTCTCATCTCCATTCTACAATATCATCTCCACTCATTTCTTTTACTGTAGTACTAATACGCACAGCATAGGAGACTGAATGGATGCCTTGTGGTGTAGTGAACTTTCTTTCATTTGTATTGCACTGGCTGCATAAGAGCAAATCAAAAATGCATAAAAAGAAATTCCAGTAGCAGTAAGTTTGTCGCATAATAGCGAATTCACATAAAGCGAACCCGCATAATGAGGAAAACATGTACACAGTTAGTACTTTTCCACAATTTTTTTACTTCTGCGACCAGTTTCGCACATGATACGGCATCATCTGGCAAGGAGGAATGGTGAACTGTGGTTTTTAAAGAAAATCCAAGGGTGGATGAGGAAAGATAGGACTGTCATTGGAAGGGTGAAGTGGAGTGGGGAAGCAAGATTGGGAAAACCACGCAGCTAAAACTTGAGTTTCCAACAAAATAGTTGTACAAAATGGGTTCCACAGCGGTAGGTGAAGGGATGAAGAGAAACTGCAACAGGAGGACATGCAGGGAGGAATAAGGGGAGGGAAAGAGATATGGAAGCATACATAGTTAGGGGGGAAAGGGAAAGCCCCCAATTGCCAAGTTAACAACTAGGTCCAGAGGTAGGGGGATCAGGGAGGAGGGACAGGCTTTAGGAAGGGACAAAGTAATGGAAAGCAAAAGGAAAAACATATTCATTCACTAGATTGTCACATTTTAAAAATTTCTAATTGTTCCATTGCATCTAATTTCCGTCCTTTGGTTAACATGTAAACTCTCTGGTACAAATTCACTGTGATGGTTGTTTTCAATCAGGTGTTTTACGAAGTGGAATGTAGGATCTTTGTTTTTGAAGCATCTCTTATGTTCTTGGACTTGTATGGCAAAACTTCTCCCAGTTTGGCTGATACAATAGATAGTGTCACAATCATTATACTTCAATTTGTACATTCCTGACTTTGACAAATTATTTATTTTGTCTGGAATTATTAAGTACAGTAGCTAGTATTTTTGGGGGATAAAATGCTGCTTTAAGGGAACCGGGTAAATTATTGGAGTAAATTATTCATCTCCTTCAGGATTCATTGCATTTTGTTATACTTTTTGAATTAATTTTATCGAAAACATATTTAACTGTTATCATGCCGGAATATTTTCTGTAAATGTTGCCAGATACATACTTAATCATGGCTGGAAATGATACACGACATGACCCTTCATAAATGCCTTGGTGAACCGAAATACATTTTTCTTGAAAAATATTCTAAAAAATCTATGGTGCATCGTATACCCTGGTGTGTCTTATATGCTGAGAAATATGGTAATTGATTGGCGGCCTAACATTGAATCGACATAAATTGGAGTGACTTGAATCAGGGTATACTTGTAATGACAAACAATTGGTACCGTCAACATGATTCTGCCTGCGATGAATATGAAGCTGCTTTTATGTCAAGACTTTATAGCCTGATTTTTTTTCTATGAAATAAATTTTTAGCAATAGTTTAGAGTTTTGATTGATAATAGAAACCCAAAAATATGTTTTTCTCCTTTTTGGGTATTGGGTTTTTAGGCGTTCTTTACAATAAGTGAAAAAAGAATGTTTAATGGTCAGGTCGTGCCCATCCGTCCCTCCTCGTGTTTCATCTCAGAAACTACTGGGCAGATGTTCATGAAATTTGGTATTTAGCTGGTGCTTTTCGTAAAGAGTAGGCTAATGGGGTTTACCTCCTCCCTTTTGTGTGGGAGTCAAGTTGATGACAGTGCAAAATGACCATAGCCATCGACACACTTAAAAAAATCAATTACTAATATCACTTGGTATTTAGGACATAAGGGCAAAGAAAATAAGAAAATTATATGAATGGTTTATGTGGCCTAATCGGGAGTGCCACTTTAATGGTGACAGAAAATTAACTTTTCTTTTTATCTCGTAAAATATCACTTATAACAATCAAGTATTCTAAGAAAATTGTAAATCTAGTGAAATAGCATATGTTTTGTTCAGTACATTTTTATCAAAGGAGAAGCCGATTTCAAGAAAATCAAATGAGAAAGTTGTTGATTTATGCTCTCGAGTGGATATGCTTCGACTTCCCTCTCAGTTAGTCATTCTCAACATACGGTACAAATTCGTATTCTGAGAGTGCTCTCATGGCATGGAAAGAGTGGTCAACAGAAGACACCCAGCAATTGATTAGTTTATATGAAGAAAACGATGTGTTGTGGAACACTACAAATATGGAGTATCGCAATCATGAAAAAAATATATAAAATACTTCAAGACATGGCATCTGAATTGACTTGCACCGCTAACGAGGTGCAAAGAAAATTGCATAATTTGAGGAACCAAGTAAGTAAAATGTAAAGCTATTTTACGTAAAATATAATTTGTGAATATAGTATACTAATAAAAGTAACGTTAACGATTGATTACTAGGTGACTCAGGAATTAAATAAAATGAACAAAAGGAAAAGCAGAAATGGAACTGATGAAAATTACACCAGTAAATGGCCATATTTTTCATCTTTGAAATTTTTAATACCAGTTCTGTCGGTCAGTTCGAGGCAATCGAATGTGACAGTAAGTGATTAAATAAAAAACTTCTTAATGTTTTATTTGTAAAATTTTTATTATTGTACATGCAGAAATCATACATTTCTTTAAAAGCAGATATGCTCCAAGCAGAATGCTTATATTGATATTTTATTTTACACTATATGCCTGTACTGCCATTGAACTTCACCAGACGGTGTCATAAAATACTCCTTAAATTCGTCCCTTACTTCTTTTTGTGAAGTGGTATAATTCTGTAGGTTTCCTTGTTTTAATTGGAAAAATGAACTTTCTGGCATATTATCTTCACACCAACTGTCTGGTGTTATTGCATGGCTTTCTGGGTTTTCCAAATTGATTAATCCAGGACATAAATAGTTAGAATCATTTGTCGATAATAAAAAGTTGTGTGCCATAACAATATCTCCTACTCTATCAGGGCTTAGATTAATAGGTTTTCGAAGACCTCAAAATTTGTTTGTAATAATACCAAAGGCATTTTCTACAATTCGATGCACTCTTGACAATCGGTAGTTAAAAATTTGGTTTGGTGCAGGTTGATTGTGAAATGAATACGGTTTTAAAATGTATGTTTTCATGGCAAACGCATCATCAGCGACAAAAAAATATGGCACTGGTATACTTCTGCCAGGTAGGGGTACAGGATCAGGAAAATGGATAGTGCCCTGTTCCAATATATCACATAATGATAGTGATGATGGTAGAGGTAGAGACTACAGAATTATTCTATTCGTAGAATTTGTATTCCGGCCGTATAAGTAAATAGCCAGAAGAACTATCGCTAAATACGTATTTCCTGTTGACGGGAAAGTGCAAGTTGGCGTGACGGGAGTGGAAGGGGAAGGAAGGGAAGGGGGAGGAGGGGAAGGGGGAACCGTTAAACTGTAGAGGGGGGAGTGAGGTAGGGGGCCCCAATCGATATTCATTACGTTTGTTTTGAATTTGTTGATAAACAGGCTCTCATATGCATCCAATTTGTATTCTTCTCGTATTGATTTTAAAAGTGTTAAGTTCTGTATGATGATGGGGTGGTTGGTTTCCTGTATGTGGGAGGCTACACTCGAGAGGTTGATCCTATTATTTCTAAAATGAGCTAGATGCTCCTTGAAGCGTGTTTCTATATTGCGTTCAACCATTCAAATCCCCGCACCCAGGCGGACTGTACACTACATAACCGAGCTACTGAGGATGAAGGCCTGGCCTTCAAAATACGTATTTAGCGATAGTTCTTCTGGCTATTTAATTATACGGTCGGAATACAAATTCTACGAATATCACATAATGAACAATTTAGGAACACTCGGCCATCAGATACCTTTCCATTGCAACCAACATCAACATACATAAATTTATAATTTGCATCCACCACACCTAACAAAACAATACTCTGCGTCCCTTTATAATTATAGTAATGACTTCCACTTTTATCAGGAGCTTGCATTACAATATGTTTGCCATCGAGTGCACCTAAGCAATGAGGGAAATTCCATCATTGCTCGAAAGCTTCAGCATGCTTGAACCAATCTTGTGTTGTATTTGGAAACTGAAATGAATAACACAGTTATAATTTTTGCATATAATGGAGTTGAATTTGTAGATTTTAATGCTGTGCCAGTAACATATGAATTAGTATGATTTCATTTTAATGGTGTGAATCTCAATAAGAGATTTTACTCCTTTTTTAATTGACCTGAACTTGATGATCTCTACGTTTTTTGCAGATGGGACAAGAATCTGGAGAGCAAAGCAATAAAGATGATGCAGCAGCAGACGTTAATAATGAAGGAAATGGGAAAAAATTAGAAATCAAAAGAAACAAACTTCATCGGACCTCTAGTAAATGAAAGAATAGAGAAGACGATGAGCAACTTTTTAAAAATGCTTTGGAAACTTTACAAAAGACATCAGACGATTATGACAGTTTTGGAGAGTATGTTGCTTTGGAGTTCAGAAGTTTACGATCTGATTACAATAAAAGGCGATTAAAAAATGAAATTCTTAAATCAATCGCTCGGATTGCTGATGAAGATGGTCTGTATTCTCCTTCTACGTCATCTACCATTTCTTCATCATCTCATTCCTCAGGATACTTGCCATCACCTTCAAATTATATCCAATTTCCTCAACCCGAACCTCCTCAGTCAATCAGAGATTCCACGCAATCTGTTCAGACAGCTCAACATTTTATAAATACACTTGCATTGGATGATTTTTAATATTACTTTGCTGAATGTGTCATGAATGATTTTTTATTACAATTAATGAAAGTATGTATTCTCATTTTGAATGTGTAATAAAAATTAACATACTTCTTTCGTCTTTTTAACATGTAGTATGCAACAATTAGAGCCGCCAGTCTTCGCACATACATATTTCACGAGTTAACTCTCGAGTTGCACTGACACATGCTAGTGGACATGTTCAAGAGAGCGCTGTCTGAGAATAAGCAGCCAACTAGCCTCTCGAGAGTAAAATGTTAGAAAAAGTATTCTCCAATGGACAAGCATTTGAGAGTTACTAACGACAATAGCTTGCGTTAGTTACTCTCAAGTGGACACGTACCTTAAGAGTCGATATGCATTCCACAATCTCATGTTAACTGGACAGGCAGCATCTGCAGATCACCTTGCAGTTGGATCATTACAAACTTTAAGCCTCCTGTTTTACGCACATTTGATATTTGATTTTCAGGAATGCATGTACCGCATATAATGAGAGTTACCTGTACATCTATTTTCTTTACGTATACACAGCGTTAGTAAGTGTAAAGAAGTGGGTAATTATGATGATGGAGTGAATGTGAACATAAAGATTATATTACTACTATTCAAGTGAGGTGTGCTTTAAATAATTGTTGATTGTTTTATTAATTACAAATGATTATAAAATTCAATATTTCCTTGCTATCACTTGCATAAATCATGAAGAACACCTCTGTCTCACATGTATGCATGCGTCTTTCCTTTCTTGTTCAAAATTAGTTTGTGATGCTCATGTGACAATGTGCTGCAAAGGTACAAAAAATATTAAATATGTAATAGCTTTATTCACAATTTCATCTGCAGTTACACATATAGGTCGTTCGGGATTACATTGTGCGCAATAGATTGTCTGGTTTGTTATATTTTTAAAAATTTCTTTGTCATGAATCTTTCTGAAATAATGAATGGATGCATAAGGATTACGTGGCCCTCCAGGTAGTTTTTCTCTCCAAGAAAGAATGGACAGGCCATGTTCTATGCAGATTTGCTGCTTTCCATGAAATAATGGCTTCCAAAGAAGAATCATCATTAGATGTCTGTACAGCAAAAGCTCATTTTAAGAGCATCCTTTCTGCCAGCAAACTCACTCTAATGGCATCTTCAGCTCATTGGTGTAATTACACTTTCCAATTGTCTAATAGATGTTGCCACAGTCATGACTGATCTTCCGTAAGCTTAACCACATATTGCAAGTACATACTTAGTAAAAATTTGTTATTCAAGTTATTTTATAAGCATTTTAAGATATCCTAAAGAACATGAGCAATGACAGCAGTAGTAGAAAATAAGGGAAGTGAATGGTGCTGACTTTATGACAGAAAATTTACTTTTGCCAATGTCTGGATAATGGGGTAAATAGATGTGTATTAATGGACAAGTACAATATAAGCTCATCTACTATATATGACATTAAAGCAAAAAAACATTAACTTCTAAAAATATTTGCTGACTCGGAGACAAAATTACCAAAAACATAAAAATTTAAGGAAGCCAAAGTTAGAACAGTTGGATGCAGTACTATACGAGTGGCTTAAAGTGAAGCTTTCTGATGGTTTCCCATTCACAGGTCCAATGTTAATCCAAAAGGCAAAATACTTTTATCAGCAAATGCAATTGAGTGAATGATGTATTTTTTTTGATGGGTGGCTATCTCATTTTAAGTATCATTGCGGGATACAAAAACTTCATTCAGCTGATAGTTAGGCTGCACATCAATATTGTCAGTCTTTTGCATCTCTCATTGGGGAACATGGTTTAATTGCAGAAGAAACTTATAATGCTGACGAGACTGCATGTTTTGGCATTGTTTACATTCTTCCACTTAGTAGGCTCTGATAAAACTGGTGCCTCCGGGTTAAAAAAAATAGAGAAACTGTTCTTACTTGTGCAAATGCTGCAGGAACAAACAAGTTAAAATCACTTGTTATTGGTAAATAAAATCTATTACTGTTCCGATAACCTATCTTGAGATTTCAATTGGAAAACTAATTCAGAAATTTATGAGCTGTCGATATTTATTTTTAATGGAAATGGGAAAATAATCTGTTAATTGTGAATAATAAATGATGGTTGAAGTAGTGATGTTATCCTTATCTGGTTCCCAGAATGAGCATTACAAAAATTAATGAAATTATAAGTTACATCATGATAATTCCGACAAGAAATAGTGAATTAGATAATGAAGAATACAATATCTTCTAGGGAAGAAGATCCTTGAAGGATAGCAAATATGTCCTCAATGTAATTGAAATGTGATTTGTGGCACCATTCGTTATATCAGCATATTCACTTTAGTGGCAGAACTTTGATCCCATGGATGCTGTTAGAATGAGCTTTTACTGTATTTTGGCATCGGATGAATCATTTTCGTTCCTCTCATCATCACATTTTAGAACATCCATTTCTTCCAGAAGTTCTCTTTTGTTGTCATTGTCCGAGTTCATCATTGGGTCGTCAGAGTCATAACCATCTATAGATTTGATCTGGATACTGTCATAAAAATCTTGGGATCCATATTCAAGGGGCTGTATTTAAAGATAAAAAATGAACCGTTGTAGCCCAATGTAACTTTCAAATAACAAACAATATTTTAGTGATTTTTGAGATATAAAATGCTAAATAAACTTCACTATTGGGTATAAGTAAAGTGTAATACTTACCGAAAATGTTGTTGATTTTTATTACAATATTTACAATTAAAAAATCTTCAAAAGAGCGCTAAAAATTCCCTCTGTCATGGAGACACCTCAGTTTTTCTTTGGCATTTGACGAAAACTTGGCACTCCAAATAAACAAAAAAGAAACGTAATATGGCAGTTGCATAATTACATAATAGTTATAATTGTCAACAAAGCATAACTACAGAAATTATGGCACAGTAAAATTATTGGTATTTCAGCATTTTGTGCTCCTCTCAGTTTCCGTGGCGACCAAAATTTGATGTATCCGAACTATAGTATCACACAAACTCCAGCATCTGCATGAATGACAGCATTGCACATCCATTAGCCAACAGACATTAGGCCAGAAGATAACGCAGTGATCGCTGAAATTAGCCAATCAACTTCAGTGAGAGCTATGCCCTCATGTTGAGAGAATTCTGAACCTGGAGAGTTTTCTGGCAACACTGGAAGGAGAAGGCATGCTTGCAGAGTAGGATGAGAGAGACAGAGTGCAAGAGAAAGGCGAGCTGAAAAGAGAGCAACCATCACGATTCTTTTCACCCTGCATCCACCTCTGTTTTCATATAATTTATTAATCCACCAAGTGGAGTATTTCTATTGTGTATTATTCTTGTTGCAATATATTATCTTTGATTGTTGTCTTATATTTGATTGTCTTGAGTCAGCATCTGTGTTCTCTAAAAGGGTCATATCGTTTCTGTAATATGTTAAGTATCTTTTGAATTATGAGTGAGTAATTTTAATGAGACAGTATGTTTCAGTATGTTACTTTAGTCACATTGAGCTATAGAGGGTTAAGTTAAGCAGGATGTTAGCAAAAGCCTAATATTGAATTTGATGACTTTTCCTCTCCTAGGTTTGCGGAAAGAGCAGGGTTCTCAGATGTGACTGTTGAGGATGGTTCAGAAGGGTTAAAGGCATCTAGTAGACGAGGAATGAAGGGTGCTAGAGTGAAAGACATCTGGAGAAGTGGTATATTGCATTCTCTGAGAGAACGAAGAAACAGAGAGACATCACCTTACAAGTACGAAAGAGCTGTTCAAGTGTGAGTATGTTTAATATCCTATATGGAGTTCATTATTAAATTCTCCATCTTTAGGCGATTATTTATTTATTAAGTTAACATTGCAAGTAGGTCATATGCCTGGTGGCAAGGAAATAATATAAAATAATTAAAACAATATCATCATTATATATTGTGACAAGCACGTCTTGTCTGATCATCAGGGGGTAGGTTACACGATTTTGGAGTGAAAAACCACATGTGATGTTCCTTTTTGAGCAACAAATGTATTCACAAAATGAAAGAAACAAAGATACAATAAAACAATATGGCTTCCTGTGGAGTTGTAGAACCGTGATCCCGTTGTGTCCAGATCCTTTGGCCTCGTCCGAGCAGCCCGCTCGATCCAAGCACTCTCTTCCTCCGCCTCCATCTACCGTCTTCCAAACCCCAAGACCCTCTAACTTCCTTTCCCCCTCCTTGTCTTTCCCATTCACTTCCCCTCCCTTGCTTACTCTTTTCCCCTCTTCTCCTTTGCCAATCACGACTGCCCTCGACCCCGCATACCTCCGGGATCGCCACAATATAGACTAGGGTGGTCCTTATAATGGGGGAAAAACAAACGTTTTATTTTGAATAGGGGCACCAGCCTATCTTGTTCCAATATTTAAAAAAATAATATTTCCAAAATTTGGTAAATTTTAGATGAAATTTTGAGGTTGCTACCAAAGTTTGAAACATTAAGTTTTCTTTATTTTAAACTAAAATGCAATACAGTACAAAGCATATAAAATTTAGAGTTGGTAATTTCCATGCTACATTGTCACATGATGAACATAACAATACTGACACAGTGGTATATTAATTGTTTGTGGCAAGTGTTCCCTTCGCAAAGACTGGATATCTCCTCCGATGATCGCTGACAACCTGCAGAAGAAATTGCTTTTGCTGTTCACCCTGGGTGTGTAATCGATTGTATTCCTCGATCAGGGCAACTCTGCATTCTGCCGTATCGTTAATGCAATTGATGGACCTGATGCACTTTTCTGTGGCAATGTAGTTCCCATCAGAAGCCCAGAGTTCGGGATCCAATTTTGTGAATTTCGAGTAAAGAACAAGTATGTCGAAAAACCTCAGTGTTCGCTAACACAAAATAGTCCAAATTTTTCTCCAAGATGCTATCCAGATCGACAGTCACTCTCTTTGAGTGGTCCTCATTACCATCATTTTGGAGAGCTTGAATCAATTTGGCTTTTGTATCTATTGATACATTTTTATCAAAGAAAGCAAGGACAACCAGCTCTTCGCTGAGGTACCACAGCAGCGTTGGCAACCATTGAGTTTGTAGTCTTGTACTGTTGGAGGTTCTTTAACAGCATCAGATCATTTAAAGGCACAAACTAATGTCTACATATCATTAATAAAAACAGGCTCAACCCTGTGGAATTAACTCATCGAGATGAAATGAAAAAACTGTGTCACTTCCACACAGTTAAATGAAAATGACTGGTTTCGCTACGATCGTAGCATCATCAGGTGAAAAGATATATAAAAACAGTATATATAGGGAAGGAGGAGGAGGGAGAAAGGAGGGGTTACACGGAAAGCGATTGGATGGTAATAAAAGAAATGGTTAGGAAAAAGGAAGAGATTGGAAAAGGAAGGCAGAAACAAAACAAAGTTACAAAATGTATAAAAAAAATAATGTTAAAAAGAGCCAGACAACAGAGTTACAAAGCATTTACCAAATCTTTAGGTAAGCTTAACAGAGGTGAATGATTGTGGAAATGCCATGATTATTCTAGAACATCCAATTTGCGACCTTTAATTTCTAAGTGGAGGAATTTAGGGGTCAAGGAACTGTGATGATTGAAGTTTAAAAGATGTTTGACGAATTGAGAATTCAAATTATTTAACTGAAAGTATCACTTATGCTCCTTAATCCTCTTATCAAAACTCCTCCCCGTTTGGCCAATGTAGACTGCTTCGCAATCATCACAAGAAAGTTTATATACACCACTTCTTAAGGACATGTATCAGGTCTTTAGCATTAAGGAATAATTTATAAAAGGTAACTGGGGAGTAGAAAGCAGGTTTAAGTTTAAATTTAGGAAAGAAGTTGGGGCAATTTATAAGGAAGGTTTCTAAAAATGGGAGGTTTGGAGGTGAGATTAGGCAGAAAAGAAACAATTTTTTGTATCCAATAAATAAACGATTTGTAGTGATAATTTTATCGATTAAACCAGTGTTGTAGCCATTTTAAATAGTGATCTGTTGAATGGTATTAAGTTCTAAATGGAAATTGGATTTAGAAAGGGGAATATTAAGAAGACGTTGAAGCATAGAATGAAAAGCAGCATGTTTGTGAGAAAAATGATGGCAAGAGTGATTGGGGATGGCCTGGTCTGTGTAAGTGGGTTTACGAAAAATAGCAAAGGTAGGTGTGTTGTTCAGCAGGGACAATGTGAGATCTAAAAAGTTAAGCAAACCATTGGTTTCAGATTCAACCGTAAAAGAAATGGGTGGAGGAAATTAAAAATAGTTAAAAATTCATAGAGTTGGTCATCTGTACCACTCCAGACACTCAAAATATCATCCACATACCTACCCCAAAATTCCGAATAAATTAATAAAGGGTGGCCAGAATTAAAAAGGTTAACTTCTAAATTATTAAGAAGAACGTCGGCAAGGAGAGGGGAAAGAGGGGACCCCATCACGAGACCTGTTTTTTTGTAAAAATTATTGTCAAATAGAAAATTAAACTGTGTGGAAGTGAAGTTTTTTTCATTTCATTTCAATGAGTAAATTCCACAAGGTTGAGCCTGTTTTTATTAATGATATTTGTAATGCTAGTTTAGCAGTTAAGGCCAAAATGTATTTAAATTGTTCCATTAAGTTCAAGTTTGCATCGTTAAAGATATTCTTCATTAGTAAGTGTTTGAGGGGTTTTTACCCAAAGTTTGTGTGCCTCAAGAGTAATTCTTCTTCATCAGTAGCTTTGCAGGCCATCAAGATGGCTAAGATTTTTTGGGTGAAGTCAGAACTCAAATCTTGGTATTCCAAGAGGTTTTCTCTTTCCCGTTATTTGTGCTTTCTCCATTCGGAATTGTGCCATGCTCTTCATTGGATGGAATGGTTAAACTTTGATGACAGTGTTAGACAACGTGTAAGTGATGTTGGCTATGCCAAGGTCTCTACTCTTAGGGAAAAACTGGCTGCTCTTTCCTCAAAATCAGTGCAGTGTAGTGATTCCAGTCCTTCTAAACTCAGTGACCACAAGTTCCACCCTAGAGTGACCAATTTATCCAATTGTGTTTTACCCCCTACTGTTTTGTACTTGATTAACTTAGTCCTGAAATTCGCCCCTAGCCTCCCTTATCTAGACGTGTTCTGAAGAATCTAATCATCAATCGTGATTTGGCCCTACAAAAAGAATCTCCTTCGTTAAAGCACGTTTTTGCTTGTAATATTTCTTCCTTCATCAATGTTCCTCAACCCAGACCACTATCCTGCTCTCACTGTCCTAATATCTAGTGTTAAAAAGTTCATTACAGACAACAATTTGATTGTCCAAAAGTTTGATAGAGGTAATGGCATGGTGGTGATGAATCAAGACCTTTATTTGGAGAAATGTTATGATTTCATTCGCAACAACAATATTTCTCTTTTGAAAAAAGACCCTACCTCAATTTATCAATCTGTGATCCGAAAAACTCTTTCTTCCATTTCTCTTCGTTTAACTTCCAAATGCAACCTATTAGTGATGAACCTCCTTTTCCCTAGAATTTATGGTTTACCAAATCTTCATGAAAAGGACTGCCTAATTAGCCGTGTTGTCTCCAATACCTCTGCACCTGCCCATAAACTCGCCTTCAAACTTAATACACTTCGTAATTATTCTCATTTTTGTTCCAAATTTTGTATTAAATATTTCATAGATTTGACACACACCTTAAAAGGAAAAATTTTCCCCCACAATTCCAGATTTGTCTCTTTTGATGTGTGTAATCTTTTTACTTCTGTTCCAGTTAAAGAAGTCATAGAATTGGTTGTAGATATACTTTCCAAAGATGGTGTCAATCAGTTTTTGTTAATTGATTTTCTTATTTACTTGAAGTTGATTCTGAGCAAAACTATTTTCTATTTGACAATTGTTATAAACAAACGGAAGGCCTCATGTTGGTGTCCCCTCTTTCCCCTCTCCTTGTAGACATTTTTCTTAATAATTTAGAAGTTGACCAATCTACATGTTGTCCTTTATTTTAATCCCTATATTTTTTCATTGTACATCCCAGCCCTGACTAAGACAAATTCTATTCATGATTTCGGTTTAACATGATATTTAAAGTGGAGCTGGTTTTCGAGTAACACGACTCGTCATTTGGTTTAACACAATTTCTCCACTTCTCGATGATCGTAAAAAAGGTCTAGAAAGCAGAAACGGAAACAAACTTTAGCCCTGTTCTTCATTAATTGCTGATGACAATGAGCCCATTATCGTAACGTCTGATCCAGAGGATGAATTTGACAATTTCTATGAGTCTGATGCAGAAGGTCAGAGATTTCATGGTTTTTAAACTGCTATGTAGAAAAAAACATTCTTAAATGTTTTTAAAATTTCCTTTGACCATTTTTGTAGTTTTCGATAGATCTTATGTTATCTTTTTAAAAAATATTTCATGTAATAAAATAAAAATATTTAATTTGTAGTTATTTGTTTAAAATTATCATTTTTGCTGGAGTTTCATGTGAATTACACTTATGTTCTGCCTCATCAGTTCCTTGAATGTCAGCATATGCTCTCAACTGAGATCCAGGTAAATTGTTGGGACCAACAAATTCCTCATCCCCAGAGTCTTCATTTGTTACTTCCTCATCTTCTGGGGGAAATATATTTACTTTAATAACAGGATCGTCAGCAGTTACTGTGTTATCTTCTTCTTCTAACACAGTCAGTATTTCATCAAGTGAAAGGATTCTTCAAATAGAGAAAAGCACTTATATTAGAAGAAATCATATTACATTAATATGATCTAATAATTAAACTTTAGTTGAGTTTAGTTAGTTTAATAATATAAAGAAAAGGAGTTTTTCAAAATGCAGTCAACCCACACTGATTGAATGAAACAAAGTTGCAGTAGGTGCTCATTTTCCTAATGTCCTATATATAGGACACTGAAGTTCAAAGCTCAATAAAATGATTAATTTTAATCCCATTATTTTTAATGCTAATTATTATTCTTTTTACAATATTCAAGCACACAGAAATATAAAAATAATTCCAAAATATGATAAATGTGATTAAGAGAACTTACTTTTTTGATCTTGAAGCCATGGTGTCTTCAGGGCGAGTGAAGTGACACTAAAGATGTGTATTCTGCTTAGTTAAACAGTGCAGTGCTACTCCTCTATGCACATACCTCAACTAACTAAGGGAGAATAAAATCTTAAAGTGCTGAAACCTATGGCACTAACTTAAGCTACCAAAATAATTCCTAAAGTAAACATATCTTACTGTCCTGTGATTAGGACGTTAGGCACAAGTGGGTTAAGGCAGCATAGCAGTACATGGGTCGCATACTTTCCTAGTCCTCATACTGTTTCATACTCTTTGGACATTTACTCTCCTATTCCACAAGAAAGTAATCACCCCAACTCTTTGATGCATCCTTAAACCCATTCATTACAAAAATAGTAATAGATTTGGTTAGGTTCTTTGGACATGCAAGAAACACACTTGCAGCAGGAAGAACATACTTAGTATCCCACCTGTGCAGAATATTTATAAATCAGAATGAGAAATAAACTTTAAAGTGTTGATTTAACATTTTCTGAAATTGACTCCTGTCTTCTTTCGGGTTACAACCACATGCTTAGTCTTTTTCTGACGGCAGTTTCGCTGCCCTTCCAGGTAGCATCTTCAGTTCAAGTGGTGTGCAGATTTTTTCTGTCCCTATATATAGTGCCTCCCATGGAGCTACTAATATATGGGAGATGGCACTCCCTATTCTAGTTGTAGCAGAGAGTGAAGTCAGGGGGCATGGTCTGCCCGCCATATTGGTTTGACCAAAACAAACTTCTTTACATGCTCACGACACATGAAATGTTGTATAAATATATCACTTTTCATAGTTTACTAGTGAAAATAGGTTGCATTTTCTGTCACATTTTTGCACGATTATTCCAAGCGCATGAAATATTCATATAGGCTCCTGCCAGGATGATATATGGGATTTCAATGTGAAGTACTAATAAACAGGCCTGGAACTTCCTACATAGAACTTTCGAATTTAACTCTAATTTTTCACAAGTAGGCCATTATTATAAGGTTACCGGATTTTGTAGGTGAAATTCGTGGCAATCTTCCTTTCCCACTCGAATGATTCATATTACTACTAATAACCCCACTCCTACTTGTCACTATCCAATTGAGAATATTTAATATTAGGTTATACTTACTCAGTAATTTTAGTCTCAGTACTGCAATTCATGAACAATACATTTATTACAGCAATTAACATTATCAATGCTATTATATATTTTGGTAGATTTTTTTACACAATTATGTATGCTACCAAATTGAAGTGAATAGGACTACATAATTACTATTGAAAGAGTATACACCAAATTGTGACACAAACAAATCAGGTATGTTTCTGTTTCTTAAAGCTTACCTGAATCCGGGACAGATTACCTGCGGAGACAAAAGCCTGAAATTTGGGACTGTCCTCAGGAAATGGGGATGTATGACAACCTGACATGATATTCAGGTTTGTTTAGGCCTACACTTAGGAAATACATAATTTAAAGGTTTCATACAAACCTATTTTAATTAAGGGTTCAACATAGTCTACTTACATTCAATACAACACAAGCAAAAAAGCATACTGTACTTGCTTGGTACAACTGAAATCTTACACATAAAATAAAAAAAATTAGTAGGCCTAAAGTTTAAAATACAATGATGAATTCATGTAACCTTTATAAGACAAATTAGGTCTTGTCATGTTTACAAAATAATGATTCATGCATTTCCACTTTCATCACAAATTCTTTCAGAACTTGTGGGACAAGGTTCAGTGGAGTGGTCTGTGATGCTCTTTTCTCCATTGGTATTGCGATGGAAAATCTTTTCTGTACAGATGCAGATTTCAACTGCATCGTCACCTGGCACAAATAATCCACCATTTTCTATGGACAAGGGAAAAGCTAGGATGATCTCTAAAACCCCAGAGAATGTTAATGCAACTCTTGCACGTAATTGTTTTCTCTAGGTAGCAAGCAACAATACATTATATACAATATGGATAGATGGTTCTGACGGTAAACTATCACACACAACATAGGCATGGTCATGCTGCACTGGTGAAACATCATCACTCAGTATTTCTCCTTGGCTGACAGTCAAACTAATATGTTCTTCTGCAGGAACTGAGCTGGAACCAGGAGGATTAGAACATCTTCCAGGGAAATGCAGTTGCCCTTCTGGGATTCTCATTACTCATTTCTCACCAAAATCCTCTTGTATGCAGAAATGAATTGTCGCGCAGTTGGGTTGTTCCAACCTCCACGGGACCTGATGATGCTGAGCATCATTTCCAAATGATCTTGTAAACACTTGTACATAGACTTCAGGAGTGGTATACACAGCACAGGATCTAATAATCTTTTATAGAGATGCAGTGCACTGTTAATACATACCAGGAACCCAACAAAACCAGTTTTCTATTGAAGTTCACAATGAGCTGATCACTATTCTTCACTCTCTATGCTCATATATATGTCTTAACGTTGTTGAAAAATGACTGAATATCACTGAAGTTACTGCAATTAATTGCTTTCTTCTGGCCCTCCTGTAATATCGTTCTCAAATTCAGAACATCAAAGAGACGATTAAAAATTCTAATAAACCGAATGGTGGCACTTGAATTGTTGAATCCCCACCGTATTACACTCCTCCATTGCATCAGCTACTGAGTCACTGAACAGTTGGGTTGCAAGACGTACTTTCATTTGGTTTTTAAATGATTCTATGTGGCTAGATCTGAGTTTGTTGGCAAGATCAAGTCCTCCTCCTTCCTGCAGCTTATGTAACAGTTCAAAATAGTGCCATGATATTAGTTCATCCCTATCATCTGTCAACTGTTTCTTGTCCCCCAATATGTTACACACCAACTTCAACATGTGCAGAGGATCCAGAATTATGAATTTCTGAATCTTCTAAACAGTATGAAAAATTCTATTCCTCTTATTACGATAATTAATTATTATAAGACTGCAAAAAAATTCAGATATGTACTTACTTTTATTAAATGTGATGGAAATGAAGGGAAAATAGAAGGGACTGCATTTGCCCTCATGCATACACAAGAAATGATGTTATGTCTAGGTCTTCTGGATGAAAATGTTCAGAACATACTCGACTCAACTTACTAGGAGTCCAATCCTTTCTTCTTATGGCATTAATCCACAGAATCCATCTATCCTTATCCTCAGGGAACCTGCAGAAAAGTAAATAAATATACTTATTATAAAACATTCCAATGTAGGCCAAGTATGCATTTACCAGGTGTTAGGAAGGGGGTAGCCATCCTCCCTATTGCAATTGTCCGGGTGTTTGAAGATCTCTATAGCCTCATGGATTAATCTGTGATGGTACTGTCCCTCCCTGGCTATTATTTTCTATTCTTTTCCATAGTTCGGGAAACACATGGAACCGTAGCATATGCCACCAGTTTCTTTTTTCTCTCATCATCTACCTCTTCTTTGCCGTCCCTTCTAACAAGAAGAGTAAGACAACTCGCCTCCTGGTTTCCAGATGAAATCGTCATGGCACGAAAGGACATAAAAAATAATTGGACATCTATTTTTTTCTGGCTGCCAATGATCATTCCTACATAAATTATTAACATTTAAAGATCATAGAAAATGTGCTGACTATTTAAATTCCTATGATAACAACCTGCTAACAATTAAGTGAGTTAGCCAAGTGCACTAAGGTGCCAAGCTAGATATGACTTTTGAACTTGATGACCAGGGTTTGATCCCCACCTGTGGCATTTTTTTTCATCGTCTATGGGCATTTTCTTTTTTTTTAATTTTTGCCTTTCACTATATTAGTGTGCATCTCTCTCGATAGATTTCTATTTCTATTTTTAAATTATATTGATGGGTATTTCTTCACTTGCAATTCTCGCTCAATGTTACGCACATTAAAAAGCAACTTACTTCTTAACGTGTAATAAAAGCTGTTATGAAGTTGAATAATTTTCTACTTATAAATACCATAAATCTGTCACCATTGCCTCATTAGTACAATCAGAGTACACCACAGGAAGGTTGAGGTTGACTATGGATTACAATTTCCAACCGCTCCATGTTACGGACAATGTTGAGCTTACTTTTTTCTAATCACTCTACATTGTTCTCTTTACTGCTATCCACAACTAATTAAATTAATGCCTTTTTTACTTTGTAATTTTAACGTCTTTTTAGTGCTTTTTGTCATTGCTGAAAAGCACTCTTATCTTCGTGATGTCCGTCCGTCTATCTGTCCATCGGCACGCATATATCAGGGAAGAATTGTCTTAACCGATTTCAACCAAATTTGGTACATAGAATATTCACATAAATTAATGACCAAAATGACATACTTTGTTTATTAAAATTTACAACATTATTATAACCAGGGCTATGGATTAGGAGTGAAAAGTTAATAAATAAATAAATACATAGTAAATTATTATTTGCATTAAAATTAACATTTATTGAATATATTTCCAAATGTTTATCTGATTTTCTGAATAAGAGTTTTCTTGTAAACAGTTGATTCAGGTTCAGTCTATGTTATGCTGTGCAAATTGACATTTTTGGATTCTCTTCAAAGACGCCTCTTACCAATTCAACGTTTTGTTGTAATGTACCTGGGTGCCCAAATCTTGCGTTGTCATGAACAGATCCTGTTCTTTTGAATTTGGTAACCAACTCATGAATTGATTTGTGAAATCTTCTTTCAAATTGTTCTCTAATTTCTTTACACTACTTCCGTTGGATACGAAGCACTACTACCATCACACATTCTTGCACATTCATCATTAATCAGCATCTGCAAAAAAAAATTTATTAACATTATTTGACTAAAATAGATAGGGACTTTATAAACACCCTGTATATAAAACTATATTAGCATTTACAATAGCATACACGAATCCATACAAATTAAAAAATCTATTAGGCAGTACGAAAGACAAAACTGATACCTTAGATAAATCAGGAATTTATAAAATACAGTGTTCACACTGTCCAAAACAATATATAGGACAAACTATGAGAAAACTGGCTACACGTTTTAAGGAACATCTCGCACACTAGAAACATAATCGATTTGATAAATCAAGTGTCGCAAACCACTTTTTCGAGACCGGCCATAGTATACGTTTAGAAGATTTGAAATCAATAACTTCAACTAATAATTCCCTAAATTCTTTGGAAAACGTACACATTTATAAAAATCTCGACACTCTGATGAACACTGACACTGATTTCAATAAGACTCTTTACAGACTCACCAAACAAGAGTAACATACAAAGCCACAAACTTTTTCAGTTTTTTCTTTCGTTCTCCCTCATTGTACTATCCTTTCATCTCCTCACAGTTGACCTCTGGTCGCTGTCGTGTCAGGTTGCCCCTGAAGATGCCCACATTGTGGGTGAAATGCATTGGGCTCTTTCATTAACCCTTGTTTTTTGGCTTAAGGAGTTCTTTTATTTATTTATTAAATGGATTTTAGATAATGGCAATGTCTATTTAAATGATAGGAAGACTAAAAATATATTTTAATATTTAAAAAAAATTTAACAATCAGCTCGCAAATTCAGGGAAAAATTAACAACCGGCTCGCGTGAGCCGGCTTCTGCTCATCACTGTTTATATCCAATATGATATTTTTAGATAAAGAAGCATACATGAACTGAAAGAATAACAAAAGTTCATTAGTACAAAACTGTACTCAAATCGATAAACTAATAATAGACATGAACATCTGAATAAAAGTTGTAATAAAGATTTACCATTGCATTTAATATGATTCTCCTCTTTTTATATCATCTTATAAGTATCATTTGGTGGGATATAGGTGGAAACATGAGTCGATGCATTAACCAACACAATTGGAGGGTGTTTCGTCTTTGGTCTTGTTTGATTCTGATGAAGTTATTCCCGCCTCGGAATCCCTATCCAAAAACAATTTCGGAAGCTTTTTAACTATTTTATAATGTGTTCAAAAATGAACTATAAATTATAAAACAGGCCAAATTTCTCAAAAGAAAGAACATCTTTGAAAGAGAGTGTAGGATGCTCTCACAGCAGCTCTAATCACTGAATACAAGAGATACCTTCCGATACTCACGAGCTATTTGAGACTGTTTACTGTAAAGGTAATGTGCTGAGACAAAAGGGAGGATAGAGTGACATGGGGCTGATTTCAAATGAGTTGGCAAACATAACTCTAACAAAGTGTGGTCTGTCACAATAATCATAAATCACAAGCCTCTTGAAGTGCCTCCAAATTGCTGGGAAAGTCTTGGTGGTTTCTAAAGGGACTGCATGGCCAATGGCAAATAATTTTTGCAGTCCCTTTTGGAACTGTATAGCTCCTAAAGGTTAATAACATGGAAAGAATAAGAAAATAAAAGAATTTTTCTGGTCGAATGAGAGTGCCAGATTTGACGTGGCACGTTGTCATCACTCCTGAAGTCAGTGGATCCTATCAGGAATATTTTTTCTCGTTTTCTTTTTTTGCCAAATATTGGCTGAGTGCCTTTTTGATATTTAGTATCTTGGCTATTTTTTAAATAAACATTTGTATTGTTAATTATTCCAATCAAATTTCGTTGGCAAAATGTTAGAAATTCTATGTACTTTGAAATGTTTCTTTTTCTACACAGATGTAAATTCTATGCAACCTTGTGCAATTTGATATTTCCTGTCATTACAACATGTACCTAATCTAATTATATCAGTCAATGATTTATATATAAACCTGATTTTAAATTAGATTATGTACTTATAAGTTAGATCAGGGGTTTCCAATGCAGTGCTCATTTGTAGGGGCTGGCGAACGATAGTCATTCTTTCTTTGCTTGTTGACGAAGAAGTATCACTTCGCGTTTGTGCTCTAGTCACATATCTCTATTCATCGATAATAAACAGGTTAGTAATTTTCTTATAAAATATTCAAAGAGATATTTGCTTGTACATCATAATCTAATTTAAATAATTTAAAATACAATTGCATGAGATTTAAAAAATATTTCCCAACTTATGTATTCTTTTATGTTATAATGAATAATATTGTAATACAAAATGTAGTATATATAATGTATCTATGCACATATGTATTTATGTCAAAACAACTGTCGCAGCTTATTTAAGTACTCTTAAATTAATGTAATAATTTAATTTTGATTTTTTGTTAAATGGAAATTGTGATATTTTCTATACTTTGCATTTTTAGTTTAACAAAAAATGGTTTTTAAGTCAAAGACACCCTTACCAACATAAAGGTTGGAAACCTCTAAATTAGATTACCTCCTGAGCATTACAATTTCCTCACAATAGCAAAGCCTTGATAAGAGGTTTTTTGTGGTTGTCTATTGTCTGATCATTCGCATGTGCTGATTAATAACTAGTGTGAATCAAACTTAGAAACTCAAATTTTTGAACCTCTTCTTTGTTATCACACTCAAAACAACACCAGTTGCCCTTTTCTTATTTTGGCCTTGCTCAGCATATATCAGCACAATACATTTTACATATGTGACAGCAAAAGTTTGACAGATTTTGTAATGACACTTTAATGCAGATGTTTAATTTGCCAAAAATTTGTTTAAATTTAGATCCTCTTGGGTTAAGACAGGGAAGGCATTCTGTTGTCTACCATATCCACCTTCATCGCTTGAAGAGTGCTATCTAGAGCTTGAGTGGGTTTGCGGTCAAACTGAGATGAGAAGAGTGGCCAGTCAGCATTCTGGCACCTTAACTATCCTCAGTCCAAATCGATCAAGAACTTTGGTAAGATGAAATATGTATCCTGTCGTTTTTATGAGATATAATTTTATGTAGTACATATTACAATGTAAATTTTTTATTTTTATTTATTATTTATTTATTTCTTAATACGGCTAGGTTGAGGCCATATGGCCCCTTCTTCCACCTAACCATTATGATACACAATATGATAAATTTAAATGTACAGAATTCAATACAAATCAATATAGTGAAATGAAAATCATTTCAAGGTATTCATAAATAATAAAAAAATAAGAAGAGTACAGCACAAATATACACAAAGTAAAATAATAAAAATCATCATCACTGCCCTGTTTGCTGATGGATATAGTGATGTGCTGATATTTAAATGAAGGATAGAAGGAAAAATACAGAGGAAAATATTACGAGGACCTAATGCTGGCTAAGTATTTAGCACAATGATTCTTAAATTGGTTAATACCATTGACAGAGTAAAAGTGAAAGGGGAGAGAGTTCCAAAGATTGCAGGCGATAACGGTGAAGGATTTATTATTATTTTAGGATTTTTTATTGGTATCATCAACTTTCTAAACAATTTCTTGCAGTTTTTGGGCTTTTGTACTGTTTTTTTAAAAATTTACTTAAATAGCTCTTATTTTTTTGTAATTTCGTATTTTTTCATATTTTCAATTTTAATGACTCTTGTCTTCGCATTGTTTCATCATCAACATTTAGTTTTGGTACCTGTAATTTGAAATAAGTTGAGCAAAATATCTGTCAAATAAAGATGTGTACCTATAACAGTGGTTTTCAAGTGTGGCCACCAAAAACTTTTAATGCATCCACCAACAAAATTATATTTTAAACCAATAATTAATATGCAGACTGCGATGAATATTGTGTCCCTTTTTTATGATTAATATTTGCTATTGTTATTTTATCTCATTAAACTTCTTAGATACCTTACGTAGAATAACAAATATCATTTTGACCTCACATTTAACAATGTGGCCACCACAACATTGCTAATAGCCGCTTCTGCAGCTACGACGAATTTTTCTCTGAGAACCACTGACCTATAATCATTAGGTGTTGCTTCATGGATTGTTGCCTAATTGATGTGATGTAAAAATTTGTGCAAGAGAAATACATGATCATGTCATCAATGAACTTATTGGACATGCAGTTTGTTGTCTCCCATGTTTAATAATGATTGATGTATAGTTGAGGACAGTAGTGAAGCAAGGTATCACATCATGTGGATGGGAATAATTTTGAAACAAGAAAAAAGTCTGCTATGACCGGGAGTCAAACCCAGGTCTTCCACTTGCCGGGCGGATATTCTACCACTGAACTATCCTAGCAGATCAATTTTCTCGTTTCTGGATGTGGGTGTTTTCTTGGTTGGGACAGAACTAGCCAAGCTAGTATCAAACTGCCCCAACGGATGTCCTTGAAGAGATACATTGAAGAAAACTCCTCCCTCTCATATGGTGAGATTGCCAAGCAAGAAATTGATGGAATAAAGCGATCCGAAGATCCAATGCAGACAGGCATAAGCTGTAAAGTTGGGAAAATTATTCCTAACTTTACAACTTACAGAAATAAGATGGACAAACTAGCCGCTATTAGACAAGTTTTTGAAAAGGTCGTTTATAATTTCAAAGAAGCTTATCTATTTCAGAATATGCTACTGTTGATGAAAAGTTGGAGGCCTTCAGAGGATGATGTAACTTCCAACAGTACATTTCAAGCAAGCCAAATAAGTATGGCATAAAGATATTTGCTTTGGTTGATGACCGTACATTCTACACCAGTAATATGGAAGTATACATGGGAACCAAGTCAGATGGCTCTTATAAAAATAGCAGCAGCCCTGCATATGTTGTGGAAAGAATTTGCAAGCCAATATCAGGATCAGGACAAAATGTCACAGTTGACAACTGGTTTACTAGTTACCAACTGGCAGAGAAAATGTTGACAGCTCACCGTCTGACTATAGTGGGAACACTATGGAAAAATAAACAGCAGATTCCGCCAGCATTTTTGAACACACATGGAAGGAAGGAGAAGACATGTTTGTTTGGATTTCAGGAGAAATAAACATTAGTATCATACATACCAAGGAAAGGGAATAATGTTTTGCTGATTTCCACATTACACAATGACGACAAGATAGATAGCACTATGGGAGATCTCCGGAAGCCGGAAATCATTACATTTTACAATTCGACAAAGGGAGGAGTAGATAGTTGACGAAATGTGTGCAACTTATAACTGTGCTAGAAAAACATGGTGCTGGCCAATGGTTGTGTTCTACAGTTTATTAAACATAGCTGGCATTATTGTGTTCATGGTTTATTATCAAAACAAGAATCCTCATATGCTGAGGAGAGAGTTTCTCAAAAAAACTGTCTCTCGAACTTGTGAACGACTATGTCTGTATGCGCTCTACTTCCAACAATGTGCCCCAGCAGATCAGAGACAGACTATCTAAAGTTTTGAGAGAAGACATTCAAACAAATAAACCACAAAGTGGTAAATGGGGAAGGTATCACAAGTGCCAGGATAAAGACAGAAAAACTCGGTACTATTGTTCCAAGTGTTACAAATAATTAAGCTTAGAACATATCATTGTCTTCTGCCAGCTGTGCTTGGAAAAGGACTCGGAATCTGATTAAATACCAGAATTTTACATGTATACCCTCTATATTTTGTTTTTATTGTCCTATATATATATATATATATATATATATATATATATATATATATATATATATATATATATATATATTACTTAGTGGTAAGTTATGCAAATTTTCAAAGTTCACAAAGTTGTTTTGTATTATATATTATTTTCATTGTATTGTTATCATGAAGCTATTTAGCCACTCAATATTGCTTATAGTTTATCTAAAATAAAAAGAATGTATCTAAAAGGTATAAAAATTATTTAATTTCAGTCAAATATTTTTAAGGTGTGTTAAGTTTAAGTTACATTTAAAAACATAACTGGGCCTCTCAGTCCCAGTGTGAGCATTAATGGTTCAAAAGTGGGTGTGAGCTCTCCCAGGTTAAGACACAGCAAACCCATACTTTGGAGTGGTTAGGTTCACAATAAGCCTACTTTCCAAAATGGAAATAGGCTTATAGTTTTGTCATTGTCTGTCCATCTCCCCTATTAAGTTTTCCACCAATGATTTTCATGACACTTGGTGAAAATCTCCTGCTACGGGAGCCGAGCTCCCGAGAATAATTTTTGTTGCAAATATTGAAAGTCCCGGGTTCAATTCCAGGAATTACCCTTCATTTGATTTACATGGAAAATCTGAAAACCATCGTGGAGGATAATTTTCTCTTGCACATTAAAATATCTTAGAACTAGCTGTGTGACCCAGTGTTACCCGAGTGCAATTCGGGATTGCACCCGCCCCTCTTTCACTCATCCCTCCCACTGCTTGCCCCTCTTTCCCTCACTCTTCCCACCCCTCTTTCACTCATCCCTCCCACTGCTTGCCCCTCTTTCCCTCACCCCTCTTTCCCTCGCCCCTCTTTCACTCATCCCTCCCACTGCTTGCCCCTCTTTCCCTCGCCCCTCTTTCCCTCGCCCCTCTTTCACTCATCCCTCCCACTGCTCACCCCTCTTTCCCTCGCCCCTCTTTCACTCATCACTCCCACTGCTTGCCCCTCTTTCCCTCACCCCTCTTTCACTCATCCCTCCCACTGCTTGCCCCTCTTTCCCTCGCCCCTCTTTCACTCATCCCTCCCACTGTTTGCCCCTCTTTCCCACGCCCCTCTTTCACTCCCACTGCTTGCCCCTCTTTCCCTCACCCCTCTTTCACTCATCCCTCCCACTGCTTGCCCCTCTTTCCCTCACCCGTCTTTCACTCATCCCTCCCACTGCTTGCCCCTCTTTCCCTCGCCCCTCTTTCAATCCCACTGCTTGCCCCTCTTTCCCTCACCCCTCTTTCACTCATCCCTCCCACTGCTTGCCCCTCTTTCCCTCGCCCCTCTTTCCCTCACCCCTCTTTCCCTCGCCCCTCTTTCACTCATCCCTCCCACTGCTTGCCCCTCTTTCCCTTGCCCCTCTTTCCCTCGCCCCTCTTTCACTCATCCCTCCCACTGCTTGCCCCTCTTTCCCTCACTCTTCCCACCCCTCTTTCACTCATCCCTCCCACTGCTTGCCCCTCTTTCCCTCACCCCTCTTTCCCTCGCCCCTCTTTCACTCATCCCTCCCACTGCTCACCCCTCTTTCCCTCGCCCCTCTTTCACTCATCACTCCCACTGCTTGCCCCTCTTTCCCTCACCCCTCTTTCACTCATCGCTCCCACTGCTTGCCCCTCTTTCCCTCGCCCCTCTTTCACTCATCCCTCCCACTGTTTGCCCCTCTTTCCCTCGCCCCTCTTTCACTCCCACTGCTTGCCCCTCTTTCCCTCACCCCTCTTTCACTCATCCCTCCCACTGCTTGCCCCTCTTTCCCTCACCCGTCTTTCACTCATCCCTCCCACTGCTTGCCCCTCTTTCCCTCGCCCCTCTTTCAATCCCACTGCTTGCCCCTCTTTCCCTCACACCTCTTTCACTCATCCCTCCCACTGCTTGCCCCTCTTTCCCTCGCCCCTCTTTCCCTCACCCCTCTTTCCCTCGCCCCTCTTTCACTCATCCCTCCCACTGCTTGCCCCTCTTTCCCTTGCCCCTCTTTCCCTCGCCCCTCTTTCACTCATCCCTCCCACTGCTTGCCCCTCTTTCCCTCGCCCCTCTTTCCCTCGCCCCTCCTTCCCTCGCCCCTCTTTCCCTCACCCCTCTTTCACTCATCCGTCCCACTGCTCGCCCCTCTTTCCCTCGCCCCTCTTTCCCTCGCCCCTCTTTCCCTCGCCCCTCTTTCACTCATCCCTCCCACTGCTCGACCCTCTTTCACTCATCCCTCCCACTGCTCACCCCTCTTTCCCTCACTCTTCCCACCCCTCTTTCACTCATCCCTCCCACTGCTTGCCCCTCTTTCCCTTGCCCCTCTTTCCCTCTCCCCTCTTTCACTCATCCCTCCCACTGCTTGCCCCTCTTTCCCTTGCCCCTCTTTCCCTTGCCCCTCTTTCCCTCGCCCCTCTTTCACTCATCCCTCCCACTGCTTGCCCCTCTTTCCCTCGCCCCTCTTTCCCTCGCCCCTCTTTCCCTCGCCCCTCTTTCACTCCCACTGCTTGCCCCTCTTTCCCTCGCCCCTCTTTCCCTCACCCCTCTTTCACTCATCCCTCACACTGCTTGCCCCTCTTTCCCTCGCCCCTCTTTCCCTCGCCCTTCTTTCCCTCGCCCCTCTTTCCCTCGCCCCTCTTTCCCTCGCCCCTCTTTCCCTCACCCCTCTTTCACTCATCCCTCCCACTGCTTGCCCCTCTTTCCCTCGCCCCTCTTTCCCTCACCCCTCTTTCCCTCGCCCCTCTTTCACTCATCCCTCCCACTGCTTGCCCCTCTTTCCCTTGCCCCTCTTTCCCTCGCCCCTCTTTCACTCATCCCTCCCACTGCTTGCCCCTCTTTCCCTCGCCCCTCTTTCCCTCGCCCCTCTTTCCCTCACCCCTCTTTCACTCATCCGTCCCACTGCTCGCCCCTCTTTCCCTCGCCCCTCTTTCCCTCGCCCCTCTTTCACTCATCCCTCCCACTGCTCGCCCCTCTTTCACTCATCCCTCGCACTGCTCACCCCTCTTTCCCTCACTCTTCCCACCCCTCTTTCACTCATCCCTCCCACTGCTTGCCCCTCTTTCCCTTGCCCCTCTTTCCCTCTCCCCTCTTTCACTCATCCCTCCCACTGCTTGCCCCTCTTTCCCTTGCCCCTCTTTCCCTCTCCCCTCTTTCACTCATCCCTCCCACTGCTTGCCCCTCTTTCCCTTGCCCCTCTTTCCCTCTCCCCTCTTTCACTCATCCCTCCCACTGCTTTCCCCTCTTTCCCTTGCCCCTCTTTCCCTCGCCCCTCTTTCACTCATCCCTCCCACTGCTTGCCCCTCTTTCCTTCGCCCCTCTTTCCCTCGCCCCTCTTTCACTCCCACTGCTTGCCCCTCTTTCCCTTGCCCCTCTTTCCCTCTCCCCTCTTTCCCTCTCCCCTCTTTCCCTCGCCCCTCTTTCCCTCGCCCCTCTTTCCCTCGCCCCTCTTTCACTCCCACTGCTTGCCCCTCTTTCCCTTGCCCCTCTTTCCCTCTCCCCTCTTTCACTCATCCCTCCACTGCTTGCCCCTCTTTCCCTCGCCCCTCTTTCCCTCACCCCTCTTTCACTCATCCCTCACACTGCTTGCCCCTCTTTCCCTCGCCCCTCTTTCCCTCGCCCCTCTTTCCCTCACCCCTCTTTCACTCATCCGTCCCACTGCTCGCCCCTCTTTCCCTCGCCCCTCTTTCACTCATCCCTCCCACTGCTCGCCCCTCTTTCACTCATCCCTCCCACTGCTCACCCCTATTTCCCTCACTCTTCCCACCCCTCTTTCACTCATCCCTCCCACTGCTTGCCCCTCTTTCCCTCGCCCCTCTTTCCCTCGCCCCTCTTTCCCTCACCCCTCTTTCCCTCACCCCTCTTTCACTCATCCCTCCCACTGCTTGCCCCTCTTTCCCTTGCCCCTCTTTCCCTCACCCCTCTTTCCCTCGCCCCTCTTTCACTCATCCCTCCCACTGCTTGCCCCTCTTTCCCTTGCCCCTCTTTCCCTCGCCCCTCTTTCACTCATCCCTCCCACTGCTTGCCCCTCTTTCCCTCGCCCCTCTTTCCCTCACCCCTCTTTCCCTCGCCCCTCTTTCCCTCGCCCCTCTTTCACTCATCCCTCCCACTGCTCGCCCCTCTTTCACTCATCCCTCCCACTGCTCACCCCTCTTTCCCTCACTCTTCCCACCCCTCTTTCACTCATCCCTCCCACTGCTTGCCCCTCTTTCCCTCGCCCCTCTTTCCCTCGCCCCTCTTTCCCTCACCCCTCTTTCCCTCACCCCTCTTTCACTCATCCCTCCCACTGCTTGCCCCTCTTTCCCTCGCCCCTCTTTCACTCATCCCTCCCACTGCTCGCCCCTCTTTCACTCATCCCTCCCACTGCTTGCCCCTCTTTCCCTCGCCCCTCTTTCCCTCGCCCCTCTTTCCCTCACCCCTCTTTCCCTCACCCCTCTTTCACTCATCCGTCCCACTGCTCGCCCCTCTTTCCCTCGCCCCTCTTTCACTCATCCCTCCCACTGCTCGCCCCTCTTTCACTCATCCCTCCCACTGCTCACCCCTCTTTCCCTCGCCCATCTTTCCCTCGCCCCTCTTTCCATCGCCCCTCGCCCCTCTTTCACTCCCACTGCTTGCCCCTCTTTCCCTTGCCCCTCTTTCCCTCTCCCCTCTTTCCCTCGCCCCTCTTTCCCTCGCCCCTCTTTCACTCCCACTGCTTGCCCCTCTTTCCCTTGCCCCTCTTTCCCTCTCCCCTCTTTCACTCATCCCTCCCACTGCTTGCCCCTCTTTCCCTCGCCCCTCTTTCCCTCACCCCTCTTTCACTCATCCCTCACACTGCTTGCCCCTCTTTCCCTCGCCCCTCTTTCCCTCGCCCCTCTTTCCCTCACCCCTCTTTCACTCATCCGTCCCACTGCTCGCCCCTCTTTCCCTCGCCCCTCTTTCACTCATCCCTCCCACTGCTCGCCCCTCTTTCACTCATCCCTCCCACTGCTCACCCCTCTTTCCCTCACTCTTCCCACCCCTCTTTCACTCATCCCTCCCACTGCTTGCCCCTCTTTCCCTTGCCCCTCTTTCCCTCGCCCCTCTTTCACTCATCCCTCCCACTGCTTGCCCCTCTTTCCCTCGCCCCTCTTTCCCTCGCCCCTCTTTCCCTCGCCCCTCTTTCCCTCGCCCCTCTTTCCCTCGCCCCTCTTTCCTTCGCCCCTCTTTCACTCATCCCTCCCACTGCTCGCCCCTCTTTCACTCATCCCTCCCACTGCTCACCCCTCTTTCCCTCACTCTTCCCACCCCTCTTTCACTCATCCCTCTTACTGCTTGCCCCTCTTTCCCTCGCCCCTCTTTCCCTCGCCCCTCTTTCCCTCACCCCTCTTTCCCTCACCCCTCTTTCACTCATCCCTCCCACTGCTTGCCCCTCTTTCCCTCGCCCCTCTTTCACTCATCCCTCCCACTGCTCGCCCCTCTTTCACTCATCCCTCCCACTGCTTGCCCCTCTTTCCCTCGCCCCTCTTTCCCTCGCCCCTCTTTCCCTCACCCCTCTTTCCCTCACCCCTCTTTCACTCATCCGTCCCACTGCTCGCCCCTCTTTCCCTCGCCCCTCTTTCACTCATCCCTCCCACTGCTCGCCCCTCTTTCACTCATCCCTCCCACTGCTCACCCCTCTTTCCCTCGCCCATCTTTCCCTCGCCCCTCTTTCCATCGCCCCTCGCCCCTCTTTCACTCCCACTGCTTGCCCCTCTTTCCCTTGCCCCTCTTTCCCTCTCCCCTCTTTCCCTCGCCCCTCTTTCCCTCGCCCCTCTTTCACTCCCACTGCTTGCCCCTCTTTCCCTTGCCCCTCTTTCCCTCTCCCCTCTTTCACTCATCCCTCCCACTGCTTGCCCCTCTTTCCCTCGCCCCTCTTTCCCTCACCCCTCTTTCACTCATCCCTCACACTGCTTGCCCCTCTTTCCCTCGCCCCTCTTTCCCTCACCCCTCTTTCACTCATCCGTCCCACTGCTCGCCCCTCTTTCCCTCGCCCCTCTTTCACTCATCCCTCCCACTGCTCGCCCCTCTTTCACTCATCCCTCCCACTGCTCACCCCTCTTTCCCTCACTCTTCCCACCCCTCTTTCACTCATCCCTCCCACTGCTTGCCCCTCTTTCCCTCGCCCCTCTTTCCCTCGCCCCTCTTTCCCTCACCCCTCTTTCCCTCGCCCCTCTTTCCCTCACCCCTCTTTCCCTCACCCCTCTTTCACTCATCCCTCCCACTACCTGCCCCTCTTTCCATCGCCCCTCTTTCCCTCACCCCTCTTTCCCTCGCCCCTCTTTCACTCATCCCTCCCACTGCTTGCCCCTCTTTCCCTTGCCCCTCTTTCCCTTGCCCCTCTTTCCCTTGCCCCACTTTCACTCATCCCTCCCACTGCTTGCCCCTCTTTCCCTCGCCCCTCTTTCCCTCGCCCCTCTTTCCCTCTCCCCTCTTTCCCTCGCCCCTCTTTCCCTCACCCCTTTTTCACTCATCCGTCCCACTGCTCGCCCCTCTTTCCCTCGCCCCTCTTTCCCTCGCCCCTCTTTCCCTCACCCCTCTTTCACTCATCCGTCCCACTGCTCGCCCCTCTTTCCCTCACCCCTCTTTCCCTCGCCCCTCTTTCACTCATCCCTCCCACTGCTCGCCCCTCTTTCACTCATCCCTCCCACTGCTCACCCCTCTTTCCCTCACTCTTCCCACCCCTCTTTCACTCATCCCTCCCACTGCTTGCCCCTCTTTCCCTTGCCCCTCTTTCCCTCTCCCCTCTTTCACTCATCCCTCCCACTGCTTGCCCCTCTTTCCCTCGCCCCTCTTTCACTCATCCCTCCCACTGCTCGCCCCTCTTTCCCTCACTCATCCCACCCCTCTTTCACTCATCCCTCCTACTGCTTGCCCCTCTTTCCCTCACCCCTCTTCCCCTCAACCCTCTTTCACTCATCCCTCCCACTGCTTGCCCCTCTTTCCCTCGCCCCTCTTTCCCTCGCCCCTCTTTCCCTCGCCCCTCTTTCCCTCACCCCTCTTTCACTCATCCGTCCCACTGCTCGCCCCTCTTTCCCTCGCCCCTCTTTCACTCATCCCTCCCACTGCTCGCCCCTCTTTCACTCATCCCTCCCACTGCTCACCCCTCTTTCCCTCACTCTTCCCACCCCTCTTTCACTCATCCCTCCCACTGCTTGCCCCTTTTCCCCCGCCCCTCTTTCCCTCGGCCCTCTTTCCCTCGCTCCTCTTTCCCTCACCCCTCTTTCACTCATCCGTCCCACTGCTCGCCCCTCTTTCCCTCGCCCCTCTTTCCCTCGCCCCTCTTTCACTCATCCCTCCCACTGCTCGCCCCTCTTTCACTCATCCCTCCCACTGCTCACCCCTCTTTCCCTCACTCTTCCCACCCCTCTTTCACTCATCCCTCCCACTGCTTGCCCCTCTTTCTCTTGCCCCTCTTTCCCTCTCCCCTCTTTCACTCATCCCTCCCACTGCTTGCCCCTCTTTCCCTCGCCCCTCTTTCACTCATCCCTCCCACTGCTCGCCCCTCTTTCCCTCACTCATCCCACCCCTCTTTCACTCATCCCTCCCACTGCTCGCCCCTCTTTCCCTCACTCATCCCACCCCTCTTTCACTCATCCCTCCTACTGCTTGCCCCTCTTTCCCTCACCCCTCTTCTCCTCAACCCTCTTTCACTCATCCCTCACACTGCTCGCCCCTCTTTCCCTCACTCTTCCAACCTCTCTTTCACTCATCCCTCCCACCGCCCGCTGAACATCATAATGTAGTGTAGGAAAATGGGTGTTTGTGGAAAACTCGCCATATATTTGAAATGGTATATGTTAGAAGAATAACAAAATGGCTAAAACCTCTTCGAGATTCCGCTTAATCTTTCAGTGATAGTTTCGTGAAAATCGGCCAAGTAGATTCGGAGATCTCGCATTGCAAACTTTCAAACTCATCTATCATTAAGCCTTTTATATATATAGATTGTAATAGCGAGGTTTGTACTATTGTCTGAGGAATGTAATGGTGATTCTAAGTCGTATCGTAGATTTTGCTTATCAATCATATTTCTTCGAATTTTGCATAAATACTCTTTTGCAGTTTTATCATTCATTACGAGAGTGTTGCCATAGCAATGACTATTTTTGGACTCAGATTTGGTAAATTCTAATACATGCATTTTTTGTCACAAAAAATGTGATCAGTTGGATATTCCGTTCGAATGTGTTTGTAATATTTTATAACATTAAATTATGAAATTTTGCAGCACAAAATAAATGATTAAATGGAAAGTAGGCATCATAAGTTCTGTTTGGATCGTCTTGTTTTCAACATTGGTTCAGTTCAGAGTTGAGTTTTGACAATGTATCAGTTCATTTTGGTTTAAGCAAAAATGTAAGTTATGTATTATTTACTTCCTACTTTGAAAAATTTCATTGTAAATCCTGATGTTATTTGTGCTTTACCAGAATGAATTTCTGATTGTTAAGATAAATGTTACTACATTGCATGAAAAATCACAGTAGTAGACATTTATCTTAACACCTTTAACACAGTTTCTCCACTTCTCGATGATCGTAAAAAAGGCCTAGAAAGCAGAAATGGAAACAAACTTTAACCCTGCTCTTCATTAATTGCTGATGACAATGAGTCCATTATCGTAAAGTCTGATCCAGGGGATGAATTTGACAATTTCTATGAGTATGATGTAGAAGGTCAGGCATTTCGTGGTTTTTAAACTGCAATTTAGAAAAATACCATTCTTAAATGTTTTTAAAATTTCCTTTGATCATTTTTGTAGTTTTCGATAGATCTTATGTTATCTTTTTAAAAAATATTTCATGTAATAAAATAAAAATATTTAATTTGTAGTTATTTGTTTAAAATTATCATTTTATAAATCTTCTAAATAAGGTCTGCTAAATAAATGATAAACAATTGAAGAGCTGATTCAAAATGGCGGTCATCTACAATGAAAAATACGCTGGAGTTTATAGTTCGCATTTTATTGGTGGTGGGAGTAATAAACCGAGAAAAATTGTACAGTTAGATTTACTTAAGTGCTATGAGAACAATGGACAAACACGTGATATTGTTCATTATACAGGACTTAATGAAGCAACGCTATGAATCATCTGCATTATCATCGTTTCTTTTCTGTAAATATGAGGTACATGTATGAAATATGCATAAACAAATAAAAAACAAAAAGCATTAACCAAAGTATAGCCATAATAAAGGAATAAAATTAAAAATGTCAATCAGCTTAGGTTTCTGGAACGCATCCCCCCATTTACCTTATTTCTTATTAGAAATTCATGTCCAACTAACATGATTTCACCTTACACGAAATGTTTTCAGAATGCATCTATCGTGTTAGTAGGTCACTAGGCGTACCTTAGTTTTAATACTTAGTCTACATCTAATATTTGACGGGTACTTAAGCTAGTGTATATATAAGCTTGAGGAAAAGGAAAGGTATTGATGACGGTGGCAATAAGGTGTTGGAGGAAGACCAGTGGGCAGTTACCATAGTTAACGAGCCGCTAGGTATGTCCAGGTAACACATGTAAAAACCTGGAAAGAAAAACAAGGTCGAAAACTTTTTGAAGTTTAGCTCTTCTTCAGCGACAGAGAGTAACTAAATCTAAGTGACACACTGGGTGGGGGTGTTAGGATGACGGTAATGTGAGAAGCTTGGTGAATGGAGGAACTGTGGAGTAATGTCCCGCAAACTTGTGTGTGTGAAGACAAATGAATGGTGATCACTGGCGAGAATTATTTTCCTGCATACCTGAGTGTTTTGTGTACGTGAGGTGAGCATGGTGTATAATGAAGCACAAGATAAAACTTTTTTTTCTTAGAAATTTCGTAAAATAGTGTAACATAAATCGAGGTGGCAAAAAGGTGTTGAAGGAAGCCCAGTGGACACTTACCAAGTTGAGGACCAAGTTGGTAAGCTGCTAGGGTCATCAAAGAGAGACATGCAATAAACACACAAAAACATGCTTTTCGGGTACAAGCATGCCCTTCTTCAGCGATGGAGAGAGAGTGTAACTGAAGGTGACACACTGGGCGGGGAATGACAAGGTGATGTGAAAATGTTTATGATTGGAGGAGATGGGGAGTGTGAAGGATGGATGGCCAATAGGGAGGGAGTGTTGTAAGGTAAGGTTAAGGCCAGGGGGAGATAAAGTCAAGAAGATGTCGGAGAAAGAGGGCAGGAGTGTCATCAGGTAAGGCACGAATAGCCCTTACATTGTAGCAACTATTGAAGGAGACATTGTGGGCATTGGCATGTAATGCAACAGGGAGGGGGCATCTGAGATTAATGCTATTCTGGTGACTGTTCATACGGACGTTTAACTGGTTGCTAGTGAGGCCTACATAAAACGCAGGACAGGGTGCAGGTGAGCAGGTAAATGACGTTTCGGGTGGTGTAGTTGCTTCTAGAGGTGATGGGGTAGGTGATGTTGGTGGAGAGACTGGAGAGAGAAGATAAGGGTATGTGGATAGGGCAAGTGAGACAGCGAGGTTTGCCGCAGGGATGAGACCCTATAGCAAGAGTTGCAGTACATGTGGGAAGTTCCTTCATCCACAAGATATTTCCCAAATTGGGGGACCGGCAGACGGAGAAGAGCAGGGAAAAAGGTAAAACGGTTGGTAAAGGGGGACTGGTGAGAGGTAGAGGTAAGAATTGGGTGGATACAATGGTGAATTGTTTTGAGGGCCTCGTGGATACCAGGATGGAAAAGTGTGGTTAAAGTGAGTGAAGGGGTTGATGAAAGGATAGTGGGTGTATAAGGATGGGATGTATTGGTGGTAGGCGTGATCACCCTATGGATCTGTTCACGGACCAGGTCCGGAAAGTAGTCACATTTAGATTTGCAGTCACTGCTATTTTGTCACAGTGACTAACAGGAGACTGTGACCGGTAACAGGTATGCGCCGAAAGTAGCAGGTATGGAAGTCACAGCCAGTCAAAAATTTAGTCACCGCCCGGCCGCCTGTCACAGATTGTTACTGCTGGCTCGGTGGAACAGGAAGGGTGCAGTCCCTAGTCCCACTCCCATTCACCCGAGTCCCAACTTGCTCCCAACGGCCGAAAGGAACTGTGTAGAGGGAGGGGATGTAGGCACTGTTTATCTACTCTGTGTTGTCTCTGACTCTTGAGATGAATAGTTATTTTTATGTGTCAACACTTGAATGGAAAGGGAAAGGGTCTTCTGGTCTGGGCAAGTGTTTGGTTCAGCATTTTTTTAGAACAATATATAATGAGAGTGAGAGAAAATCACTTATCTGACATCATTGCACAAACAAGCCTACTCAAAGATATTTACGAAAGTATTATGTAATTCAGAACGCAGTATTTTATTATTTTGTTGCGTTTTCTAAATAACAGTTGATTTCAAACCAATTATATTTTTTGAAAATTTGTATTTTGGGTGGGGGGTTAAAGCTTTGTGATGACATAAATGGAAGGGGTGTGAGTTTTTGTGACGAAATATGATGACGGAGGAAAGGGGCGGTCAAAAATCCGCCAAAATTGCGTGCTGTCATTTATGGACGACCCCTCAGTGCAGTAAGGTAACTCGTTCAACGAACGTTTGTTGAACTAATCTTCACTTTAACGAATGAATTTAATTTTATGACTTTACTTTTAGTCTAAAATTTTGTTTACTTTAACGAACTAAATAACATGTAAGGTAGAGGCGGGTAAGAGTACGCACTTAGTATCTTTTGGGTCGTAATTTTTTTTCTATTATGGATTTTCAAATACTGATGCTGCAGGAGGAAAGACATATTATCTAAGAACCATTTAGGGTAAAAGGAATAATTAAGAATTTAATAGTCTAAATGCAACGTGCATTTCTTTCAAGCTTTGCAAATGTGTACTCTAAGGCGCCTTATGCAGGTAAGAGTACGCATCTATTACATTTTTACTTTTAATTTATTTTTAATACAAGAAGTAGATATACACCAAAAGTAAATGCAATTTTGATATTTCAGGCAGTACATAGTGTTTGGCACAGTTAACAAATACTCGCCAACATGCAGAAAAACCTATTTTTAACAATAGTCACAAATAAATCCTCCATTTCCTTCATAGGACGTACAAAGTTCATGCCACCAGGTACCGCATTCTCCACATTTGACCCAGTCATCATGGTCAAACGATTCATCACATCCTCGGCAAATTGTCACTTCAGAAGTGGTCGGGTCATCGCTAGATTGCGAGAACTCTAACTGAAGGTTCCGCTTGACGGAAGGTTTTGGTTTCCTTGTCTTTGCATTTTTTCTCAATCTTTTTCTTTCATTCTTTCTTGTCTTTTTTCTGCTCTTTCTCTCGCCCTTTCTAGTTTCTTACGCTGGTCTTCATCCTTTTTAATTTTTTTCTCCAATTGTGCATTCCTGTAGTGAGATGAAGACAAAATTTCTGATTTCTGCCCCCTTCTTTTTTTGTCTCTGGCATTTTGACAAAGGGTAAATAGAAGAAATTGGTATTTTATCACTAGAGGAACTACCTTCTTGTTGAACTACATCCATTTCATTTCTACTGATAGTTCTCCGTTTTCCCCATCTTCCATCTCTACGTGTTCCTCATGTCTTTCTACGCCTTGTGATTGTTCATCATCGTCACAAATTGGTATTTTAACATGAGTGGATTCTGAAGCCAAAAAATCTTCATCTGAGAAAACATCGGGGTTAAACGGATAGATACCGGTTTCAGAGAAAGATTTCTCAGCCTTTGCAGCTGTTGATACTCTTTTAAACGCAGCATTGAATAGACCAGAAACTTCCATCTGAGTAATGACCATTGTTGGGTGAGAACACATCGATTTATCAACTTCTTCTGCGTAGAATTTTTTAAAGGGCCCAAAAACTACTTTGTCTAATGGCTGCAACATGTGACTTGAATGAGGCGGTAATGACAAGAGAACAATGTAATTTTTTCTGCAAAACTCTACAGCAGAGAGGGAGCAATGGGACACATGATTGTCAAGAATTAGGAGGACAGGATCATCCTCAGAAGGTTTCACATGTTGAACAAAATGCTGCAGCCAATCCAATAAAAGTTCGAAATTCATGTAACCAGACTCAGCAATCATACCAAGGGTTCCAGTTGGGGCATTATTAAAAAGTTCCGGTTTATTCCGTTTGCGAGGAAAAATTAAAGCGGGCGGGATGAAATTCCCTGTTGGGCTAACACAAAGAACCGCTGTAATTATTTGACCTCTCTCTGCTGACTTAATTTTTCGGACTGACTTTTTCCCAATTTTGGCATAAACTTTGGGTGTCTTATCTATAGCAGTGGTTACTCCTGTTTCATCCATATTAAACATTCTATAGGGAGGAAACTTGTATTTTTCAAAACAATTCCTTAGATTGTCGAAAAATAGTTTCACTTGAACTTTGTTAAAACCCATGGCCCTGCCTAAGCTGCATTGTTCTGGAGATCGAAGAGAAAGACTTTGGTTTTTACAAAAATTGTACACCCAGTCCTTTCCTACTTGCTTTAGCTCATTATTGAAATGATTTCCCAATCCATTTGCAGATGTATATTCATAAGCCACTTTCATTAATGTCTTTCTAGTCATGCCATAAAACCTGGCATCCAAGTCTTGGATGTGTTTTGCTAACTCTGCTTCCATTTTCTCACTAAAGACTTTTTTAAATCGACCAAGCGATGCAGGAACAGTGCCCTGAAATCGTCAAAACAACAAATGTTACAAAATTGATTTTTGTAGATTTTATAGTAACTTTTCATATAATGAAATAAGACAAAAACTCACTGATTTCAATCTTTTCCGAAGAGCGGCTTCATGGACTCCTATCGTTTTGGCTGCAGCCCTCTGGCTATACCCATCTTTGATGAGTTTTTGAGCTTCATCGAACTGTTTCTGTGTAAACACTTCTATTGGATTTTCTTTGATATTTTCCCATAATTATAAATATCTGAAAGTGCAATAAAATCCACAACATATCAGGCATGAATTGTTAATGCTCGAAGAAGCATAATAATATGGAAAAACTGACTATAATTATGATATTAATTATACGTAGTGCAGTTTTTTGTAGGGCGGGTAAGAGTATGCACACCTCAATTGGGTGCGTACTCTTTCCCTCCACTGAGAATGTTTAACATTTCTCACGCTAGACGACAGCACTTGACTCACTTCACAACCATGACAGTGATATTTCATGCTCGAATAATAGTACTTTGCATTGATATAGAAGTAATTTCATTAAAGTCCTTCGCAGAAACTGGAGGTCTTAACTTCCAAAGTCAGAATATTACAATGAAAGTACCAAAAAGTGTTTCTTACCTATCAAAATCACAAAAATTCACGAAGGCACAAACCAGCTTTTCCAATCTACGACTCCACTAATGCCTCATGATCCAGGTATGAAGACTCACTCACAGTGTTGCCAATGGCTGAAAAAAATGCTGTGTACTCTTACTCGCCTGCATACTCTTACCCTCCTCTACCTTATCCAACTCAAATCGAAGAAACTCGGATGTTTACGAATGCTCTTGGGGTCACAAGGACCGTCTTGTTTACCCCTGAATTTTTCGTTTGCCCACTTTATCACGCATTTTTCCTAACGCCTGCATTTCTTGAGAGGTGTCACTGAATGTGTTGTTTGTTACTAATAATATATATACAAATTAAAGAGGAAATGCACTACGCAGTGTTTCCCACAACCATTCTATGCTTCAAACTTCAGTCTGTGACTTGGATTGACAACGTTCGGTCACATTCGTTTCCTCGCGATTCATACATAATCGTTACATCACGAGGATTTGTTTTCAAGCCATTGCCATGGCCACATTTATTGTACTTGCTCGTACTTTTCTCATGAATGTTCAACTTTTTGTTAATTATTTTTCTGGAGATGTTTTAAACCATGAGGAGTTCTTAATTCTTTATTGACGGTTTTGGGAGGTGCTGTACTATGGAGCTAGGAAAGCGGAGGACGAGCGGGCTGTGGCTGTTTTTTACTGAAATAGATCCCAAAACAGGCCTGGCCAAGTGTAATTTGTGCAAAGCAAAGTTAAGCTTCAAATCTTCTGTCACTAATTTGCGGAAACATCTTAGCAGAAAACACCCAACTGTGAAAATAGAAACAAAGGTAAGATTTTCTCATTAAAATTACCTTCAACATTTTTGTCATGTTTAGTTAACCCCTCAAGCGCGGCAACATTTTAATCAGACCCATCTGGGAGACCGGGGGATATTTAAATAAATTGACTATTCTGGAGCGAAGTTTTTTAAAAATACATAACTTTTCATCTTTCTAATGGATTTACCTGAATTTTTCTGGAGATTCCCACAAAACTATGTGTATTTATACAACTTATTTTAAACATCCCTATTTTATTTATTCTTTTTACGTGAAACAGCGATGAATTATTAGGCGTTATTTGCCAGCGAAGCGATAATAGCGGAACGCCTTATGGGCACGTCTGGTCCGTCCATCCGTCTGTCGTAACTTTCATCTCCTAAACCGCTGGATGAGTTTTAATTTAATTATATTTGAGTGATCTTAAAACTTATCGCCCAATTGTGGTTTTCAACTGAATTCGTCAATTAGAACTTCCACTTTACACAATTACTTTAATAATCTTATACTAGTATCTCGTTAACCTTCCGGAAGGTGCGCTTTTTTTGCCTCACGACCGGGCGCGCCGTTTACAAAGTAAACGTATCAGTATTATTAAAAAATAATCATTATTATAATAAATAATACCAAATTATGGATTGAAAAATCAAGAACATGTATTTTACTGATGTTTAATACAAGAATATTAATATTTACATTTTTAAAACTATTGTTAATTATCATCATTATGAGTCTTGTTGCTCATCGTCTCGGCTTGTACATAGGACACAAGTAATTACATTTTGAGCATGCTTTTTGCAAATGAACCTCCTACATTCGGAACACTTCATTGTTGTGACAGCATTCTTACACACTGTACATCTTCCGCATTTTCTGACATTATCTTCCTCATCTTCTTTCTCTTCTACCCGGTATTTTGCTAGGAATGTGTGAATATCGGAAGGAAGAGAGTAGATAGCCGCTCTTGAAGTGAGGTGCTCTTTCTTTATATTTATTGCTAAATCTTTCAGGAAAAACTGTCTTCGGTACTGATCGGAGTCTGCATGTTTGGAGAAATACAATATTTGAGCGTTTATGCCCGCTATATTCATCAAAGCAAAAAACAAAGCGAGTGGCCATCTCTTTGTAATCCTAGATACAGTGTAGGCCGCACACATTTTATCCACAGTGTCAACAGCACCTTTAGTCGCATTGTATTCTAATATAATCTCAGGCTTTTTTGTTTCCTCATCAATATTAGGCAAGTCATGCATAGTAGATAATAAGATGACAGCTTTGTTAGGGCGAGGTACGTATGATACAATTGTCGTATCGTTTTGAAAACCGAACAAAGAAGATCCAACTTGTCTGCTTTTCTTAGGTAGAAATTCTGATGAAATTTCTTTTTTGTTTTTGCACATTGTACCGATAAACGTCATCTTTTTTTATGAAAGGTATTTAGCTAATTCATAGGTAGGGAACCAGTTATCAGTTGTTAGATGCCTGTTAGCCCACAATGTTTTTTTGCTTTGTTTTCATCGCGCTGGTAACAACAGTTTTTCTCCACTTTAGCGAGTCTTCGATTTTAGATAAATCCACTGACGGTTGAACTCTTTGACCTTCTTTGCTTTTTTCCGTGAAAGGAAGAACTTTAGCCCCTTTACCAAAAAAATAATCGTCGCTACATTCCTCATACGCACTTTTGGGATCACTTTCAGAAACCTCCTGCTCCGACTGAGTGCGGTGATCACTCTCCTGAATTTCCTCCTCTTCATAATCGGACCCAATATCTTCATCAATGGATTCTTGCTGTTCCTCGTCAAGAAAATCCACAAGATACTGGATTTCAGCAGTAGCCATACTTCTGGAACTGTGAATCGGAATAGAACATGGAATATTCTAACTCCAAAAATAGGAAATTGGATAGGATCTAATTAATGAAAAATTTACGCTAGATTTGCAAAAATTATTTAATATTATTTATTATATAATGTAAGAACGAAAAAGTAGAAATGGAAGCTCGTTTATTGAATAAATATACTTACGTAGTAGGCTTCGACATGTCCACGAGCAGGCGCGCCGTTTTCTAAGTTCACACGCTCGGGTCACCCTCCGCTTCGAACTCTTTTCACTAAGACTGGTAACGGAATTTTTCGCTGACATCCACTTTCCTTGAAGTACAGAAGAGTACTGAAGGAATACAGAAAGGATTCTGAGAGATCCCCTAATGGTAAATAGCTTTCCCCTGCCATAAACCCAAAACCGTTTACTTTGTAAACGCGCGCCCCCGCCGGAAGGTTAAATGGCATCTGTAAAGCAACAATGAAATAGCAAACTTTTATCTCTCTAGCTCTTATATGATCTGTAAGGTATAGATTAAAAAGATTATTCGAATAGAGAACAACATTTACTACAAGAAGGTCCGCGAGGCTACATAATTACGAGTTATAGTTTTGTAGAGAAATATTCGAGAAAATCCAGAGAAAAACATCGCATATGTTGTTTACATCGATCTCTAAGACGGTTCTCTCGGCAAACAACAATTAAAAATCTATATATTTCTCCCCCATTCTCTTATATTATCCGTGAGGTATAGATTAAAAAATGTCTTGAACACCCCACATATTTCCATGTGTAAAGCAAGGTTCAGCCATAAAAATATCAACTTTGGCTAAGGTTTGGCCTTGCGATTTATTTACTGTATTGCCATAAGAGTTTGATTACGAATTGTCTGGGATGCATGTTAAAAGGAATTGCTGGATCATTTGACGTTTCAATTTTATACGTGGGAGAAAATGAATGATTCCAGCCATAGAACCAGTAATGACTTCCAATAATTAATTTAATTATTTATCACATTTAATTAATCAATCATTCATCATTCTCTTCCATATTTTCCAATCATAAAATGCACTATGTGACTCTTATTGAAATTAAATAATCGTACATTCAGTTATCGAGTTAAATCATTATGTTCTCTTTCAGATTCAATGAACTTCATTGCATTGTAACTTTAATTGCAAATATGAAAGTTTATTTACTAACATTAATAACTGTATATTGTTGTTAGTAACCATACAAACTCTGTAAACAAAACATTTCTCTTTGTGTAATATAATTGAGATAATTATTATCTGAAATATACCTAATGTTCTACTATTTAATTTTTTTAATTTTCTTGCTCACTACTTCACTAGTCACCGATTTAATATATACTACCTACCACCAGGCTACTAAGTAAGTACTCGTTATCGGCCGATACTTGGTTTTATGGCGTTACCACTGTCACCAACTCCACCAGCACAAGGTCAATACAATGAGAAAGTCACTGGTGACTCAAGTAACAGGTATGAGTCACAAGTATTTTTTTGTCACAGGAACAGTTTGTCACTGTGACAGGAAAAAAGTCACAGTCCCCAACTCTAGTCACATTTGAGTAGAGCATCCTCGAGGACGGAGTAATACTGTAGAAGAGACGCTCGATCAGAACAAATTCTCCATTCACATCTGGCAAGGACATAGGGGATAGAGGTTATGGTATTAGGGGATGGCAGCTATCAAAGTGGAGGTATTGGAGACTGTTGGTAGGTTTAATATGAATGCAGGCAAAGATTTTACTGTCTTGGATGTAAAGGTCGACATCCAGGAAGGTGATATTGGAGGTGGAGGAACGGTGGGTGAAGGAGATTGACGGGTAGTATGAAAGGAGAGGTGCGAAAGAAAAGGAAAAAGTCGGATCCATGCGTCCAAATGAGGCAGACATCGTTGATGTTTCTCAGCCACAAAAGTGGTCTGAAAGATATGTTAAGGAAGAGGCTCTCCTATTCTCCAAGGTAACAATTGTTGCATGAGGGTGCCATTCAAGTGCCCATCGCAGTACTTCTAATTTGAAGGTAGTGGCGCCCTCCGAAGGAGAAGTTGTTCATTTTGAGCACCATTTCTGCCAAGTATAATAAGAAATGGGAGGATGGTCTTGCGTTGGGTGATCTTGAGTCCAGAAGTTTACTAAGGGCAGAGAGTCCATCATTGTGGGGGATGTTTGTGTAGAGGGAACGGACATCGATAGTGGTCAAAATGTTATTGGGTGGGAGAGGAAAGGTGAGGTGTTTGAGGAAGTGGTTAGTGTCTTGGATGAAGGATGGAATTGATGAATGAGAGGTTGTAGGTGGGAGTCCATATATGCGGAGATTTGTTCTGTAGGGGAATTAAAGCTGGCAACAATGGGGCGGCCATGGATGTTAGGTTTATGGATTTCTGGGAAAAGGTAGAATGTGGGTGTGTGGGGTTTTTTGGGGATCATTAGAGCAATGGCAGAATCAGAAAGGCCTTCCTGTTTTCCTGAGGACTGAAGATAGGATGATATTTGGGAGGAGTGGTGGTCTGTGAGATTGGAAATAAGGTGATGGTAAATCTTTCGTCGGAAAGTTGGTGCACGGCTTCCTCATTGTATTTGGCGTGGTCCATCACAACTGTGGTGGTGCCCTTGTTGGCTGAAAGGACGATGATATGGTCAGTATGTCTAAGTGTAGGAATGGCATGCCTTTCACATCTGGTAAGATTGTCTGTGTGGTTGATTAGGTCAGAAAAGTTGGGCTGGGAGATTCTAAAAAAGATATAATTGAGGTATAGTTAGACCGGGTGTTGGGAGTGAAGGGTGGATGGATTGTATTGGGAAGGAGGTTTGAAAATGGAAAAGGTGGGTTGAAGGCCGGGAGGGAGTTTTGGGTTGGCAGAGGTAAGAGGGTTTTCTTTGAGAGGACTGGTTTTTAGATGAGGTGTGAAGGCAAAGGACTGAGTGTTGGCAAGGAGGTGAAAATGATCAAATTTGGTAGTAGGACAAAAAGAAAGGCTGTGGGAAAAAATTCCTTCTCAGCAGGGGTGAGTACGTGGGAAGAAAGGTTCATGGCATCATCTGGTTGGCAGAATGTGGAGGAGGTGGCAAGGGTGTCTGAAAAATAGGAGCGCTTCAAAGTTTTGCGGGCTGGGAATGTGCGGGTCTTATTCAGGATAAAGAGTGATGATGGCATTGGGAATCCCAGGAGGTCCGCAAGGCAGGTAGTTGGGCCGAGGAGTGGTGGGTAAGGACATGGTTTGTTGGCCTTGCCAGCTAGTATGAACGGAAGTGTTAGACCAAGTTTGAGGTGCTGGACACAAATCAGGGAGAGTTTATGGAGAAGTCTGTTGCGATGTGTGGTGATATCTTTAGCCACATGAAGGAAAGTGGCATGAAGGTCAGATATGGAATTCGATGAATGACGAAGATGAAGAACGAGAGATTTACAATGAGCGAAGTGGGTGTTAGAGAGTGTGGTGTAATGGTGCATGGTGGAACGAATAATATGGAGCAAGGTGAGGTGATACATGAGGGCAAGGGAAGCGTGAATAATAATACATCGACTTTATTTAAGGGCAATATTTAGACCATCTGGTCCATTCTTACATATAACCCTGTACATACTACGAACACAGACAACCATGCCCTCGGCGGGATTTGAACCCACGACCTTGGTCTCCGTTAACAGATACACCACTCGTCTACCAAGGTCGGCAGGGGGAGGTGGGAGGAAGGTCTGAAAGGGGAATTCTGATTGTGAGACATTTGGGAGTGAGTCCAAGTTCAAGGCAGGAGTTGAGGAATTCAATCTGGCAGTTGAAGGAAATGTGTCTGCAGAGGTGATAACGGTGACGGGTCACTTCAATGGTGAAGGAAAAGGATAAGAGGAAAAGATGAAAGGAGAGAAAAGTAGAGTAAAGATAAAGACAAATAAGGAGAAAAAGGGCGGTATATATATTAACTCAAGGAAAAGGAAAGGCAGTAATGATGGTGGCAACAAGGTGTTGCAGGAAGTCCAGTGGACACTTACCAAGTTGAGGACCAAGTTGTTAAGCTGCTGGGGGCACACAAAAATATAAGGTATAGTAAAAACGCTCTATCGTAGCAGTGCGCAATAGGCACACTTACGGAATGATGAGTCCATCGTCGAGGCGGGACCGCCAATAGGGGAGGTGGTGTTTAGGTGTGAGCATTTGATGTGCAAACTTGGACTCATGTGAACCAAAGTTGTGTTACTGCACATAGGCTCTGACATTGGCTCCCCCTTAAAATTTCTCCTTCCCTTCCCCTCTGATGCATCTCCGCCTGCCACCTTAGAGCATGCGAGCAATACTTATTTTACTTTTAAACTCGCTCATTTGTTCAAGTAAGACTAACAATAAAATCAGTGTTAAAAGAGCAAAGTTTATAATGAGTATATTTATTTATTCATTTACTTAACCAGCACACTTTTTTATAATAATAGTATTAAAATATATGCTGAATTAAAATGCTAGTATAGTATGCTATATATATGTGCTATCAACCATTCATCTCTGCAAGATATGTGACGCTTACTCGTGGCATAACAATTTGATCTAAAAAAAATTATACTTAATAACATGTATTTATTTGATGTACTAAATGACTTGTAAGTCAAAAAACGCCACTCAAAAAATAATTTCGTAATCACCATTTCACCGTTACGTAATCACCGTTTTCTCAGGGATTAAAACCTTAAGCTGCGGAAATATAAATTACCTACGTGATTAAAATATGTTTTACCGATACTAATTCCTTCCCTTCTACCTCAGGTTTTAATTACACTCAGTATCACACTGAATGTCTTTCGTTGTCCAAAATATAATAACTTGTGTAGAAGGGATTTAAGGAGACAGTGGCTTGAGTGTGGAGCAGCACTTTAAGTCCAGAGCACGTTTCTAAATTTGGAAATTTTGCAAGTCCGATGCATTGTAAGTCTTAAGTCGATGACTGACTGTATTTCTATATCTAGGTGCACTGTTTATGCTCTGCCGATGTGATTTATGTATGAGGTTTTGATGTTTTCTCCCAAAAGAGTTCATATTTCCATCACTAAATACGCTGTTCCTGAATAGCATCTGTTAACGTGAGTCCTGTTTCGAAAAGAATGGAGTTAATATATCTGCCTCTAGGGGCGCTGTTCCTACTCTGCCGCTGTTTTTGAAATCTTCGCTCAAAAGAGTTCGGGTTTTTTGCAAAGCTAAGCCGAAAAATGTTTAAAATTGTTGGGAATTGCATGCTAAATTACTTGAAAAAATTGAAAATTCTAACGTAAAATGACGCAAATAGCGGGAAAACTTAAAATGAAATAATGTAAATCAAGGATTTTGCTTGCATTGGAATCCTAGGAAAATTGATGGAACCCTTATAAAATGTTGTAAATAGTGGGAAAACATACATTTCGATAATGTAAATATGGGGTTTTACTTTATACAGTAGATCATTAATTATTCAGCAATTGATTATCCGACTTCGAACATTATCCGGCGAATAATAGTAGAAGGTGGTTACAGTGCTCATCAAGTGTTCGATGTTGACGAAACAGGACTTTTCTGGAAAAAAATGCCTTCCAGAACATACATTTCTAGAGAGGAAAAATGTGCACCTGGACATAATGTTTCAAAAGAAAGACTAACTCTTTTACTTGGTGGTAACCGAGCTGGTGATTATAAACTTAAACCTTTGCTTGTGTATTTATCATAAAACCCAAGGGCTTTAGAAGGATTGGTAAAGTCATCCCTTCCTGTTATCTGGAAATCTAATAGGAAGGCTTGGATGACAACGAAACTGTTTGAAGACTGGTTTAAAAATTATTTTGTTGGGGGAAATGAAACGGTATTGTGTCTAAAAATTTGCCCTTCAAAATTTTATTACTGCTTGATAATGCCCCTGGTCATCCATCCTACATGGACGATTTCAATGATAAAATTAAGGTTGTTTTTTTTTGTTTCCTAATAAAACCTCTATTATTCAGCCGATGAACCAAGGTATTATAGCCTCCTTTAAGGCATATTATCTAAGGTGAACCTTTTCACAAGCCATTGCTTTTATAGACAGAGAGGAGAAAAATTTAAGGGATTTCTGGAAGGCATACAACATTTATAATGCTGTGCATGATGCTTGGGGGATTGTGAAGTAAACAAACTTAAATGGTGTGTGGAAAAACTTGTGTTCACAGTTTGTGAATAATTTAAGTGATTTTGAGTAGCCAGCAGAACCAGTGACTGAAGAAATTGTTGAACTGGGCAATAAAATGGAACCTGACCTTGATGTGACTGATGTGAGAGAGTTGTTGGACTCACATTTTGAGGAATTAACAACTCATGAATGAATTAATTGAAATAAGGACAAATCAAAAGACTGAAAATGTAACAGAAGAACCTGGTATTCTACAGCCTCCCAGAACATTTTCAAGGCAGAAAATGGTGGTAACTTTTAAGTCAATTTCTGAGGGGTTGGCAATCTTTGAAGAACAAGACTCAAATATAGAAAGAATTTTAAAAGTGAAAAGAGGCGTTTATGACTGTCTAGCATGTTATAGTGAGATTTTTGAAGAAGGAAAAAAGAAACTAACTGTGCAATCTTCTATAAAAACATATTTTTAAAAAGTGGAAAACCAGCTGTTTCTTCATTATCAGACGCTCTTCCATCTACCTCATCTGCACCCAGTGTCACTTATGTGGAAAATATGAACTCTGATGAAAATATTGATGAGTAAAAGTTGAATATGTATGTACATATATTATATAAGTACTCATTTTATTTATTTCATTTTTGTAACTTTATGTTTTTAATTAAAATTAACTAGTACGATATCTTGTTTTTTATTCTTGCTATTTTTTATTTTATTGTATGTTACATATCGTATACAATAAGCCATAATGTATACGTTATAATAAACCATATGTTATAGAGCATTCGATGTTTAGTACATGGTTTTCATGGTTAAAATGGCTGCTAACGTATACGATACATATCGTACAAGCTCATGGACGTCTGTCGACGACGATGAGTGTTCTGTTCGACCGTCGACAAGCACAACTCCGGAAAACGTTGCAAAAGTGCATGAGGCTATCCTGATAGACCGAAGGCGAACAATCCATGACGTTTGTGACATCGTCGGACTATCGTATGTGACATGTCAACACATTTTGTTGGAGGATTTGAACATGAGACGCATTGCTGCAAAATTTGATCCGAGACTGCTGAGCAACGACCAGAAAGACCATCACGTTGCTGTCTGCAGGGAGCTTCAAAATGAAGTTAGAGATGACCCCAACTTTATCTCCAAGGTCATAACTGGCGGAATGGGACGTTTTAGCACCGCTGTTTCATCGCGGCCAGTTCACCGCCGCCGTTTCATCACAGACCCCCAGTTCACCGCCGCTGTTTCATCGCGGCCAGTTCACCGCCGCCGTTTCATCGCAGACCCCCAGTTCACCACCACCGTTTCATCGCAGGGACGGTTCAGCACAGGCCGTTTCAGCGCGGGCCATTTCATCATAAGTAGATAAATTATTATTCTATTTATTTATAGGTGCAGTTACATTTATACGTGCTATTTGAAATAAATACTTTTATTGCCTTAGATGAAATTATTTGAATAATGTGTTAATAGATATTTTCTCATTTTTAAATTAAAATTGTTTTTACCCTTATAATTTTGTAATTTTAATCATAAATACTGGAGTTTGCAACATAAATGTTTATATTTACTTGAGATAATAAAAAATAATTTATGATGCGATTGATTCTGAATATAACTGTTGTTACACGATGGTGTTCGCCGTATATTTTCATGCTTTTTTATATTGTGTATCGTTTAGTGTTAGTTTACTGTGAGATAGCCTGTGGATATCATCGGTAACGATAATTTTCATTCGTCTCCTCCATTCGTTTTAACTTCGATTTTGCAAAGACGATGGATCGTAAGGATATGTTCTAAGAGTTATCTGATTTAGAAATCCATGCGAAATTGGTTCAATTCAGAAACAAATACATTAAATTTTTATTTTAAAATTAGGATTCTTTGTCGCCAGAAGCAGGGTTTATACCAGAAGTTTATATAAAGGAATTTATTTCAAGGCAGGGGCCTGCCAGGCTGAAATGTATTCAATTAAAATAATTTCATCTAAAGCAATAAAAGTATTTATTTCTAATAGCACGTATAAATGTAACTGCATGTATAAATTTAACTGTACCTATAAATAAATAGAATAATAATTTATCTACTTATGATGCACTGAATGGCCTGCGCTGAAACGGCCGGCGCTGAACCGTCCCTGCGATGAAACGGCGGCGGTGAACTGGCGGCGATGAAACGGCAGCGCTGAAACGTACCAGACCCCATAACTGGTGATGGATCTTGGGTTTATGGTTATGACCCTGAGACAAAGCAGCAGTCGTCACAGTGCAAGTCGCCAAATTCACCATGGCCGAAAAAATCACGTCAAGTTCGCGGCAATGTCAAGTCCATGCTGATAATTTTTTTGACATCGACGAGATTGTCCACAAAGAATTCCTCCCACCCGGTGAAACTGTCAATTGAAAGTTTTACTGCGACGTTTTGAAGTGGCTAATGGAGAACATCCGACACAAATGCCCAGACAAGTGGCGCAACAATGACTGGGTGCTCACCATGACAATGCGCCCGCCCACACGTCACTCGTTATTAGGCAGTTCCTGGCTTCCAAAAACATGACAGTCATCCCCCACCCCCCTACTCTCCTGACCTCGCCCCCTGCGACTTTTTCCTGTTCCCCAAAATGAAACTTCGGCTGAAAGGGCGATGTTTTGACACAATTGAGGAGATCCGGGCAGAATCGCAAGAGGTGCTTAATACACTCACACCTGCGGACTTCCAAGGATGCTTTGCATCATGGAAAAAATGCTGGGAATGCTGTATAAAAGCCCAAGGGGACTACTTTGAAGGGGACAGTGGAAATTAGGACTTAGTGTAAGTAATTTTTTTATGCACAAATTCCCGGAACTTTTGGGTAGCACCTCGTGTGTGTGTGTGTGTGTATATATATATATATATATATATATATATATATATATATATATATATATATATATATATATATATATAAACTTAAGGAAAAGAAAACGTAGTGATGAGGGTGGCAACAAGGTGTTGAAGGATGCCCAGTGGACACTTACCAATTTGAGGACCAAGTTGGCGGGCTGCTGGGGGTGTCAAAAAGAGACACGTAAATTAACACGCACACAAAAATGAAAGCTTTTTGGGCCTATGCCTTTCGTCAGCGATGAAGATAGAGTAACTGAAAGTGACACACTGGGCGGGGAATGACAAAAAATCATAATTTTTAGAACACACACTGTTGCCGGCATTCCTCTTGTACAATGCGCCGCTCTCCATGCGCATGGGAGAAGAGGTAGTTGTGTATCTTTACTCACACGATAGAAGAGGAAAGCCGGCAAAAGTGCATGTTCTAAACATTATGATTTGTTATATAAAATCTTGCGGTAATTATCGAAAAATGCCCATACACGTATGTTGTTTCTTATTTTTTTTGCATATTTCCATGTGCCTAGTTATTCTCTATCATAGTTTTTTGAAAACTTATCTAGCCGTCTATGTTTGCAGTAATTTCAGCTATTTGAAGCCAAGATTAGCACTAAAAATTTAAAAACCTATTTGGCTTTTTGAGAGCTCAGATATAAAAATTGAATATTATACAATCGTTTTATTTTCAAAATGTCATGACGATGCTGCCGTTTTCTGGGTGGTTTTTTAATATTAGTGGAAAAATAAAATCAAAAGTAAAAGCTGGCAGAATTTCAAAAGGCTGTTTTTTTTTAATAAGTTCAAGCTATAAAAATAAATCTAATTTTTTATTATAGAATAAGCGGGTAGCGAAATTATAGAAGCCGTAAATTCAGATGACAATATATGACGACCCATAAGGAAAGAAAAGATGCCGTGTCTTTCCTTTGGTTTATTTTATCTCACGACCAAGGTTTCTCTGCACAATACGCTCTTCAAATGAGGGGCCTCTGGAGTGTAGTTGTTGATGTAAAACAGAAGGGAAGTGAAAACAGAAGGGAGGGGAAAACCAGAATGTGTCCATTTTTGAAGCACTAGAACATCTGCTAATTGCGGGGAAGTGTAAAAATTGTCCATGGTCAGACAGTACCCTTTATTTAGCAGAGGCTTCATCAAGCTCATAACAATTTGTGATGAAATTGGGAGATTTGGCACATCACTTTCAATGCCAGTCCCTTTTCCAGTATAAATGATAGTTGACCAAATATAACCGGACTTTGATTCACACAACATGAAAGTCTTTATTCCAAATCTGACATGTTTCATCGGAATATACTGGATCCAGCCTAACCGTCCCTTATAAAGCATTAGACTTTCGCCTATCACATTTCTCTGAAGAGTGTATGCTCGCTTCTTGAAATTTCTTATTCAGGTGCTCATTCACTGGCCAGGGTTTGTTCAATTTCAGATTTGGGTGAGTGTTAGGATCATAGCTCTCGTTGTCTGAAAAGGGAAGAAATTTTTCACAGAAATGTATTGTCGATGAGACATTGTTTGTGAGAAGAAAGGAGTAACAATCACAGGATACTTGGTCCAGTATAACTTTTCCTCCGGTTTTACCACAATGGTTTGAACCATTGCAATAGCAAAAACAACACAAAACTCAGCTGATGTTGTGGTACGCCACTGGCTTCCGCCTCCAGAGGAACTTGGTTGCGCCCTGTGCCATTGATCAGCATACAAATTACTTTGCTGCACAATCATATCCACCAAAGAATCGTCAAAGAAGTAGTTAAAAAATTGCAACACATCGGTATAGGATTCTATTTCCACATTCATGGATGACTCTCCACTAAACTGAAATGCTGAAGGAGGGGAAGGAAGATCTATGGTGATGTTGATGCAGGTCCATCCAGGCACATCAGGTGATTCAGATGCTGTAGTTTCACTTCCAGAAACACTAATGTCTTCGATATCAATCCATTCACTGTCACTTTCACTATCCATTTCGTAAAAAATAAGGGTATGAAAAAAGTCAGAAAATCGGCATAACAGTTCCAAATAAAAAACAAATAATAGTGAAAGGGTTTCAAAGATAGTGAATGTATTCCGGAATAATTAGAATGCAAAAAAGTTCATAAAAAATAATAACAAAAGTTCAGCAGGTAACAAAAACTTCAATAAAAACTTCAACAAAGACTTCAACAAAAAATTAAAAACTTCAACAAAGACTTCAACAAAAAATTAAAAACTTCAACAAAAAATTCAAGAAAAACTTTGAAACTTCTACAAAAGATAACGAAAGTATTCCGAATGCTAATTCATAGAGGCACAGAGACCGACTGATGCCATTTTTAGGAGAGAAAGTCTCCTTCTGACCACAGATAAACCGTTGTTCCCTGTGTGAACGAGTCCTTTTTGGGATAAAAATATGACACCTGACTGCCTGGATGGGTCTATCCCTGGGTAAGAACCTTTGACCCGACCATCATCAACGGGACTACCTCGGGAAAAAATATTTGGCTCGACCACTGTGACAAGAGCATCTTGGGATAAAAGAAAACAGACCAGAGTGGGGTGGATGTGAACATCTCAGGATAAAGGAAATTGACAATGCCGCCACGAACGAGACTATCTCGTCCAAGCATCTCAAGTGGTTAAGACATTTTACCTTCAGGCCCAACAAACAAATAAGTTTTTTTGCTGTGATAAAAATTTCTGAATTTCATTTCTGTTCCTTAATCAATTTGACCATAGAATTTACATATCTTGCACTTAAGATTCTTATAATAATTTTTAAAGTGGATAAAAGTGAGTTTACATGGGAAATTGTGATGAAAGTTGATTGTTGCCAATTATCACTTCAAAACGGTTGTTTCAATATTTGTACTATAATTATATATGTTTAATTCTGTGTGGTGAAGAATAAAAATATGTTGATAATGAAGTAGGATATTTTTTAAAAAATGGTATATCATCCTTGGGAGTCCCTTTCCCAAGTTAGCTATTAGTTATTATTTAACACACCTTCTTTACATGAACCATTTCCATTAAAGTTGCAGTGGAATATCTCAGAAATTCGTTGTGTGGCGTGCAGTAAGGGTTGGGTTTCTGGCAATTCTTCTGATTTTGAAGACTCTCTGTCACCAACTGCTCAACAACCAGACTTAAGCATGTCTTCAAAGCTGTATTCACATCCTCGTCTTGCCATCCATGCAATGCTGGAATCCACTCCACTCCGACTACAGTTTGCATCAGAGAAGGATCTTGAGGACTGGACTTCAACTATCACTTCAGGTTTGCTATTATATCTTATTAACCTTTATCATCTGGCATTTAAATCCCAATTGTAGATCCAGCCGGCCAGTTTTTAATTGGGCATTTAAATTATTTTCTGCAGACTTTTACATTTCCTTTATTTACTCTCATAATAATAATGATAAATGAACAGAATAATCAGATTTCTGATGATAACAAATTACTCAATTTTTGTTAATCTGAAATTTTTACGCATAGAAAAATAATTAAAAATAGGTTACACTTATGTATAACATACAACATAATATTTTTATAGATTTTTTAAATTTTACAATTATATTCAAATTTATTAGCAATTACAATTGAATTTTAGTGTGTTATTCCTTAAAACAAGGGTAAATGCACATTCCTATGTCACATTTAGAGCACCGGTAAACAGTATGAGACTCTTTGCCGCGCGCTGAACACACTCAGCATCTTCCCTTGGAAAATTTCTCGACACATTACTCATTATCTCTCATTTCAAGGCAACCTAGGTTTGCTTATGCCTGCAATGGTCTTCCTCTAGAGCATTTAGGTGTGAGTTCTCTTCCCATACCCTCTTCTGAAAGATTCCTTGTGAATGCTAGTAGGAAGTCTCGATGAGATGTTTCTTCTCTGCAGGATGAGTGGATAATCCAGCTATTCAGTATCAGAAACTGAATTGTAGTGACACCTTCAAGGTTCAATCTGAGTGTACAGGATTTTCTAAAGGGGAATTTGTTTGTCCCAAGGAATGATCGGAAAAGATGACGTAATACACTTCCATTGCTCTAGAGTGGTTTTAGGAACGACGATGAAAGAACACGATAGGTAGGTCTGACCCCTGCGAGGGGAAATTTGTTTACACTTCAAGGAAACATGAGAAAATGCAAGGCAGCACTCTTCTATTACTCCTAAGTAGTGTGAGGAAGAACGATGACACATTTAGGTCACCAGAACCTCTCAAGTAGCAAGTATTAGAAAAGAATAAACAGCTGGTCCATTAAGTTCCCTTTCGACCAATAGAACCTACTTTTTGCCGGGAACTTAAGTTCCCTTTAGTATGATAAAGGTTAACAGACATGAACATCATGGTGTTTCAAAAATACTTAATAATCACTCATTTTTTACTTATCTCTTTGATCCCTTTGACATTTTTACTTTGATAAGATTTTGAATGCCATACCCTGATTTACGTCGTTTCAAAGTTACGTCACCAATAAATTGATCCTTTTGTATTGATTTGCACCGTTTTGACTTGAAGTTATATTTCATTTATTTATTTCCATTTTATTTCCATGCAGCCCCTAAACAGCCGTAATCGGCCTTTCACAAGGGGCTCATTAACATAATAACAAGGACTATCACAAACATCCATGCCCTAGGTGAAGAAAAACCCACCTAGGCGGGATTCGAACCCGCGACCTTCGGATTGGCAGGCGAGGACGTTACCCTGCCACCACCGAGGCACATTGCTAGAGGTCTAAGGTTCTTTAAAATTTCATTGCCACCTTCCTCAAGCTAGTATCTTATTAAAATACTAAATAAAAATCATATACTTTTTAGTCTACTTTCCAGAATGGAAATACGCTTATAGTTTTGTCATTGTGTTTGTCTGTTCACCCCCCTTATTAACTTTTGAACCAATACACCGATTTCCATGAAACTTGGTGGAAATCTCTTGCTACATGGGCTGAGCTCCCGAGGATAGTTTTTTTTGCGAAGATTGAAGTCCCGAGTTCGATTCCAGAAACTATTCTTCCCATTTGATTTACATGGGAATTCTGAAATCCATCGTGCAGGGTAATTTTCTTTTGCACATTAAAATATCTTAGAATCGTAATATCGGAGCGAGTTTTATAGTATTCTATGAGGAGAGGAATGAAGATTCTATATTTTATTGTAGAATTTTGCTTATCGATTGTATTTCTTAAAATTTTGCATAAATACTGGCAATTTTACAGTTTTTATCACTCATTACAAGTGTGTTGCCATAGCAACAACTATTGTTGGATTTCTAATATGTGTACACGTTATTTTTGCTGCACATATATGCGTGATCAATTTAATATTCCGTTCGAATGTATTTGTAGTATTTTATAACGCTAAATTATGAAATTTGGGAACACAAAGATCTACATATCTGCAATGACTTTAAAGCTATTTAAGCCAATATAAGTACTAAATAAATGATTAAATGGAAAGTAGGCATCATGAGTTCTGTTTGGATCATCTTGTAATATTCTAAAGAACTAGTTTTAATATTTATGAGCAATTTAGTTACAGCTATCAATTTACAATGAAACAGTGACATCATGTTATAGTCGCAGGCGTATTTTAAATATGTATCAAGTGTTACTGGACTAAAGTTGAAAATTTTGATTTATGAATGTTATTTAAATTCCATTCGTATCATTCAGATGCCGTTGACAATGGCTACTTGAATCATGCCTTTATAAGAAAGTAATTATCACCAGATTTCCAGTTAACATGTTCTTTTCATAATTTATTTTACCCATATTTTTGTTACTTCCGATATTTATGCCTCGGAATATCACATCAAGGAATACATCTGCACACGTTTCCTATCTGGACCCAACTGTGCTGCATTAATGATCTCAGTGCGTTGCCCGATGATGGTTAAAAGCATAGATAGTGGGATATTGAATAGTCAGGCCACATCCACCTTTTTAGTTCCCTGGTCCACAGCTTTCAATATTTGTAACTTTTCCTCAACAAAAAACCTTTGCCGTTTAGCTCCACGAGCAAATCCACCATTAAGCACTAATTATCAAAAGGAATTGACATTTAACACACTTCTTCTCACTCAATAACTTGTCACGCTTTTACACCTTCTTTCACCTAGGACACATCAGTCAATGGGGCGAGAATGCCGGAAACACAGGAAATACGTCATCATGCTAGGAAACAGGTTATGATTGGCTTGTTGAAAGCTTGATGCTAATTGGCGCATTGAAAGAAAAATTTAGCAAGCAAAGTTTGGTTCTAAAGAGGCAGATATATTATATATATATATATATATATATATATATATATATATATATATATATATATGTGTGTGTATATATATAATATATATAGAAAGATATTATTATATTATTAAATGGAGGTTCACTATATAGAGGTTTTACTGTATAAAGATACTTTTGATAATGATTTAAAATCAGGAATTTATAAATTATACTAGCGTAATTGCCCTTCAAATATGATGGGTATGCAAGGATTAAGTATTAAATTTAAGGCTCTTCCCATTCTTCCTCCTTTTCTCTCTTCCTCTCTCCCATCCTCCCTCCCATCCTCCCTCCCATTCTCCCTCCCATTTTCCCTCCCCCCTCTCTCCTCTTCTAGTCTCAATCTCGCCCTAATAAAGACCATTATATATCTATCTCTTCCTCCTCCTCTGTCCCCTCTCTCTCCCCCCCTTTATCTCTCTTCCTCACTCTCTCCCCCTCCCTCTCCCATCTCTTCCTCTCTGGGAGAATAGACTTCCTAGTATCAATCTCACCCTAATAAGGAACATTTTCTATATATCTCTCCCTCTGTCTCCCTCCTTCTGTCTCCCTCTCTCTTGTCTCTCTCCCTGTATCTCCTTTTTTATTTCTCTCTCCCATTAAAGCATTCAAAGTACACTTTCCTTACATAAATATTATAAGGATTGAGATGACAATAAAATCTGGAGGTTTAACAATGACATAGTCGGCAAGGTAACATATCGTTAAAAAATTTAAATTCTTCCAATAAATATGATTTAAACATAACTTCAGCAATTTCACATCATAGGCAAAATGCAACGATAAGAATAAAAAATGCTATTTATTTTCTTTAAAATGGTTCAGATCTGAAGATCGTAGGTCAATTCTTTCTAATTTTAATTTGCAAAACAGTAAAAGCCTGTAAGTCGAAAAATCGATTTTTACATGTTATATTATGGGAAAAAGAAATTATCTACTGGAGTCAAACCTGGGTCATTTTTTGGAGGATTTTTTTGTAAATCACTTTTACTATGAGAATCAGACATTCCTACCAAATTTCAATATTCTACCAACTCGGAAAGTTTGTCAAAAATAGTATTATAGCCAGTCATCAATGGTTCATATTAGTCAAGCATTACTGGATTTCTTAGCTCATTATTTAAAGAGATTGCAACGACTACAATGCTGTCTATATTGGGCATTCTGGTAGGCAGCTGAAAATTAGGATTAAAGAACATGCCCAATATTTTTGCAATAAGTCCCTTAACACGTTCACCCCTGCATGACTCACGAGTGAGTCACGCTTAGTTTTCCTACAGGGCGGTGCGACTCACCAGTGATTCACGGTGCCTGCTTATTTTTACGTCTATTCATGTGAACCCGGCACAGGGTTGAGTGTTTCAGTTATTCGTCCCGCCACATGAAAGGTATCAAATTTTTTTCTAATTTCTTATTTCGTAAATGGGCAAGTAGTAGTCATTTTTTCTAATTTTTTACTTCGTAAATGGGGAAAGTAAAAGTAAATATTTTCAAATTCGGTTACTTTCTATAAGTGGGCATTTTTGAAGAACTCGTGGTGGATTTGCTACATAAAAGTAAATGAAAGTATTTTCAATGAAATATACCATTTTATTTTTTTTATTATGTATAAATTTGCATAAGTAACTATAATATTTTTGTTGAGATTTTTTTAATTATTATTATAATAGAAAGAAAAAGATCCCTAGGAATGAATCTTTTTAAAACAATTTAGGCATAATGGTGGCTCTACTTCACAACTAGGACAATATGTCCTTATTTTTTTACATTTTTGATAGCATATTCACGACCTTTTTCCTGAGAAATACATTTGTAGCACTCTGTACACCTTTTCCTTGTATTTTTTGCAGGCCCTTCATAATTTTTGAGAAAGTGGAGCTTCTTTCTTGATGGCGTAACATCTCTCATTTCAGGTGTTTTATTTAGAAGCTCTTCAATAATTGCTTCGCGAAACTGCAATATGCTCATTTTACTTTTATTGCTCCATTTACGGTGAATTACCCAGGCATTTACGAGCACTGTCCCACAAATTAACTCCAATACGATTTTCCTATTCCACTTTATGGTTTTTCGCAGGGAGGAATAATAGGACGACATTTGGTCCGAATAGTCGACTCTTTTCTTCGCGATATTGTAGCTGTTGACAGCATCAGGTTTCAGTCGTTTGTTTCGGGTGTCTCCTTTCTCAACCAAAACACACTTGTGTTTTTTGCATGTAGTTAGGATTTGTATTGGTCTTTTATCAGTCCATTTTATGAATTTTATGCCATCCTTATTTTCAAGTCTTATAATTTCACCCCTTTTTTGTTTTTTGCTTCCGTTGGCAAATTCTTCCTGTTGCTGCGGACAGTACCACACAAAAACGTGTCTTTTTCCAGTAGTTCTTGCGCTAAACACACACTGGTATAAAAATTGTCTGTATATACAATACGACCTTCATTTAGAAGACCAGTCATTAGTCTCATAACAACGGTGCAGGCATGTCCTTTGTTGAAATTCCAGTTTTTCCAGAATACACCTCCATATTGTATGTAAAACCTTCTGGAAGACAGAGTTTTTATAATTTTGTGCCATACTTATGACGTTTGCCTGGTATGTATTGACGAAATACAAGACGTCCACGCCATGGCACCATGCTCTCATCTATCACTACTTCTTTTCCAGGTTTTACAGTATTCTGAAAACTTATTTTTATTTTTTCTAATATAGCTTTTATTTTTTCCAGGTGGTCTTCTGCCACAGCTTGGGTTTTGTCAGAAAAGTGCCAATTCCTAAGTATGTTCAGAAATCGGTCATGGCTCATACTTTTTTTATAAGTATATTTGTGTACATGGGATTATTTGACCTATAGAGATGAATTTCTGGCACATGCACAACACCTATAATTAGCAATATGCCAATAAATTTGTTCATTTCGTCGTGGGTAACTGGTACCCAGGCCTGTTGATGTTTTTTGGAGGTTTGTGCTGTGATTCCTTTTACAGTAGACTCACACCGCTCAGCGTACTTATTGGTTTCCATAATCATTACATTTATTATGTCATCAGTGAGGAATAATTTGTACAATTGGAATGGGTTGCTGAAATCTATACCTACAGGTAAAAACTTCATGTCTTCAGCATATTCATTTATTATTGGTAAACACTTTTGTCCCACTGGACCCCTTTCTGAGCTGCACTTTTGACTATTACTATTATCCAAATTTTCCTCATCACTCGACGTGACACACGTGTCTGTAGAAGAACCAATCTGGCTAGTAGGATATACATAATCAGAATCAGCTTCTGAGTCATATTCCTCTGATTTGGAAGAACAACAAAATGATCTCTTTGTTTATTTGTGTTAGATGATGCACCCAATATGCTAGGTTGATCCATTGAATCTTCTGACACCATGGAAAAAAGATAAATTGTTTTAGTATAATTGGAAGATTTCTCCACATTTATAATATTATTGTAAAGAACCGTGGATAATTTTGGTTATAATGCGTACACTTCATGACCCCCACGTTTCAGAGACCCTAAGTTCACTCACTTTTTAGGATGGGTTTCATAGAAGTGGTTAGGACAGTCGAGTACAATGAAGCCGCCGCTGCCTTCCCGCAGGACCGTGGTTCTGCCTTCCTCCGGTGATAGCAGCAGTCGTTCAGCTTTCAAGGTTGTACCTGTGACGCTTCGGGCTATGCACACCTTATAGCCGAAAATATCGAAAACCATAAAATGTTGACTAATACTAATGACTATTGCAAAAAATAATCACAGCATATTATATAATAAACTAGTTACTGTAATAAACCAGATGAATACAAACGCCTTCACAGAATATTATATCAGAAAATAGTTCACAAAACCTGACGATAAAGATGACAGAATAAGACGATAGACAGCTGATCTTTGACTGAGATACAAATTTTCAGTTCGCATGAATCATGGGAAATTCAGGCAGCCATCCCAAAAAAAATATGCCTGCCTGATCGAACATAATCTAAAATAAGCCCCCGGGGTGAATGTGTTCATTCACATTTCGCCAAACACCTTGCTGACTTCAACCATTCCTCAAATTTCACTCCCTCATTTTTACACTTTCATGAAAAAGGTTATAGGTTAGACTACTTAGAACAATTAGATATCATCCACCATCTAGATAATGAGAAATGTTCCCTCGCAAATAATCACCTCTTCCCCTCCCATTCCCTGCTGCTTTCTACTATTCACCTATTGCCCGTTCTCCCTTCCTAATCTCCAACCCAGCACTTAACCTTCTTACTGTCTTTCAACTGTTTGACGTAGTTTGTTGTTCCCATTGTTTTACTTTGTGCTACAATGATTTGTTCTTGATTGGTTTATTCAGGCTCTTACTTTGTGTTACATTGATTTGTTTTTTGATTGGTTGCTTGTTTCCCAAAGAATATATATACTCTGAGTTTGTTCCATTTTCTAACCTGATGATGACATTGTCACGTTGAAACCTAGGTCATATTTTCTCAATAATATAATGGAATTTTTGTCAAAGTATTGTTTTGTTCCTCAACATCATTGTCATTTCCATTATTAATTTCGCTGCAGACAGGCCCATGATTATATTTAAAGTGAGTTCTTCTATTCTTCACAACCTTCTTCAGTCCGTTATTACTCTTTCCTTTCTAAGTCTTTTATCAACTGAAAGCATTTCCTTCTGCTTTTGTCTTCAAATGATCCTTTAATGATGGAATCTATCATCAGGAAATGCCCAATCTAATTCACTTTTTTCTTTCTAATCATATTCTGCATTCAACTTTATATCCACTCCATTCTATCAAAAACCAATAAATGAAATACATGTAGCAATTCTGGTTGTATTCCATCATGAATGATTCACAGTACTTCTTCTTCTTCATTATAGTTGAGCTATACTTCCTTTTCTGTATCACAAACTTGCTAGGCTAGAACATAGCCTACCTCAGGGTTTACCTGGTATTTCAATTTATGCCTTTCATATTACTTAGGAATTAAATCTTATTTTGTAATTCATATGTAATAACACTTTTTTCATGTTTTATTTCTGTAGACTATAGCATTAATTAGGGTTATCTTTCTCTCCCTCTGTCTTTCTAATCCTTTGCCCTTCATCTGTAAGTACTCGATTTGTTGCCTCACTTTACATCATTTCAATATAACGTTGTTGCCGAATGTTCCCTCCATCCCCATCAATTATCTACTTAATTTCCTTAATGTTGATAAATATACCCTCAATTGTTGCTAAAGGAATTCTCAATAATAAAAAATTGCACTAAATCATCACTGCGAAATACTTAAAAACAGGGATGGAAAACATAACGTAACGATACCCGATAACATAATAGGAAACTCAATTTAATTTTGAGTGTGTTCCGATGTAATTACGGTCAATTTTTTTATTCTTTAAATAGCACAAAACCCTTAAATATGGCTGAAAGTACATCAGCGAAGAGATTTCATACAACTATCAATTTGGATGTTAAATTAGAAGTGCTATGCCGTTTTGAAGCTGGAGAGCAAGCTGTTGACATAGGACAGGTGTAACATTATTAACCTCATCTAAAAGAGCCTGCTAAATATTTTCTTCGACTTTTGGCACAAAATATTTCCCTAGAACTTATCATCTTTTTATATACGTGAATTATTATGGTCACGGAAAATCCGGTTTTGGTATACATTGTTTCACTTTGCATTTCTCAGGAATGCAACCTCAACATAAATCGAGGACTTCCTGTATTGTTTGTCTGCACATTTACTTCCACTTGAGTTTTTTAATGTTTATGAAGTTTTGGGGCATTTTTGGAACGTACTAAAATCACCCTTCGAACCAAACCCATCCCTTCAGTTTATTTATACTCCGCCCCACCCATACCCGAAGTTTCCTCACACAGTGACCTTGGAGTGCTCTTCGATTCCAAGCTCACCTTCACCTCACATATAAGAAAAATTTCATCCAAAGCCATGTCCCTTGTTGGCCTGTTGTACAGATTCACAGAAATCAACAACCTTCAGGCATTAAAATCAGTTTTTTCCGGTTGTGTCCCACCACTACTTGAATATTGCTCTCCTATATGGTCCACGGCATCTCCCACCAACCTTAAACTCCTAAATCCCCCTCTAAATTTCTTCCTAGCAATCGTGCGCCATCGAGTCCCCACTTACCGTAACTTGTCTCGCGAGGAATTGCTTTCAGTGATGGGTATTTCCTCCCTGCAATTGCGTCGGAAAACATCAGACCTAAAATTTCTCCATGGAATAATGAATGGTAAATACCTACCAAATGAACTTCTTACCTACTTCTCTCTTCACGTCCCCCCTCGTCCCACCCGCAATCCCAACCCCTTACACTTACCCAAATGCCGACTCTCCATCACCAAAAGATCTCTCTTCTATCGATTGCCCCAAACATTTAATTCCCTGGTTCGTTTGTTCCCTGTTATTGATATGTTTTCCCCCATCTCATCCTTTTCTGCACTAGTTACCCGGTCACCCCCATAATTCTTATTGTCTAAACGCTTTTGAATATATTTTTGTTTTTGCATTTTCCTGTTTGGAACAATTTAATATCTGTTCCACGATTGTTAATTTAATTTATTTTATTTGTTATTTTATGTTGTTATATTATGGATCCATTGTAAAAGGCCAAAATTTGGCTGTTTATGGACCTTTTTTAATTAAATAAATAAATAAATAAGATATTGTTAAGATGGTCAAGGTATTTATTTTTTTATAGCGATAAATTTTATGGAAATATTGTGGGTTGCAGAGATGGCAGGTTGAGCTAAAATAAACCTGTTTTGTAACTTGTAAACCAAATTTATTTGCATCTGTCATAACACCAGCTGTATATGATCGTATCCTGCATTTCCGGTCTTATTTTGAATGAAAAATGTGAGTGAAACTGAAATAATGATTTTTCTCTAAACACATGTGCCTCTTGCTCTTCAGAAGTGCCACTCAGGGCAAGGATCCCACCCTACAGGGGTGGTCTTTCACCCCTCAATTGGGACCCATCACAGGACATAACTGCTGCATGGTTTCTCCTTAGCTCCTTGAATTTTTCAAGCACAGTCATTTATGTTGTTTTCATGTTATCTTTTCATATCCATCTATGAAGTTTTATAATTTCTCTGTAATTTCTTAATTCACTTTGCTATCTAAGAAAATGCTCTGAAATTCATCAGTTCCTATCTGGTTTTTGTATGAATAGCATTACAAATTATTTGAAGAGATACGTGGAGATATAGGTATTTTTATTCCCTGAAGTCATTAATATGGGAAGTTGTAGAGATTTCAGATTCTGACATTTTCATTAGTAGTTCCTCAGATTCTGAAGATTTATACAAACCCACCATTTCATCAGAAGAGTATTTAAATGCTAAAAATGTTTTAAATAGGAGTGTTTGAGTCTTTTTGTTATTAATCGTCTCCAAATTTGAAAATTGGTGTGCCTAAGATTTCCCATTGGTACATGCACAAATTGCTTCTTGCGGTAAAAAAAATTTCAGAATATTTCTTACAGTTTGTCTGTGTGAGTAAACACTATATACCGTATTTCTCGGCATATATGATGCACTTTTCCAGAAAAATGTCCTCCGAAATCAGTCTGCGTCTTATATGCAAATTATTGTTCTCAATACAGCCACTCCCTGACTTACGTAAGCCCTGACATACATAAACTAGACCTTACCTAAACTTTTCCATAAGCCACAAACAAAAAAATTCCAAGTGCAAAAGTGCATACATATTACCGTATTTACCTGAAAGGAAGACGAGGCATTTTTCACAAAAATGCTATTAAAAATATTAGGTATCATCTTAGAATGGAGTATGAGGATTTAAGGTGAGAATACACTCCTATTTTAAATACACCATGAAACACCCAGATGTCAAGTATATCTCCGTTAAAATATTTACTATTGCATAAAATAATACACTGTATTTAATTAATTACTAGAATACTTTAAAAATTTAAGGTCAAATTTCTTAAATTGCTCCCACAGACCAACTTTGGCGGTAGGAAAGTGTTTAGAGCTGGGTAGGTAATCGCGTGACAAGTTGAAAAAAAATTACTACAGCTGGGCGGTTCCGTGCATAATATGAAACACAAAGTCATGTAGGCACCAATTAAAGTGTCTAGTAATACAATGTAAACAAGACTGATACAATCTAAACGTATCTACTACAATATAAACATGATGCTTTGCGTTTGGTATGCCAATGGCAGACGTAAAGGGGACGTGAGTTTCAGAGTGTAGAAAATTTATGAGAGCACTTGAGTAGTACATGCTTTGCTGAGTTTTAAAGTGAAATAGTAACAAGTTATTATTTATAACGTTTAAATAAGATACCCCAAACAAGTGGCAGATCGCGTAGAGAAAAAAGGAACTGCGGTAAGAGGGAATGTATCAAAAGGAATTAGAAGAAATTATGACAGAAATTTTAAGTTAATGGCGGTGCGCTATGCTGAAGAAACAAATAATTGTGCGGCAGGGAGGAAATACAATGTGACTGAAGCAAATGTGTGAAGGTGGAAGCAACCAAAAGAGAAACTTGAAGGTGCTAACTCAACATGGAGATCATTTAGTGGACCAAAACGAGGCCAATTTCATGCATTAGAAGAGAAAATTGCAAACTTGGTGCATATTGGACAGTAAACCGGTGACGTGGGATATCATTAAATTGAAAGCCCAAGAATTAACACGATTACAAAACATTCCACACCAAGAATTTAAGGCTAGTAATGGACGGTGTGTGCGTATGATGTGTCGTAATGGTTTTAGCCTGCGACGAAGAACTTCACTTTGCCAGCGTCTAACTTCTGACTTCGCGGACAAACTAATAACTTTCCAGAGGCATGTAATTCGGATGCAGAAAAGTCAAATTACCTTCTGAGCCATATGGTAAATGCAGATGAGACAGCCATTTACTTTGACATGCCATCCAATTACACAGCCAACAAAAAAGGTGCAAAAAATGTCATCATAAAAACTTCCGGGAATGAATAACTGCGCATTACTGTAATGCTGGCTGTATTAGCGGATGAAACAAAGTTGCCGCCGTATGTTATTTTAAAATGCAAAACAGTGCCAAGGGAGTACTACCAAATGGAATAATTGTTAAATGTCAAGGCCGAGGATGGATGTCAGCTGATTTAAAGGAGGACTGGCTAAACATAGTGTGGAATAGACGACCTGGAGCACTTTTAAGGCAGAGTGCAATGCTCGTCTTAGATCCGTTCAAAGGCCACCTTACGGAGGAAGTTCAAAATACCCTTCATGGTATGAATACTGACCTTGTAGTTATACCAGGAGGTATGACATCACAAATTCAAGTGCTAGATGTTGTAGTGATGAAGCCCTTTAAGGATTACATAAAGTCATTTTATTCAGAATGACTTTGCAGGGGCCCATGTATTAACTCCTACAGGGAAAATTAAGAAGCCACTTCTCTGTAATTGGATCATTGCAGCATGGAAAAAAATTGATCCCAATAGTATCTCAAGAGGGTTCAAGAAATGCTGCATATCAAATTCCATAGACGGTATGGAAGATGACTTGTTCGAATTTGAATAAGTTGTGATGAATGAACAGGACAGCAAGAATAAGGGAAGGAAACAGAGGAGAGGGAGATGTAAGTAGTAAATTTACTTTTTTTATTCATCCTCTTAATGTTAGCTTGTTATACATATATGTAAAAGTTTTTTTGTAAGTGAACCCAATTTTTTTGTGGTCGTCTTAAATTCAAGGTCGTCTTCCTTTCAGGTAAATACGGTATGTTTTAGATAAAATTAATTCATAAAAAAATAGGGATTATCTAAAACATAAATAATATCTTCAAGACTAGTATAGCTAAATGTGAACTCAGTAGTCATATTAATTAAGCTGTCAGAGTGGGTCGCACACGTCACACGTATAGATACCCTTTACCGATAGCACTTACTTAAATTTAAGTACAAGATGATATTTTAATTCCTAATAAATTGAATGCATATCCAATACTGATAAGTATGCATTTCAAATTTACTGCTCACTTACGGATGCATCTCTGTGATCTTTCGATAGTTGGCACTAGTCCTTGTCAATAGAATTTGTATCAGATGTATATGGTTATCCACACAAGGTAGTACAAAAAAATAACTTCTACGTAACTGTTGTTTCACTTTTATTGACTTACTCGATTTCTTTGCATTTTTGCGTATTCAGTCACCTGAAGCTTATAACTAATAGCGTAGGCGTATCCTTGCACTTTTGTAGCCATTGACATGTCAGTACACCTAACGGTATTTACCCTAGCTATTTACAAACTTTTTATCACATCTACCGCAATTATAATGTTCCGTGGCATTAATTGCGTTATTCAATGGGCCCATTAGGAACTAAAACATTTGACTAACAGCAAAATTGTAATTACTGCGAGCGGACATATAATATAGCGCAATAATAAAAATATGTAGTTGGAATTCACATTTCATAAGGTATTACTGCATATATTAATAAAATTTTCGTTATTATTATTATTCACATAAACGCTACAATTGGGAGCAGGTCCCGGTGGCAGCGGGCCCCCATCACAACTCAATGCATAATACCCAAATTACATAATAAAAATTGGGTTTACTTAATACAAAAATATAAGCTTTTTGATACCATTTCCTATACACTATATACTATTTCTTAACTTCAAGTTACAGGAACTCCCGTCACAACAGCTTAGGTATCACTCAATACATAATGCCAAAATTACATAATAACAATTGAATGTACTTAATACAAAAATATAACCTTTTTTGATACTATTTCCTATACACTATATACAACTTCTTGACTTCAAGTCATAGGAACTCTTGTCACAACAGCTTAGCTACAAACTACAACATGTTTCATTTGTTATTTGTCCATACAACTACAAAAATTTAGAATAAGTAAATAATCTTCATGAAAAAAAAATCGACCATAATTTGACATTAGATAGTTATTTGGAGTATTGTGATTAAATTATAACCCAACAATGTTTATTTACAATAATTAACGCCACTTGGTGGCGCAAGTCCTATATAAAAAAAACTAAATAAAATACTAACCTACAAATACTCATATTAAATATTAAATACTAAAGTTTTTAACAATTTTACTTTTAAATGCTTTCTCGGTTTGCGGAAAGGGCATAAGAAGTTCTTCAGGTAATTCATTCCAGTCCAATGCTGTTCTATTGAAAAATGAATATTTACCAACATCTTTTCTTCGAACGTTTGTACGAACTTTACACGAGTGATCATTTTTACCTTTAAATGTCAGGGTTTTAATCTTAAGTTTTAGTTCTTTCTAGGCCGGTTTACCGGTATACATTCTATAGAAACAAACTAACCTTTTCACTTTCCTCCTCTTTTCTAAAGTTTCTCACCCAAGTTCCTTTAACATATCTGTTACACTATCCTCTCTTTCAAAACGACCCATAACAAACCTGGCTGCCTTTCGCTGAACCTTTTCCAATTTATTAATATGTATTCTGTCATGAGGATCCCAGACTCCTGAAGAATATTCCAATATAGGCCTTACTATTGTTTTGTATGCTAATTCTTTAGCTTTCCTACTACTATGTTTTAAATTTCTCATAACAAAGCTAAGTGCCTTGAAACCCTTTGAAACTATACATTCTGCCTGAAGACCCCATGCTAAATCTTTCGTAATATGTATTCCAAGATATTTTATATTATCAACCTTCGGTATTTGTATCCCTTCCATATAGTAAGGAAAATTACTCTTTTTCCTTTTCATAGAGAATAGAATATGCTGGCTTTTCTTAACGTTTATTTTCATTTTATTTAAACATACCCAAGACATCAGCTTATCTTTGTCCCTCTGCAGTAAACCTCTGTCGTTTCCATCTTTAATGACTCTATAAATGATGCAGTCATCTGCGAAAAGTCTCACTTTTGAGGATATTTGGCTTGGTAAATCATTTATGTAGATTAAGAATAATAACGGTCCTAAAACGCTTCCCTGAGGGACACCTGAGGTGACATCTATTTCATCGGATAAACTATCTCCTATCCTAGCCCTTTGTTTTCTATCTGCTAGAAAGGCTTCTATCCATCGCACTACCCTCATATCTATTCCTAGTGCGTAAACCTTACTCAAGAGTAAGAGTAATTATTAATAATGTATATTTTAATGTTTTTGCAACGAATTACTGCTAATTATTCCATTTTGGGGATGTGTTCATTAGTGTTAGTACAGCCACTCCACAACTTACGTAATGGTTCTATTCCACAAACCTTTACGTAAGCCGAATTTTACATAAGTCGAAATTTTCCTAACTACCCACACAGTTTAGTACATTAAATAAGTCATTGGGAAAAAAATCATTTAATCATAGAAATTAAGGAAATTATTTAGACCCTGTTCTCTCCCTCACTTGGAAAACAGTAACCGCAAAAGGTTCCAGCCGTGCAAGCAGTGAACGGCAGTAATATTCCCGATAGGCAAGAAACAGTTGACTGAGCATAATACAAGTACCTTGTGGGAGATGCCATAGATCTTGAATACATTGTTGCATATAAGATCTATGGGAGATGTCAGTCGCCCAGACTCTTTACCGCCATAAACAGTATCCCTTTGCACACACCGAACTACAGTATATACTCGCATAATTTGCAACTTTTTGAGACTTATATTTTTAGCCAAAAATTAGGGGGCACAAATTACATGAGGTATGTTTTCGAAACAGTGTAATTATCTCTTGTTCTGAACATATGATGATTGTTTTCTTATAATTAATGGGGTCAGGCTCAACTTTGTGGAATTTACTCATAATGGAAGGATAACTTTGTAGTTTCCACAACTTTTAATATAACACGACCAGTTTCAATACGATCGTAGCATCATCAACCTGATGATGCTACGATCGTAGTGAAACCAGTTGTGTTATATTAAAAGTTGTGGAAACTACAAAGTTATCCTTCCATTATTGTTTTCTTTTATGTGTATTGCGACACTAGACCTGTTAAACCTATTGTGTTTTTAATGTGCAAGGTGTTCTTTGAACCTAGTTTCAAGCTTTTGTTTAGTTTGACCTATGTAGACTTTCTTGCAGTCTGAGCAAGCGATTTTGTATATGCCTGATTTTTGTATAGTCAGGATCGTGTCTTTTGGATTGTGTAGTAAGTTGGAGAGCATGTTTTCATTCACAAGTCCAGTTTTAAGATTCTGTTTTGAGAATATTTTTGATAAGCTGTTTGTGATGCCAGTGACAAAAGGGATTTTTACGTATTTTGGTTTTTTGGGTTGCGTGTTTGTGAGGGTAATGCGTTTTATTAAAGATAGACTACTCTTGTGTTTGCGTAAAATATTTTCTATCATCTGAGGGTCATAACCATTGATTTTAGCGCAGTTTTTGATATGTTTTAATTCTGTGAGGAAATCAACTTTAGAAAGAGGAACTTGTAAGAGTCTGTCTACCATTGAGTGGAATGGTGCTAATTTGTGAAATATGATGACTGGAATCAAAGGGAATTTACGTGTCTGTGTGTGTGGGTTTGCGGTAAATCCCGAACTTAATTTTGTTGTTTTGTCTTTTTAAGAGGAGGTCAAGAAATGGTAATGTATTTTGTTTTTCTACTTCCTGTGTAAATTTGATGGAAGAATATTGATCGTTTAGTTGCTGTACGAAATCTGTTGTTATTTTTGGAAGTATCAAAACTTGCAAAAATATCATCTATGTAACGTGGGAAGTAGTTGAAGGTGTTTTTGCATTGTTTCTCAAAGCTAACCATGAATAGGTTGGCTAAGAAAGGTGAAATGGAGTTTCCCATGGTTTTACCGTGGTTTTGTTGGTAGAACTTATTGTTAACTTGAAAAAAATTTTGGTTCATGCATAAGCATGTTAGTCATACTAATTCATCTACTGTTTTTGATGGTAAGTTTTGATCGGTTTTAGTTGCTGTACAAAATCTGTTGTTATTTTTGGAGGTATGGAAATATTTCTATTTTTCTCTTATTGACGTGTGATTGCTCACTTGGATTATTTTACGGATCAGGAGTTTTTATTTATTTCCGTTCTGTACACCGTAGTCTTCAAATTTCATTTTCAACAATAAGCTGATTGCCAGTGACACCACATTACGTTAACATAAAAATTACTTTTCACTGTTCCCTGAGGATTCTTATCTGACATGAGAGTTTTGGATATTATTGCCTCGGGTAAACTGCGCCTCATCAGTGAATAACATGTAGTGATGCAACTGGGCATGTGCATTAAACCATTATTACTGTGTGACAATTTGTCCTATGACTATTAATGTACATAGTGCATCTGCCTGAAGAACATTCTTTATCAGAGATATATTTGCTAGGTCCATAGTGAATAGAGAAATCTGTATTTTCACCTACTTTCGAACCATTGCAACATGTGTTGTCAGAAAATTGGTCACTTGACCAATATTTGAAGTCATGCAGTTCTTTCACCTTATTTTTATGTTTATATTTGAAAAATGTTTTATAACATTGGTTGAATGATGCTGCTTTTAAGTTTTGCTTCACGTTACTTTAATTCCAGTAAAAGTGTATGTAAAGTTATATGCTATCTGTGTTTTTCAGTATGCTGCCAGGTACAAGGGATCCAAGGACCACCAAACTTGGGTTCAATTTGGGCCACAACATCTCATGGGGAAGTGTTTGTCTTTGACCCCACAAACCTTCAGGTATATATAAAACTAAAATTATTTTGAGTCATTTCCTTGAATCCATCTCAGAATCTTTTTCATCTTCTAGGTCAAGATATTTTCCCTTTCGTCAGTTATGTCATAGTAAGTCATAGTTTGTCTATAACATACATTAAGCTCATTTAATGGTGCACTACCCTATCTGCCTGATTCGGTATACACCACCCTTTTGAACTTCGTTAATAATTTGTTCTGGAAAACTGATGCGAAATGCAAATTTGCCAAGTGCAAGTCCTATTTTCCCGTAAGACGCAATGTAAAAATAGGAGTATGGTTCCGGGTTTACCTAAAAAATTCACTTTTCATCATAAATAATTCAGTTTAACAGAAAATAAAAGAAAACGTAACAGCAAATGAAAAGCTAGCATCATAAACTGAAAAACATTCTTTTAATTACTTTCAAAATGTGTAATAACAAATTAAAACCCAGCATTACAAAGCAATAAAACTAGTTTACCTTCAGCACATTTTTGCATGCGATTTTCAACTTCCTTTGTTCATTCCACGGAAATGCTTTAATTTAAATGCATTAACTACTGAAATGGAAGGTTGAGTACATGATGCATGGATTTTTTCTTAGGTTCTGAAACAAACATTTCCAAGCTGCAAAAAAACACTAGCATTATAAAGTGGTAATACAGTAAGGGACCCCTTATCCGGCAAGCTTGGAATGTACGGATTTCCGGTTTTTGGGATTTTCTGGATTTGAGGTCCCCATAGGATATACAGTATATAGTGTGCTACATGTACATACTGTGTATAGTAGTGTATCCTAACCAGTAGGCTTAGTTTATCGCAATTATTGATGGTTAGAGTATATAATTATCACATTTTTCAATAGATAATGCGCACCTCAATATTTTCACCGTTCATTAAAATGTAGGCATAAGGCGCAGTCGAATAATTTTTGGTAGGTGTGATTTAACTCCCAAAAACATTGAATAACTAAAGGAAGGCATTATTTATTTAATCTAGTTTTCAGTTTTAGAGATCACTGCATATAGAGTCCTTTTGTGAATTTCCATGTTTAAAATGACTGGGTTTGAATACAGAAACATTTCATGACTCCATCTGTATAGTATAGTATTTTGTTTAAACTTGAAGAATTTTTAACAGCCAAACAAATTATATCAAAATTTCTATAATTCCTATTACGTTATTTTACAAATTCTACCTTTAAAAAAAATTTCAGCTCCGTAGCACATTCGGGAATACATGAAACTTGAAATGTTTAAACAATTGCGAATTTTTAGCGGCCGCATTGTTGAATTTTTTCAAGGTTTTCATTTTTTCTAGTTGGTTTTGCACACAACCCTACCAACGTAAACCATTTCGAATCTCCAGCTCTTCTGGAAGTTCCTCAACATTAGTATCCTCCTATCATTATATATAGACGTCCATTACAGAGGAGGATATCATGTATATACTAGTAGAAGGTGCTTGCATACTGCAAGCATTTCATTTCACCTTGAAGAGACATTAATATTTCAGAGAGATTTCATGGGAAATATTTCTTTTATTCAAAAGATTTCTCCTTAGGACAGATTTTCGTTTTTTCCTTATGGAACAATAATGGAGTAAACCCATCACTGATTTTTGCAATTTTAGAAATATTATACTTTTTCCACATTGAGTTAATAATGCCACACATTTCTACCAAATTTTAAATTTGTAGCACATTTGGAAGTGAAATAACATTTATCTAATTGTTTAAATTTAAATAATTTTTAACGGCCGCAATAAGAATTTCATGAATACGCTAAAATGTTTATTCCTTTAAATGGACTAAACTCTAAATAACTTTAAAATTTCAGCTCTCTAACTTGCCCCGTAGTATCTAAACATATACCTATATTTTTAAATTTTAGGAATTTTTAACTGCCAAACAAATTAAAATATCAAAATTTGTATAATCCCTATTTCGTTTTTTTACAAATTCTACTTAGAAAAAAAATTTCAACTCCGTAGCACATTCAGAAATACATAAGCCTTGAAAATTTGTTTAAACAATTGCAAATTTTTAGCGCCCGCATTGTTGCACATTTTCAAGATTTTCGTTTTTTCTAGTCGGTTTTGCACAAAATCCTACCTAAGAAAAATATTTCGAATCTCCATCTCATCTGGAAGTGCCTAAACATTAGTATCCTCCTATATATCTACGTTTCTTACGGAGGAGGATATAACATACTAGTAGTTGGTGCTTGCATACTGCAAGCATTTCATCTCAACATAAAAAAACATTCATTATTCATATTTCATCATTGCACATATATTTTTAACTCTAAATATTTCACCTCCGCAGCGATTTTCGTTTTCCCACATGTAAAAATAATAGTTTAAAAAACCCCTAAATGTTGCAATTTTAAAAATTTTACACATTCTTCATTATGGGGTACTGATGCTACACATTTTAGCCAAATTTTAAAGTTGTAGCACTCCTAGAAGTAAAATAATATTTTTGTTATTGTTTAAATTTAAATAATTTTTAACGGCCGCTGCATATCGTATGTGGTAAAATTGAAATGTTAATTTATGCAAATTTACTACTCTGTAAATAATTTCAAAATTTCAGCTTCCTAGCTCATCCCGTAGTACCTAAACAGTTATCCAATTGTTTAAACTTTAAGAATTTTCAACTGCCAAACAAATTAAAATATCAAAATTTGTATAATCCCTATTTCGTTTTTTTAAGAATTCTACTTACAAAAAAAATTTCAACTCCGTAGCACATGCGGAAATACATAAACCATGAAAATTTGTTTAAACAATTGCGAATTTTTATCGGCCGCATTGTTGCACTTTTTCAAGAGTTTCGTTTTTTCTAGTTGGTTTTGCACAAAATCCTACCTAAGAAAAAAATTTCGAATCTCCAGCTTATCTGGAAGTGCCTAAACATTAGTATCCTCCTGTTATATGTTATATATCATTATATATCGACGACTCTTACAGAGGAGGATATAACAGGAGGATACTAATGTCCAGCCCAAACTACAAGAGCTAGAGAGCTCAAAGTTTCAGTTTTTGTAGATATGATGGAGAAACCTACAGATAAAATGAGACTTCTTACCTAAGTGACATGAGTTCGACTCCAGAAATTACGAAATTTGCGTTTTTTCCCATAAGAAAAGCATTGCGCCATTTTTATAAATTAATTATGGGCACTTACCGGTAAATTAGAAAAATGAAATTATCAGTGTTGCTAGATGGCCGCAATATCTATTAGGAATTATTGTTACTTTTGCTTACAGTGTCTTGGGTTCGACTCCAGAGACCCCGGAATATCTCCCATAAGTTAGCATGGGAAAACGTAATCTAGTGTGTAGACCAATCTAATAAGTTTAGGAAGCTGAAATTTTGCAAGATTATAGAACTTTTCTCATAACCAACTATAAAAATGGAAAACTTAAAAATTGTTAATTTTTAGGGGTTGTTTTAACCCCATTTGAACATTAAAGTTTAATATTTTTTTAGGTTCTACGGGATGACCTAGGAAGCTGCAATTTTTAAATTATTTACAGAACAGTGCATTTTTACAAATAAACATTTCAATCTCTCCATATATATTGCGGCAACCGTTAAAAATGTTTAAATTTTAAACAATTAGAAAAATATTATTTTACTTCTAGAAGTGCTACAACTTTAAAATTTGGCTCAAATGTGTAGCATTAGTACCCCATAATGGATAAAATGTAAAATGTTTAAAATTGCAACATTTGGGGATTGTTTTAAACTATTATTTTTATATGTAGGAAAAACGAAAATCGCTGCAGAGGTGAAATCTTTAGAATTAATAGAATAATTTTAATGGTGAAATATCTGTCTGAAAAATTAATGTTCTTTCAAGGTGAGATGAAATGCTTGCAGCATGCAAGCACCTTCTACTAGTCATTATATATCGACGACTCTTACAGAGTCTATGGTAAAATTGAAATGTTTTTTTGGGCTAGTTTACTATTTTGTACATAACTTGAAAATTTCAGCTCCATAGCTCATTTCCTAATGTCTAAAGATTTATCTATTTGTTTAAACTTTAAGAATTTTTAACTGCCAAACAAATTAAAATATCAAAATTTGTATAATCCCTATTTCGTTTTTTTTAAGAATTCTACTTATAAAAAAAATTTCAACCCTGTAGCACATGCGGAAATACATAAAGCATGAAAATTTGTTTAAACAATTGCGAAATTTATGCGGCCACATTGTTGCACTTTTTCAAGATTTTCGTTTTTTCTAGTCGGTTTTGCACAAAATGCGACCTAATAAAAAAATTTCGAATCTCCAGCACATCTGGAAGTGCCTAAACATTAGTATCCTTCTGTTAAATGTCATATATCATTATATATCGACGACTCTTACAGAGGAGGAGGATATAACATACATATAACAGGAGGATACTAATGTTTAGGCACTTCCAGATAAGCTGGAGATTCGAAATTTTTTTCTTAGGTAGGATTTTGTGCAAAACCAACTAGAAAAAACGAAACTCTTGAAAAAGTGCAACAATGCGGCCGATAAAAATTCGCAATTGTTTAAACAAATTTTCATGGTTTATGTATTTCCGCATGTGCTACGGAGTTGAAATTTTTTTTGTAAGTAGAATTCTTAAAAAAACGAAATAGGGATTATACAAATTTTGATATTTTAATTTGTTTGGCAGTTGAAAATTCTTAAAGTTTAAACAATTGGATAACTGTTTAGGTACTACGGGATGAGCTAGGAAGCTGAAATTTTGAAATTATTTACAGAGTAGTAAATTTGCATAAATTAACATTTCAATTTTACCACATACGATATGCAGCGGCCGTTAAAAATTATTTAAATTTAAACAATAACAAAAATATTATTTTACTTCTAGGAGTGCTACAACTTTAAAATTTGGCTAAAATGTGTAGCATCAGTACCCCATAATGAAGAATGTGTAAAATTTTTAAAATTGCAACATTTGGGGATTGTTTAAACTATTATTTTTACATGTGGGAAAACGAAAATCGCTGCGGAGGTGAAATATTTAGAATTAAAAATATATGTGCAATGATGAAATATGAATAATGAATGTTTTTTTATGTTGAGATGAAATGCTTGCAGTATGCAAGCACCAACTACTAGTATGTTATATCCTCCTCTGTAAGAGTCGTCGATATATAATAGACAAGTAGAAGGTGCTTGCATACTGCGAGCATATCATCTCACCTTGAAAACATTCATTTTTCAGACAGATATTTCATCATTACAAATATTTTTTTAATTCTAAATATTTCACCTCCGCAGCGATTTTCGTTTTTTCCCTTATGTAAAAATAATAGATTAAAACAATCCGAAAACTTTGCAATTTTAAGAATTTTATACTTTCTACTAGTGCTACATATTTCTGCCAAATTTTAAAGTTGTATTACTTCTAGAAATGAAATAATATTTTTCCAATTGTTTAAATTTTAAACATTTTTAACGGCCGCAGCAATGTGTTTATGGAAAGATTCAAATCTTTATTTGTGCAAAAGCACTATTCTGTAAGTAACTTGAAAATTTCAGCTTCCTAACTCATCCTGTAGTACCTAAACAGTTATCTATTTGTTTAAACTTTAAGAATTTTTAACTGCCAAATGAATTAAAATATCAAAATTTTTATAATCCCTATTCTGTTTTTTTTTACGAATTCTACTTATTAAAAAAATGTCAACTCCGTAGCACATGCAGAAATACATTACCTACATAAACCTTGAAAATTTGTTTAATCTATTGCGAATTTTTAGCGGCCGCATTGTTGCACTTTTTCAAGAGTTTCGTTTTTTCTAGTTGGTTTTGCACAAAATCCTACCTAAGAAAAAAATTTCGAATCTCCAGCTTATCTGGAAGTGCCTAAACATTAGTATCCTCCTGTTATATGTTATATATCATTATATATCGACGACTCTTACAGAGGAGGATATAACAGGAGGATACTAATGTCCAGCCCAAACTACAAGAGCTAGAGAGCTGAAAGTTTTAGTTTTTGTAGATATGATGGAGAAACCTTCAGATAAAATGAGACTTCTTACCTAAGTGACATGAGTTCGACTAATAGATATTGCGGCTATCTAGCAACACTGAAAATTTCATTTTTCTAGCTTATCTGCAAGTGCCCATAATTAATTTACAAAAATGGCGCAATGCTTTTCTTATGGGAAAAACCGCAAATTTCGTAATTTCTGGAGTCGAACTCATGTCACTTGAGTAAGAAGTCTCATTTTATCTGAAGGTTTCTCCATCATATCTACAAAAACTGAAACTTTCAGCTCTCCAACTCTAGTAGTTTGGGCTGGAAATTAGTATCCTCCTATATGTTATATCCTCCTCCTCTGTAAGAGTCGTCGATATATAATGACTAGTAGAAGGTGCTTGCATACTGCAAGCATTTCATCTCACCTTGAAAAAACATTAATTTTTCAAAGCAATATTTCATCATGAGAAAAATTTTTTTAATTCTAAAGATTACTCCTCAGGACCGGTTTTCGTTTTTTCATTATGGAACAATATTGGAGTTAAACAATCACGAATTTTTATAATTTTAGGAATATTATACTTTTCCCACATTTGGTTAATAATGCCACACATTCCTGCCAAATTTTAAATTTATAGCACAATTTGAAGTGAAATTACATTTTTCTAAATGTTTAAATTTAAATAATTTTTAAGGGCCGCAATAACAAATTCATGGATACATTTAAATGTTTATTCGTTTACATACGCTAACCTCTAAATAATTTAAAAATTTCAGCTCCCTAACTTGCGGCATAGTGTCTAAGCATATACCAATTTGTTTAAATTTTAAGAATTTTTAACTGTCAAACAAATAAAAATGTCAAAATTTCAATAATCCCATTTTCGGGTTTTTACAAATCCTACCTCTAAAAATTATTTTAGCGGCCGCATTGTTGTACTTTTTCAAAATTTTCGTTTTTTCTAGTCGGTTTTGCACAAAATCATACCTAAGAAAAAATTTCGAATCTCCAGCTCATCTGGAAGTGCCTAAACATTAGTATCCTCCTATATATCAACGTTTCTTACGGAGGAGGATATAACATACTAGTAGAAGCTGCTTGCATACTGCTATATCCTCCTCCTCCTCTGTAAGAAACGTCGATATATAATGATATCATATAGGAAGATACTAATGTTTAGGCACTTCCAGATAAGCTGGAGATTCGACATTTTTTTCTTAGGTAGGATTTTGTGCAAAACCGACGAGAAAAAACGAAAATCTTGAAAAAGTGCAACAATGCGGCCGCTAAAAATTCGCAATTGTTTAAACAAATTTTAAAGGTTTATGTATTTCCGAATGTGCTACGGAGCTGAAATTTTTTTTAGTTGTAGGATTTGTAAAAAAACGAAATAGGGATTATAGAAATTTTGATATTTTTATTTGTTAGGCAGTTAAAAATTCTTAAAGTTTAAACAAATAGGTAGATGCTTAGACACTACGCCGTAAGTTAGGGCGCTGAAATTTTTAAATTATTTAGAGGTTAGCGTATTTAAACGAATAAACATTTAAATGTATCCATGAATTTGTTATTGCGGCCGTTAAAAATTATTTAAATTTAAACAATTAGATTAATGCTATTTCACTTCTAATTCTACTATTAATTTAAAATTCGATAGAAATGTGTGACATTATTAACTGAATGTGGGAAAAGTATAACAACAACAACACACCTTGACGCTTTCCCTTGCGCTTTAAGCCATGCCATATGTCTGCCAATTACCAACCCATCACCACATGCTTCCTCCACACACTTTTATCCTTGCACACTTCTTTTGCTTCACTTACACTCATACACTGAGACACACATGTCCTTTTATTCCTCGTACTTTTCACGTCCCTTTTTCTCAGAGTCTCACTAACCACATCCAACCAAGTCTTGCGCGGTCTGCCTCTCCCTCTCTCGCCATTCACTCTTCCTTCATATATTTGTTTGGTGATTCTACTATCCTCCATACTTTCTACATGTCCGAACTAGAGCCCTGCATACCCGCAGTTTACCCGACCCGACCCGCGGGTACCCGCAGCGAAAGTTGCGGGTCGGGTCGGGTATATAGTGCTTCCATGCGGGTACGGGTCGGGTTCGGACACAAAAGGCACCGGTGCGGGTAAAGAGCAGGTACGAAAACTAGTTTTAATTCCAATTCAATTTGCTTCGCCAATGTAGGCACAGGAACTCTTCACATGCCTTTTACTCCTAGTAAAGCACACCCTCGCGGTCAAAAGTAGCGTTAGATAGGAAGATACAAATTTGCAATTTATGCAGGTCGGCAGATCGCAGGCTTTGTGCATCATGTGTCAAGAAAAGTATACGACGAAAAAACGATTCCCTTTATTATATAAATAGATACAAAGTTGCAATTGGCAAGCGATTGTCGATTAGGTTTAGTAGAAGAGAATCTAAGGAGGGGGTGAGAAAGAGTGAATAGAGGAATTATGTAGTACAATGTAATTATGACGGATTGGTTTGTGGGAGAACTCTCCCTTTTAACCAGTTGGTTTTGCCCATTCATGCAAGTAACATCTATCTTTGTGAATTCACTTTTGAAGAGCCGTGGTTACATATAAGAGTTATCAGCATTCTTTATATGTTATTTAACGTTCAAATATATAGTATTTTTCCATCAAATAATCGCGTGGGAGTTGTATTATTTTATACTTTGCAAGAGAAAGGAACGGCAGTTATTTTATAAAATTACATTGGTGAGTTATATGTGATCTCGGCTTTTGTGACAGAATATCAATCTACCACATCCTTATAAGGAACCAATACCAGCTGATTGAACGGTATGTAAAATTGTCAGTTATAAGTTATAAGTAAATGCATCATTCAATTATAAATCAATATTTCAATCGAAATATTACTTTTATCTGTCCTTCAGATTTGAACAATGAATACTGATCAGATAAGAAGAAAACTTTTGAGTTTAGAGTACACTCTAAGAAGAAAAGAAAATACATAATCAAAATTTTGGGAAATGTTCTGTGAAATTTTAGATGAAAAGGGAGAACTGATTTCGAAGATAATCGATTACAGTATTTATAAAATATTTACCGTTATGATAATAAGAAGCTGGGAACATCAAGTTTATTGCGACACAAGTGTGAAAATAACAAAGAAGGTGTGTCTAAAATTACAAATATTCTTGTGCCGAAAAAATGCGATTTACCAAAATAATCAGCTGAAAAGAAAAAAAAGTTTTAGATGGCTGTGTCAAACTTGTAGTTAGAGATTTGAGACCTTTTGAGATAGTGCCAGGAGATGGGCTTAAAAATTTATAAAATTTCTGTTTTTCTTCACCCCCTTCTAAAAAGTGTGTAAATGTTAAAAACTGAAGAAAAGTATGAAATCCATGAGAAAGTTAAAGTATTGATGACATTAAATATAATCCGTGACACCAAATCCGTGTATGCTTGTAGAGCAACCAATAAAAAGGTATAAAATGTTAGACACCTGAGTTCAGTTTATGGATACAGACACGGTACATGATCATATTTATCCAGACGAATTGACTGCATATATTGACTTAAAACTGTCTGACGACATTACTAATAATTTTGATTTGATGAAATGGTGGGATAAGCAAAAGAATTGTTTGCCAAATTTAAGTATTTTAGCGAATCGTATTTTTGCAATACCAGCGACCAGTGCTCCATCAGAGAGGTGTTTTTGATTGGCGGGACATGTTGTTAGTGAAAGAAGAAACAATTTAGGTCCCGCAGACGTGGATAATGTCCTATTTTTAAATAGTCATTTTAAATCTCAGGGTAGGTACAATTAATTAATGTTTCCATTTTTCAATTAAATTATTTTGTAAAATTTGTAATTTTGTAAAAATAAATCTTAGATACTTTAAATACATTTTTTTCGATTTTAAAAATGAATTTTAATGTACAATTGCATTTCATTTTAATTTATACAAAATAAATGACTGACTCAGAAATATTTTTATTTTTTCACGATTTCTTGCTACGGATTTGTGTCTTGAGGACCAGACAGTTAAATAATATGGGTCGGGTGGGACAAGTAGGCCTTCTGTGCGGGTGCGAGCCTGCGGGTACGGGTCGGGTGCGGGTTAATATTCTGCGGGCACGGGTCGGGTACTGGTGAGTAGTCTGCGGGTACGGGTTAGTAGTCTGCGGGTACGGGTTAGTAGTCTGCGGGTACGGGTTAGTAGTCTGCGGGTACGGGTCGGGTACGGGTGGAAAATATCATACCCGTGCAGGGCTCTAGTCCGAACCACCTCAGCAGACCTCTCTCATACAGATCTGTGGGTTGGGTTGGGGTGCGGTGCGTGCATGCTCGCGTGCGTGCTCGCGTGCGTGCGTTTGTTTGTTTATTCATTTGTTATAGTTAAAATATCAGACTTCAAATTAAATGCATTAAATTCAAGTGTTGAAATTTTATTATCAAGTCTTTCTAATCATTTTGAATAATTCTGTGTGTGTGGGTATTTTAACATGCAGTAACATATTTATTTATATTTATAATGGATAGCTGAAGATATATTTTTGTTATGATAAGTATGGCAGACATGGTCGCATTAATCATGTAATTATTTTAGCTGTTTGTAATTGGTTGTGCTACATGTTCATTCTTTATAACATCACTCCATCATTTGCAAGGTTCTAATTTAATCATTACAAAAATATAATGAAATTTGTTTTCAGCAAGAACAGTGGGAAACAGATGGCAGCGTTGTGAATAACTACTTCAAAGGTGAAGAAGAAAATGGTCACTATGCAGTTGAATGGTCTTTTATAGGACGGGAACCTCCATATTCTCAGGTCCTGCCTAATGGAATGCCACCAGGCTCGGTCATTGTAATAAAAGGGGCAGTGGCTTCTAATGCACAGAGGTGACTTTATATTTATATTCTATTTTATAATACCTGAAGTAAAATGTCACATTGAGATCTTATTCCCATTCAGTTTTGCAGTTTAATCATTCATAAGAATTTTTTACTTTTAATTCATTGCTTTGTCATTTTTTGCAATATGAGTTGTCGGTACGTGCATACTGCAAGCACTTAAAAAAATCACCCTGCACCAAGATCTAAACTCGTAAATATACCAAAGTGATCTCCAGGACAAGCTATTTATGATGAATATGTATCACACTAAAAACAAATGCACTGTTTCCCAGGCTATTTTGACAACATATCATCCTATTTTGGCTATGGCCCATTCAATTTAGACAGCAGTTGACAATGCATCATTTAAATTTGACAATTACCCATATTATTTTGACAATATTGTATGATGTTCCTTTTATTATGGATTTCATCAAAAGGTTACATTTCAATTTATTTGATCTTTTGTGAAAATAATGTAAACTGAAAATTGTTAATGATTTATTATATTATATGTATATTACATAACTCGGTATGAATACTAGAATGTAGAATTTAAATATAAAACTGACCATAAATACATGCCAGAGATACATTTTGCCAGAACTACATGAACATACATTCATATTTTTTTATTTAAATAATCAAAATGACATGTATTTAGTCATTTATAACTTCTTTTTTGATAGGTACATCTAGGAATGTAAGTTGTCATATGTTTGTAAAAAGCAGCGAAATCATTTTATGATATTAAATCATCACCATTATTGGAATTTAAATAAAAACTTCTGAACCGTATAATAATCCAGATGAACACACACATCAATAAGAGAAAGTAGAAAAAAAATTAATTAAAGTTATAATTACAAGATTGCAGGACGATGGCCTACAGGGACCTGTCATCTAAAACTAGCCTATAGAAAAAAGGAAAAATACAAACACACATGCACAATCACTCGGAAAAACTCTAGAAAAACTCACTATATACGTATTTCGAGAGCTAAGCTCTCATCTTCAGTAGCTGAAGTCGTATGGATTGTTTTGGTTTTGTCTTGTGTATTTATACGTTCCGGGTGAAGGTGAAAGGAGGGAAGGGGGGTGAGGGAATTCCTAACGGTCAACGTGTAGATGGGTGAGGAGAGCCATGTTTTTGATTTTATTAGGATGATTGTTTTCTTGTATGTGTATTGCGACGCTAGACCTGTTAAACCTATTGTGTTTTTAATGTGCAAGGTGTTCTTTGAACCTAGTTTCAAGCTTTTGTTTAGTGTGACCTATGTAAACTTTCTTGCAGTCTGAGCAAGCGATTTTGTATATGCCTGATTTTTGTATAGTCAGGATCGTGTCTTTTGGATTGTGTAGTAAGTTGGAGAGCATGTTTTCATTCACAAGTCCAGTTTTAAGATTCTGTTTTGAGAATATTTTTGATAAGCTGTTTGTGATGCCAGTGACAAAAGGGATTTTTACGTATTTTGGTTTTTTGGGTTGCGTGTTTGTGAGGGTAATGCGTTTTATTAAAGATAGACTACTCTTGTGTTTGCGTAAAATATTTTCTATCATCTGAGGGTCATAACCATTGATTTTAGCGCAGTTTTTGATATGTTTTAATTCTGTGAGGAAATCAACTTTAGAAAGAGGAACTTGTAAGAGTCTGTCTACCATTGAGTGGAATGGTGCTAATTTGTGAAATATGATGACTGGAATCAAAGGGAATTTACGTGTCTGTGTGTGTGGGTTTGCGGTAAATCCCGAACTTAATTTTGTTGTTTTGTCTTTTTAAGAGGAGGTCAAGAAATGGTAATGTATTTTGTTTTTCTACTTCCTGTGTAAATTTGATGGAAGAATATTGATCGTTTAGTTGCTGTACGAAATCTGTTGTTATTTTTGGAAGTATCAAAACTTGCAAAAATATCATCTATGTAACGTGGGAAGTAGTTGAAGGTGTTTTTGCATTGTTTCTCAAAGCTAACCATGAATAGGTTGGCTAAGAAAGGTGAAATGGAGTTTCCCATGGTTTTACCGTGGTTTTGTTGGTAGAACTTATTGTTAACTTGAAAAAAATTTTGGTTCATGCATAAGCATGTTAGTCATACTAATTCATCTACTGTTTTTGATGGTAAGTTTTGATCGGTTTTAGTTGCTGTACAAAATCTGTTGTTATTTTTGGAGGTATGGAAATATTTCTATTTTTCTCTTATTGACGTGTGATTGCTCACTTGGATTATTTTACGGATCAGGAGTTTTTATTTATTTCCGTTCTGTACACCGTAGTCTTCAAATTTCATTTTCAACAATAAGCTGATTGCCAGTGACACCACATTACGTTAACATAAAAATTACTTTTCACTGTTCCCTGAGGATTCTTATCTGACATGAGAGTTTTGGATATTATTGCCTCGGGTAAACTGCGCCTCATCAGTGAATAACATGTAGTGATGCAACTGGGCATGTGCATTAAACCAACGGCAAAATTCTAATTGCCTAGTAAGGTTCTCAATTTCAAGATGCTGAATTTGCTGAATGTAGTATGGATTCAGGTCTCCATTATGTAAGGTTTGGCAGACATTCGTACTAATTCATCTACTGTTTTTGATGGTAAGTTTTGATCGGTGAGCCATTCTTGGAGGAATTGTAATGTTTCATTGATGGGAACACTAGGAAATAGAAAAGAAACCCAAATTTCATTCTCCTCTAGTACTATGTCTTTAACTTCATTAATAAAATGAGGACTGTTTTTGATATTTGAATCTTGCTTGAGAGGAAATTCTTTAAATTGATCATTAAGCCAACATGAAATTTTGTATGTCAGGCTGTTGATGGAAGAAACAGTGGGTCTGAGGGGGATGTCTTCTTTGTGGATTTTGGATAAGCAATACATCCTGGGAACCCTGGGGTTTGAGGTGTGGAGTTGCAGGCTGAGTAATTTTGTGATAAGTGTGGTGCATGTTTTTACAATTTTGGTGGTTTTCATTTTATTGTTAGAATTTTTGGGGAAATTTGTGTATGGCCCTCCCTTCTACTTTGTCGTGGTATTGATCTTTTTGCATTATGACTACGGTGTTACCTTTGTCTGTTTTTAGTTAAAAACAATTTTTATTATTAAGAGACAATCGTGTTGTGTTCGGAATGTTTGTTGTTTTTTATTCGTTTTTTGGCAATGTTTTCTGTTATCTGCAACAATGTGGTGGGTCTGATGATATTTTTGCTGTTATTTGATAAGGTTTTTATAGAAGATTCAATGTCTGCCACAATGTCATCCATAGATGGTTTTTTTATATGGATGTGTGTATTTTAGTCCTTTTCTGAAGGGGGAGAGTTCGTCATTGGTAAAGGTTTTATCTGTAAGGTTTATTACATTCTCTTGGTGTTCTTTGGAAGTATAGGAAGTGTTTTTCCGGTTTATTCCACAGAGTTACTGAAATACTATTGATAACAGCCTAATATTAAAGTTGTCAAAATGAAATTAACCGTTATCAAAATAGATTGGACCATTGTCAAAATTAAATGAACCATTGTCAAAATAGAATGAGTCACTGTCAAAATAGCATGAACCATTGTCAAAATGAAATGGATCATTGTCAATATCAGATGATGCATTGTCAATATAGCCCAGGAAAGTGTAATATAGAAATAAATGGAATATTTAATGTGTTAGGATTAAGATGGCACCATATGTTTACCTAGTTGATTGACATTAACGATATTATGTAATATAGTCCATTGATTCCCATTAAAAGCATTTAATCAATGCTCTAGAAGTATGAAAAATCAATTCCCACTGAAAGGCATTGGAGTCATTGCTATGGTAAAGGTAACTCTCATTCAATGAATATTTGTTGTACGAATGTTAACTTTAATGAATGAATTGAATTTTTTAGCTTTACTTTTCGCCAAAAATTCAGTTCACTTGATTGAACTAAATAACATGTATCCAACTCAGATCGAAGAAACTCGGATGTTTACAAAAGCTCTTGGGGTCACAAGGATCATCTTGTTTACCCATGGGTTCTTCATGCATCCACTTTATCACACATTTTTCCTATCGCCTGCATTTCTTGAGAGGCTTAATATGACGTCACTGAACGTGCTGTTTGTTACTCAAAATATATTTACAAATATCCACGTTGACTTGAAGGACCTCTTGTGTTCCAATAAGGAAAAAGTGCACTATGCAGTCTTTCCTACAGCCATTCTATACTTCAGTCTGTGACTTGGATTGACTACCTTCGGTCACGTACATTTTCTCGCGGTTCATACATAATCGTTATATCACGAGGATTCGTTTTCAAGCCATTGCCATGGCCACATTTATCGTACTTGCTCATACTTTTCTCATAACTGTTCAACTTTTTGTTAATTATTTTCCTGGAGTTGTTTAAATCATGAGGAATTTTTAATTCTTTATTGATGGTGTTGGGAGGTTCTATTTTTCATTCAAAAGTTGAATTTTCTCATATCATACAACAGATGGCACTGTACATACTTCTATGTTCGATTGTTGTTACTTCAGTTTTCTAGTTGATCCAATATTGTAGTTGCTTTGACAGACATTTTAATATCTAAGAATTATAAATTCAAGAATAAAAAATCTTTTGTCTGGAACGCATCTGGAATTTTAACGGGGAAGTCAATGGAAATATCATGATCGTTCAACGAATTTCCGTTTCACGATTGCTTTTCAGGAACGCATGTTGTTCATTGAACAAAAGTTGCCTGTAGTTAATATTTTTCATTGTTGAAACCCAAAAAACTTTTCCTAATTTTATGATTAAAATCAAATTTTTATGCAAATTCAGCATGGATTATAATTTTGCCTTCAAGAAAAATAATCTTAATTCTTTTATCCATAGTACAGTGCATGTCCCAACTTTGTATCTTAATTGTAAATACAGGTATGCCTTGTTTAGCGCATGTTCTTTTAGTGCATTTTTGATATAGCGCAGTTGGCATCTCAGGACTAAAATTTTAATTTTTGAAAATTTTTAAAATAATGCTCCGAAATGCTGCGGTCCTTTATTATGGTCCCAGCATTTTTATCACTTACCTTCATTTGTACTTCACTCTCTGTTCAGAGATAGTCATTCCACTCTAATTAAAGACAAATTTGTTGTTATTTATATGTTTATTATAATACCAAAAATAAACTGGTCACTAAACACACTGCGACCCAGTTACATTTCTCACGTTTCAGAAAGCACAAATGAACAACTCCAACAGCTATTTAGTGACACATTTCGATCGCAAGATTGTGTTCTTTGCTTTTATAAAGAGTAATAAAAGTATGTATATTCTTTTAGGATTGTGTAACATAAAAGGAACACAAAAAATGCAGTTAGGGTAATATGTGATTTGAGCATGTCACGAATTACAAGGCAATCTAACAGAATTCACTTGTATTTAATGAAAAATATATGCAATTCAGTTTTTTATTTCTCTTACATCATCTTTTCTATGAGAATGAACTTTGTCTGACATTCTTCTATTTACATAAAATATTTATGTGATTTAGTTTTACTACTGACAGCTGGCAAGGAATTTAAAAAATACCTAGGTTGTAAATCATAGAAATAAAATGTATGGCGTATTGCACCTATCAAAGAAAATGCCTACTCATCTCACACCAGCACACAGTGTTAGTAGGCATTTCGGGGGTGGCCTACTATCAAAAGATGAAGGGGCAAATATTGTATAATGTTCGCACCCCCCTTTTCTGATGGAAACTTGTGAGGAAAAAGTGCACATATTACACGAGTAAATACAGTACGTCGTTTTCTTTATTTTAAATTTTCTTTGAATATAATTACTCAATGTCTGTCCATCCCCTTTTTTATCTCTTGAACAGTTTGTCATAGAGAAATGCTCTAAATGCCATTTTGTTTATGCCAACTAGAAGACCCCAGGAAAACTATTTTCGTTTACGGAAGTGTCCCAGATTCGACTCCGGTGGACGATTATATTTTTCCATATGTTTACACTGGGGTTTTGATTTTTCAAGGTGCAAGGTTTATTTCTTTCATTCATTAAAATACGTAAATATGGACCAAATTCCCAGTTTTTGCTTAATTCAATGCTTAAAACTATAAAATATCTTATTCTTGCGATGTTTTGATGTTATACGGAATAATTTCTCAGAAACATTTCTTTTCAAAATTTTATGGCTTTTTTGTACTCTTTCCAGGTGTTGCGACCCACGTTGTTGCCTCCGATTGAATTATCATCGATTAAGCCTTCAAATAGTCAAAATAATTACGTTATCCACTTCGCGCTGTTTATGAAGCATCGAAATTATAGTTGTAGTAATGTCAAGCTTAATAGATTGCAACGTTAATAATTAAAGGTTATTATTATTCAGTAAACTGCGTGTGGGCTGTGGGCATTTTTAACGATTGACCAAAAGAAAAAAATCTTCTTTCTTTATTTCAACACTGGAATGTGACCTTTTTCGTATGAGATAGGCAATTGAAATTGCACATATAAATTATAAAAACAAACATGACATTCAAAATATGTTGTCTAATTTTAGAAGGAGAAATTGGTTATTATTACTTTTAAACATGCAGATTTCTGACTGACCTCGCAAAAGTTTTTGCTGGTACCACTAGTTATATAAAAATGGCCTAGCGTTATATAAGTTGCAAGATAAAAATTGTAAAATTTCTGAAGAGTAAAAATCAACTGGGTTAAGTGCTGTTACAAACTGTTCTTTTAGCACAAATTCAGATAGCACACAGATGTCTCGGAATGCCTCTCTTGCTCTAAGCGAGGCATGCCTGTATTACGCATATGAGAAAGTATAAAGGTAGGTCTCACCGATTCCCCCTCCTTGAAACAAGATCCACCCAAGTTATGCATCTTCTCTGTCTTACCTGCATGATGCAATTTATTAGATGATCTCTTTATGCCGATGTTAGCAGAAATTTCCTCCTTGGTAGTTATCCCTCTTAAGTTAAAGGAGCATCAAAGACACATGATGAATTCAGTGAACACAGATACCAGATGACAACTTATTCCAGCAAAAGTATTGCTAAAAATTGATAATAAACTTTTAACGACAGAATTGCTTATCATGGGTAATAATAATGAACTTAAAACTCATTTAAAAGGTACAGCTTTAATATTATAAAAATATGATGTCATTTCAATCGTCAAAATGCCCATTGTGATCTTGAAGATACACAAATGGCAGTACACCAAGTGCCCAGCTAACATGATAGATTCATTCTTATAAAAATTCGTGTAAGGTGAAATCGTGTTAGTCGGACATGAATTTCTAATAAGAAATAATGTAAATAGGGGGGAGAGGGGGGGAAGCATTCCAGCAACCTAACCTAATTGACATTTTAAATATTATTCTTTTATTATTACTATACCTTGGTTAATGCTTTGCGTTTCTTATTTGTTTATGTATATATTTCATACATGTAACTCATTTTTACAGAAAAGAAACAATGATAATGCAGATGGCTCTTAGCACTGCTTCGTTAAGACCTGTGTCATGAACTATATCATGTTTTTGTTCATTGTTCTCATAGCGCTTAAATAAATCTAGTTTTTGCTCTAGCAATGTAACTTTTCTCGGTTTCTTAAACCCACCACCAATAAAATATGAACCATAACTTCCGGCATATTTTTCGATGTAGATGACTGCCATTTTGAATCAGCTGTTCAACTGTTTACCATTTACTTAGCAGACATTATTTAGAAGATTTGTAAAATGATAGTTTTAAACAACAAATAACTAAGAATTAAAAATTTTTGTTTTAATGCATGAAATAATTTTTCAAAATTAACAACAGTCGATCTATAGAAAATTACAAAAATGGTCAAAGGAGATTTTAAAAACATTTAAGAATGGTATTTTTCTACATTGTAGTTTAAAAACCATGAAATCCCTCGTCTTCTGCATTAGACTAATAGAAATTGTGAAATTCATCCTCTGGATTAGATGTTACGATAATGAGCTCATTGTGATCCGCAATTAATGAAGAGCAGGGCTAAAGTTAGTTTCCGCTTTCTAGACCCTTTTCAGGATCATAGAGAAATCGTGATATACCAAACGAACAGTCGTGTTAGTTGAAAACCAGCCCTACTTTAAAAACCATGTTAAACCAAAATCTAGTTGGTAAAATTCGTGTTAGTCTGGGATTGGGTGTATACTTTTATCAAATGCAGCAAATCTGTGTATATGGTCAAGTTCATGTAAAAATTCAGCATCCATTAAGTTCAGATAAGAAACAAAATTTATTCACATTAAAGACTTATTGCCATCTCCTCCTCATTAGTAGTCATTGTGATGGGAATTCTTTGCACAGATAACTTATTTATGGCATTTGTGACGCCTTAAAATTTTGAGTTCCCTTCTCATTATGTTCAGTTATAACTTAGATCAAAGCTTATTTTTTGTGTTACAGTGTAAGAGGTTTTGATGCAGCAGACTAATCTTTTCAAACATTTGGCTACTCAGTTTTTTTTAATGTTTTCATTGAGTTTTTAACATATAGCTCTGTCATAATTGTGTAAATGTAAATTAATGCCAATTTTAGGCATATTAATTAGCCCATAAAATCTAATCTAATAATTGTGTTATGTTTATAAAAATGTTGTTCATCCCTTGCATTTTGCCAGATTTTCTGTGAATCTGGTGGTAGGGTTAGACAAAAAAAACCATGATCGCCAAAGAACAATAGCTCTACATTTCAACCCTCGCTTTGAAAGCGATGGCACTGTCACCGTTGTGCGTAATACGATGAAGGAAGGTGCTTGGCAGCAAGAGGAGACACACGGGGATTATGTTTCGGCCTTCACACGTGGCCATGATTTCTCATTGTCACTCATCAGCACTGATGATGGTTTTAAGGTGAGTGTAATTATTTGTTATCATAGCATTGATTGCTGTTTTAGTCTCATGTATTTAGTTTTTCTTATTGCTAACCCTTTGTTTACTGAATTATTAAAAAATCAAGTTATAACAATTTTTAAATATAATATAATATAAATATAAGCTAAGGTTTTATAGTACAATAATGTAATAACTGTAATCTTTCCATTCAAATTAAAATTTATCGCAGTGCCAACGCATGGATCTGATGGCCGAGGTGACTAAATCACTCATATTACGCGATGATTATCTCAGGTGGGATGGTTCGAATCCTGCGAGCAACTTCTGATTTTTTCAGAGTAGACAGGGTCCAAAATATATACAGTAGTCCCTCTCCAACCGTGGTTTCCAGTATCCACAGTTTTCCAGCTTGCCCCTAAATGTATGCAAAACCGCTCAAAATTCTTTGGTCTGATTGCCTACATAAGTGCTCAGTGTGAATTTTGATATCACAGTCGAATAGAAAAGGGGATAAATATAATCTATACAATTAGAAAAAAGTTGTTGCTAACAATTTATAGTTGAAATTATTTTTTAAGTGTTGGACCTATTTTATGTTAAACCTATAGTTTTGATCAAACTGAACACTCACAATAATGGAGAAAATCCTCGTGCCTTTTAATTTACATTAAATTTACGTTTTCTCAAAAGTGGCCTACGGTCTTAATTACCCACAGTTCTCCACACGGCCATCAATAATAAACAATTATCATCATTATTAAAAGTTATGTTATAGTTGAAAGCTCTACTAGGTGTAATTAGTTCACACAAAAAATGGTGCTCCTGTCTTATTGCACTATTATTAGGGTATGGATTTTTCGGGTTTTACCAGATTTTTACCTTCTGATTGCCTTATTTAAAGTTTGAGTAAAACCCGAAAAATACCCGAACTTATTAGTTTTCTTTAAACACATTTTTTTAATATTTGGTCACAGAATTTCTATTCTGATTAGAATGAGTAAATTGTGACATTATATAATCTAGTCATTGCAAACATTTCAAAAGGAAATCCTTCTCTAGGATTTTTAAATTCAGAGTAGACAAGACTCCATCCTCCACGGAAGTTCAATGGTCAGGATAGGCTCGTATTCTACATAATGTAATTCATCTTCTTACTCAGTATTATATACTGTATTTACTCAATTTTTTTACATTTTTCATTGGCTAAAAAACATCCCTCAGCTTACAATCGAGTTAATTCTAAAATTTGGCATAAAATTGTCATTTTTAAAATTCAACATGATGAGATATTCTTTTATTTAATAGACATGTATTTAACCGAATAATGTAAGAAAATAGGTTAATGAGTGTTAATAATTGAAATTTATTAATAACAAATGGCTGAGTACTTTCTCATCTTCTCATACCTTTAGCCTGGAATTTTATGAGCATTCTGCGGCTGGCATTCTGCTTCAGTCACTCCACACATTTTGGTTTTAATCATATAAATAGATGAAGTAAGATGTTTGTAACAATGTTGCGGCAGAAAACGTGGTACTTTTACCAGTGTTCTGCTTATATAAAAAGACGCTGCTCTCTTGTTCACAACATATTGATACTGGGATGACGCCATGTCCTTAAATTCACTTTTCAGTACACTCAATTTACAAGTGCCATGCTGGGGCCACTCTTAGCGCCTATCATTTGCGGTATGCACTATTATTATCCTCTGGTTTTCCGCTATGATTTTTATTGAAACCACGCAGATCAGTTAAACAAATGTAAAATTCACCCATATATGCTGTGCAGGAGGATCTTTGATTTGGGCAACTTGTAATAGACGTTGACTTTAGCACTGATAAAACCAGGGCCGGCTTACAATCAAGGTCGGCTTACAATTGGCTAAATAGGGTATACCTGATACTCTGTATATAGTGAAACCAATGTTAAAAGATAAACCTTGTTTAACAATAAGTAAAATTCTTGGTTCATGCAAAATAATGCAATGGGGAAAGGTGTAAATGTTATATGAATGTTTACACTTGATTGCCTTATAAAGTTACTATTTAACTATTTCATTGTAAAGGAAAATTACATAAAAAATTTAAATTAAACCTTTTACTTTCTCCATATACAAAGTATAAAGTATTGTTTTCATTTAAAAAATCAAATTCAAGATCTCACCAAAATACATGTTTAAGGTCCCCTGAACACATTTAGACTATTTTCTCAATGATGTCTGTGGGTGTGTCTGTGACCAGAATATTGTGGGTGCTTTAACTCAAAAACTATTAATCAAATCAATACAAAATTTTATATTTGACATATTTGTTAAAGGGGCAAGAACTGATTAATTTTTGGTAAAAATCAGTCAACTGAAAGTGGGTGTTTATTCTTGTCTCTTATCAGTTTTTTTAAATTTTTACTTTAGTAATTGATGAATGTAAAAAAGTACTGGAATAAAAGTTGGAGGAAATTCAATTTTGTTTGAGAGATATTTTAAAATCAATATTTTTTTAGCTGCCACCACCACACCACCTTCCAGTGACTATTGTAAACACTTGATGCTTAATTGTCTTAGTAACGCTCCTTTATATTTTCTTAATTGATGGAGCTTCGTGGCTATATCCAATATCAGAATGCTACCATATGAGTTTATTTCTGTTCTTTGTAAAGTCTTTAAATTTTTCTCGCACTTCTTCAAAATATTTCTTATCATTTAACCTGTTTGGAATTTTTATAAATATTACAGTTATGGAGCAAGTCATGTGGTGGCCATATCAGATTTTTTTAATGCATGGTTTTTCATTTTTCTCTAGATAATAATTGAGGGACCAGTATTGGCTGCAGATAATGAGAGCATATGCAGTACTAGCTCCTCATCCTCATCCGTTGCCCCTTGCGTCCTTCATGACCTGTGGTTCAAGCATCGAATTTCACCTGGTCCCGTCTCTCATTTGGAGGTCAATGGAAATGTCACTGTGGCAATTGTCAGCTACGCATCTCCTAATGTGAGCGCTTGAAATTTATTTTCTATGTTGCATGAAACATCTGTCGGCAGTACTAGGAAACCTTAAGTTTTTAGAATAGCCTCAAACAATTTTTATCGCAAGATATTTATTACCACAGTGCTGAGAAATCTATCACCGTAATTCTCATTGTTTTGTAAGGAAATGGTAGGTTACCATGTGGATTCCATTCTGGCCAGGAGCTAAAAATAATCAATCAAAAACTGTGACTCATTTTCTTATTTTTACTTAATAGTAGGATAATTAGTAATTTCTATATTCAATCTGGATTAAGAATTATAATATTAACGTGGTAATCTTTCTACCATATTCTCCTACACGACCAGCAGTTCTCCAAATGGTGACTTTGCACTGGACTTCCTAAAACTCCTAGTTACCATCCATGTCTTGAAACGGGGAGGATTGTGAGACACGGTGAAACAATACAATACTAAATAAACAAAAACTCCTTCACCGTAAACTCACATTCATGCAGCAGGTTGCTGGTAAACATCATCGCAGGACCTAACTTGATGCCACTGAAGATGGCAGCTTACCTGTTGAAACATTGCTGTCTAGTTTAAGTTTTGGTTAGAGTATACTGTGTGAGTGACTCTCAAATGATTGGGAAGTGCCTTTCGACAGAGTTTGCATGTTTCTGCATGTGTGTGTGTGTGTGTGTTTACCAGCAACCTGCAGCATGAATGTGAGTACATATTCTCTTCCTGTTTATGGTGAAGGAATTTTTGTTTATTTACTATCCATATCTTATTTTACTTTTTGTCTTCCTCAAGTATTTGTGTCCCATTCTTTCTCTCTCTCCCCCTTCCATTCTTTTTCTTTTCCTCCCTCCTTTCTCTCTCTCTCTCTCTACGAATTTACTGTGTTTACCCGAATCCAAGGCAATACCAAACCTAAGATGACTCTTTTAGCAGAGTGAAAATAAAGAAAAAAGCTATCATGACTTAATATCTCACTGAACATATTTGGTGTATATTTCGAACACGTATTCAGTATAGATATATTAATTTGTTCATTAATTGAAATGGTTTGTTATAAATTTTGTTTGGGAAAAATTGAATATTAAATGTATTTTTAAAAATTAATACTGTATTTATTGAAATCCGGATTGTAAGTTTGCAATGAAAATATTGTAAATAGAAATTAAAGTTGTAAATTTCCACTAGACAGTTTGGCAGTGCGTCACTTGATCAGATGAGCCCTACGAGCTTGGGCATCTGCTGGTGGAGGCAAGGGGAATCATTGATGTCTGGTAAGGTCTGGGGATTAACCCTAGAATGGTAACCTGAGTCACTCTGACTCACACATTTCCGAAAGATGAGTCTAATGCTGTTTGTGCTCAAACATGCTTCCCCCTTTCCTAGCAGTGCTTCTTCTAGTTAGTTGTCTATATGCTGTCAAAGAAAAAATCCAAATATCAATCTAAAACCTTTCTCAAGGCTATAATTTATGCAAGAGTTGCACAAGAGGCTGACGTGACAATGGCAAAAAAGCAGACTCAGTATGACAAACTTAAGTAATGATTTGAAAGCTATGATTTGCAATGCCTTAGGAGAGGGAAAAAAAGGTTTCTGAAACACAACAAGCTACAGAGTGACAAATATCAAGAAAGTACTGTCATTTGTGCCATGATGCCAAGAGAAGGAAAACCTTCACTCTCTGCACACTTAGCAAGAAGCCTAACTGTAGTGAGCACCAAAAAAATTGTACCCTAGTTGTTAATTTACACATTTCTAATATTTACTACATTTTGCCATTAATAAATATCATTTTAAAATGGTTAATCATAATCTTTCCTTATTCTAGGTTTAGCTGAGTCAAATTGATGTGGTGTTACCAATAAGTGCCTAAAAATAGCGTTACCATTCCAGGGTTAACATGGTCATGGCCCTCCTGCAATATGCTTGAAACAAATCACTAAAATATTAAACCAGCCAAATCTGACTGTGGGAGCTTACCTATCCCCTTGCCCCCCCTCCTCTCCTTCCACTGAAAAGTTCCAGCAGATGCCTATGCCCATGAGTAAGCCTGACATAACGACGCATGGCTGGTCTGCCCATGTTTATGTAACCCCCTCCATACTCTCCTTACAACAAATCTCCATAACCTCCTTACAACAAACCTCCATAAAAAGAAAGCCCATTTTTTCGGTCCTGCCAATTTCATTATATGGAGGTTTTGCTGTATACCAAAAATCTCTAAAATGAAAAAATTGATTTACATTAATTTATTTTTGAAAAATATTTGATGCATTGCAAAGTGCAACTGATCATGAAAGATAGCTAACAAAAATTGGCTAAAAAATTAAACTTTTTGGTTTTAATACTCGTGTATTAAAGTCCCGTGATTGTTTCTTGATCCAATTTTAAAATGCAAGCAAATATTATGCTAAAGTTATTAAAGTATTAACAAATAGAGGGTGTCCTGAAATTTAACCCATGCTTTCAGGGTAGAAGAACTCTCATCTAAAACATGCAAAAAAACAGAGGGAAAGATTTTTCAAAATCAAGAGAGCGATTCTTAAGCTCTTTTCACAAATTAATGAAATCATTCTCAATGAATGGCAAAATGACATGAATTTATTATGTGCTGGAATGTATGTGAGAAAATATGGAATTGTATATGCTAAAATTACATGTTCTTTGAAGGCAATTTCTGAAAACTCTCTCTCTCTCTCTCTCTCTTGATAATTAAAGCAACCTGTACAATACCAGTGAAGGCTTGGCACTTAGTCTGCTTATACTAAACTACTTCACAATCTTAGCCACCAAATAGTGTAGCTCTAATTTCTCAATAACCTTCAATTTATCGCTAATTGTTAATGTAATACACTTCTTTTTCACTGCACTTTTGTTAGAAGCCATAATAAATAAATAAATAAGGGTTTGAGGGACGAAAAATAAATGTTTTCCTAATGAAGTCATTCAAGATCTCTACTGTACAGAGTTTGAAAACAGACTGAGTCTCAGTGGGAGAAGCACGATAGAAGCACAAGGTCGCAGACAAGATCACAGATTCTCTGGATTCTGTCTGGAGAATCTGCAATCTATCAGGCCCTGTTAAATTGGACAAGATCACTTCTCCAGACACTGTCTAGAGAATAAAAAATCGGGTAAATTGGGGTCTGTAAAATTGAGGATTTACTGTAGTCAATAAGCACCTCTTTCCCTGCCATTCACTGCTGCTTTCAACCATTAGCCAATTAGCCTTTTCCTCTCTTCTTTCTCTACTTTCCAACTCGCCTCTGGCTGGAACTTCTCACCCCCTGTCCTGCTGTCACTGCTACTTACAATTTGTGTGGATTTTATGCCAAATGTCAGTGTGCTACTTGGACAAATGAATGTCAAGTATCACATTAAAATTTAATGTTTGAATTTAATGATTTCACTGCAATTAAATTAACTCCTACTTATAGTACAGTAAAACCCCTTATTTACACTTTTCTAGAGACCTGGGGAAAAAAGTGTAAATTGCAGGAAAGTGAAAATTGTGGGAAAAGGAAAAATAGCTACTGATTTTCCTTTTAAACTCAGTTATTTGTTACAGTAAGACTAACAATAAAATCAGTGTTAAAAGAGCTAAGTTTATAAATAATATATCTATTTATTCATTTACTTAACCAGCACACTTTTTTAATAATAATAATATTAATTAATATGTGCCAAATTAAAATGCTAGTACATATAGTAAGCTTGGGTTTCCATTACTCCCCACATTACATTTCTCTGAAAAATTATACATAGATGTAGGAATATTTACTTCGGGAACATCATACTTTTTTGAAACTTGAATATTGTTCATTTTTTCCGCCTCTTTTGCTATGACTATTTTAAAATTCCTGTCATAACTTCGTCGGATTCCTCTGTTAACCTGGGATTTGGAAGAACCTTTTTTCTCAACATGATCAGCATCCTTTTTGTCACTCATTGTTAAAATAACAGATGGATAAAAACTCGCTAAGATAGGCACAAAGAATACACTGACGCACTGATAGCTTCAATTCAGTGACTAATGAGGAGTTCAGCCGCCGACTGAACTTGATCTATTCTCAACTCAGATGCTTTTCAAGTATATTGTAACATAAATGCCTAATGTGTCTACAATGTAACAAGTATCTTGTATCACTTAACAGATGTGCAGATTGTACAGTGATTTTTCGAAACACGATTTTACGATCTTTTAAAATCACTAGTATTCGAATATAATGTGGGGGCTACTTTTAAAATTTCATTTTTTGGAAAAAAACATCTCATTATATTTGGGACAATGTGGTAATTTAAATTACAACAAATTACTAATTAACTTAAATTTAATAACAAACTATGGGAGCCAAGGGGCAGAATTTGAGTGGAAAGGATTAAAACATGATAGCGCCAAATTTGAACATCTTTTCAATAGCATTCATACTTGGTTCAAAGAGTAAATAGGGTAAATAATATTTCCATATCTAGATGTGCAGTTTATGCTCTACTAATGTGATTTACATATGAGGTTTTGTAGTTTTCACCCAAAAGAGTTCATACGTATTTCCGTCTTTAAGTACACTGTTCCTGAGTAGCATCTGTTAAAGCAAGAATTCATATTTCTACTTCTAGGGGCGCTGTTCCTATTCTGCCGCATTTTTTTAATTCTTCTCCCAAAAGAGTTCGGATTTTTTTGCAAACCTAAGTCGAAAAACATTAAAAACTGTTGGGAATCACATGCTAAATTGTTTTTAAAAGATTGGAAATTCTAAGGTAAAATGATGCGAATAGTGAGAAAACTTAAAATGAAAATACAGGGTTTTACTTACATTGGAATCAGGAAAATTAATGGGACTCATAAAATGTTGTAAATAGCGGGAAAACATACATTCCAATAACGTAAATATGGGGTTTTACTGTATTTATATTTATAGGTAGTATTCTGTGGCAAAAAGGCTCCATTCGCCATGCTTGTGGAAAACCTTAAAATTCTGTTAGACACCACTGGGTTAGAGCATTGGCCTTCCACACAGTGGTCTCAGGTTTGAATCCAGCTGAGGTCAGATTTTTCAACTTGGAATTGTCCCCTTTCCCCTACTTGGGTGATTTGAGGAGACCACACAAGCCAGCACTTCATATATATTGAATAGGGTCGGCGATAGGCAGCAGCCCTGTCTTACTCCTCTACCGATATTTACTCCGCTGGTGTCTGCATTCTCCAACCTGACCTTTACAACTTGATTCACATATATATTCCTGATCAGTCTCCTGTCTTTCCAGTCTACACCTATATCCTTTAACCCCTCAAGCCCGGAGGAGATTTATTAAATCCCACCCATACGGCCGGATGAGGTTTTTAAATTTTCACGATTGCATTGCAAAAACATGCGAAAATATTAAAATAATCATAACTTGAGAAGTTTTCTCTTGATTTTTCTGAATTTTTTTTATGGATTTAAGGAAAACATGAAATTTGTAAATATCTATTTTGCGTATTATATTTTTACATACAAAGATTGTTGGAGTAGAAGAGAATGTACACCAATCGCTAATTTTCCGGCAAGCATTCGCGCTTTATATATAACATTCAGCACCGGAAAATCTATAGAAGATATTGATGTGTAATCTTAATAAAAAAATAGCTTAAATTAGTAACTATTTCATTCTGCAAGTCTACCCATCTAAACCAATTAGGTGAAAAGTTTTACGCATCTCAATTTTTTCATGACTGGAAATTTTTAAGTAAATGTAGTATTATTGATTTATTAAAAGATGATTTATTTATAATATAAATGTTTTAGTTAAACAGTCATCATTCTTAGTCATTACAGAAGTCACAGAAGAAATGGTTACATTTCGTTCATTGGAAAGGGAGATATGACGCTGTATAAAACACGGAAAACTTGAGCTTATAGGTTTTCCCAAATATTTTCAGAAAATTTACACATGCGTAATTGGATTCAGCAAGAAATGCCTCATAGCTTAGTAAACACTTCTAGTAATCTATTGTGTAAATATACGGAAGAGCTTTTCGTGATTTTTGCTGCCGTGTCCTCTCCATGCCTACTCGCTTCATCGCTGCTTTGGCCCTGCTAGCACAACAGCGAAGCACTTATCTGAAGAGGAAAACAGACCTCGTCTTCTTTCAAATGTCAAAGAAAAGGAACCCAATTTGGTGGGTTCCATTTCCTCAGGTATTTATGGGTCAACTTTAAAAACCGAAAATCCGTAGGTCCGTGGTAAAAACTAAATTTCTATCACAAAACTAAACGTATATTATATGTAAACAAATACTTACAAATTGGTATATTCAATACCCCGCAATTTTCGTCGAGATTAAAATAAAATTCTAAAGGTCTTGAAAATTATATGACAGATATTATCCTTCTCACAAAATGCCTCTCTTTGAGGCATGGCACTAAATTATCGGAAGAATGTCGGCCTTGGATTTTGAAATCAGCTGTTTTGACATTGACGCTCTCCTATGAAGCGATGAACGAAGGATCATGCGGTAATGGAAGGGAATGTTTACAGAAATGTTTTTACACAACCTAATTCCATTCTTTATCAATTGCATTGTAAACATTTGTAATAAGCTATGCATAGACAGACATAAGTTGTTTTCCTTTCTTTCTTTACATACCGACGAAGACCTTTGTCGCATGACATAAGCCAAATATCTCCACCAGGAAAAAAGAGGAGAAAAAACGTGCTTTCCTTTGAAATGATACACAGTTCCTACATTGCATTTAAAACACCAAGGAAAGGTACCCTGCTGCATTGAAAAGTGACTTTTATATGGAGAAACACCATCATATCATAGCAAAATTGAAAATTCTATCACAAAATTCAACGTTGATTATATATTTTTTAAAAGAGAAAAAAAATACAGGACAAACATATATAGGAAGTACACATCTTCCTCTTTCAAAATATATATAGGTTATTTAGATTTAAAGAAGTATCTAGCGTCAAAAGATAAAATAAATTAGGGCTGCCGCAGGACGTAATAGTACGCCTGACGGCCGATTGGACGGTTTTTGGAGGACATAATAGTACGCCTGATGGCGTTGAGGGTTTAATATCTTCATCAACATTACCCAATTTACTCTATCAAAGGCCTTCTGTCAGTCTACGAAACATATGCAGATATCTTGACTGTATTCTATTGCCCTTTCTGATATGATTCTAACTATCCCTATAGCATCTCTAGTTCCTCGTCCTTTTCTGAAACCAAATTGATCTTCCCCTAGCATTTCTCTAGCCTTTTATTAAGAATCCTCGTGATGATCTTTGAAGTGTGTGACAGAAGGCTTATCATTCTGTAGTCTTTACACTGCATTGCCTTTGGCTTCTTCTTTAGAGAGATCATTGTTACTTCTAGGAAATCCCGAGGCCACTCTCCCATTTCGTAAATCTTATTAATTAATTTTGTGATCGCTTTTAGTCCTTCTGATCCCATGACTTTAAGTACCACAGCCAGTATTACATCACTGCCTGTGGCTTTCCCTTTCTTTAGTTCTACTATCGCTTTTTCTACTTCGCTCTCCATAATACTTGGTCCTAAGTTGTCTTCTTCAATGTTTTCCTCATCTTCCAGTTCTATTTTTGCCGTTCCTGCCTGCTTGCTGTATAATTCCTTAATGTATTCTTCCCATACCTGTGCTACATCCTTTAATCCTGAGACTATCTTCCCATCCGTATTCATAATTCCTTTACCACAAATTCCATTAGACTTTTTATCTTCTAATTCCAGTGCACTAGCATACATCATATCGTACCGTCCTAACTTCTTCATTTCTTGTATTTCATCACATTTTTCTTTTATACAATTTTCTCTAGATTTATCTGTTACCCTTCTCAACTCATTGTTTATACATCTATAGTTGTCTCTACTTTCTCCACTGTTAACATTTTTCCATTTTCGTCTCTCATTCATTTTCTCCAGCATTTCCTTCGTGATCCATGGTTTTCTAATTTTCTTCTCTTGTTTTCCAATCTCTTTATCCAAGGTATCCTTGATACTGGTTTTAATTTCATCCCATTCTATATCCACGGTCTTTGGTTTGTTTTCCAAATTTCTTAGACGATCTTCCAACTTAATGCTGACTACATCCTGCCTTCTTTCAGTTTATCTGGGTCCCAAGTCAGTATTTCTCTTCTCGTGTTCCTTACCGTAAACACCCGCGTATAATTTTTTTTTGAAATATTTGAGTTAAAAATTAGGAATCGTGTTATACGAGGGTACATAATCTTCCTATTTTCATTTGACCTCATATTTCCACAATTTCGGCACAGTAATTACTGCCCGGGTATCCTCATAATTTTATTGGTGATTTTTACGAAAAGTAAGATAGATAATAGTTAAAATTTATTAATTAATTTTACAAACATTCATTAATTAGATATGAAAAGAATGAATTCAGTATTTATTCATTTTAAAAGCCAAGAAATACTTCGTCACCGGACCATTCTTCTTGTTGTTATCGGAATCGGCATCTTACGCATGACCTCACCCTACACCGGCGCCCGGCCTGGTGATACATGATTTATTCTTGATTCTTAGTCTGTAGTTAATTATGGTTATTTGCTATCGTGTTTACGTGCTCCAGAGTGTTCTAATAAGGGTAAAACTGAAGGTTGGGCGAACCCGTCCACCTTAGGCATGGCAAAAACGTATGTAAAAAATAGGATTATCGTCATTCCTTCATTTTATTAGCTCAAAGAATGTCATATGCCATACTATAAAATTAATATAATTCGATTTATTGTGTATATCCTAATATCACCTTGTAAGTAAACATTGAGTATGTAATGATTGAGTTAGCTGACGTTCTTTTGTAACGTTATTCGAAAATTTCATTTCGCACTTTCATTATGTTACCAATACATGATACCAATAATTCGATCATTGCTTTAGAACATGTTACACCATCTACTTTATTCTGGAACGGTAACGCCAAAAAAATCTGTGCGCACTATACGCGGGTATATAGAAAAATCATAGATTACGAGGCTGAAACCCCCCCTGCGCATTATACGAGGGTGCGCACTATACGCGGGTATTTACGGTATTTGTTTAAGCTTTGTACTCACATCAACTATTAGAAGGTTGTGATCTGAATCAATGTCTGCTCCTGGTAATGCCTTGGCGGTCTTTTGCTGAATCTTTGTTTCACTAGGATGCAATCTATTTGGCATCTCATTCTCAGTGAGTTATGGCTATAATAATCCAAGAGGTTGATTAGCCAGAAATTCATATAAACAAAGAATATTCTAAATTTTTAAGGTGATAATGAGATTGCATGTTTTTGCCTTTTTGATATCAATGTTCCTTGCATCGCAGGTGATAGTGAACATGGATTCTGTGTTTTGGAGGCAATTGGGAGGTCATTTCCGTCAGGTGGAAGCAAGTCCGTTAGGTGTGGTGTGGGCCATAGCATATGATGGAACTCCTTGGGTACACACTGGGGGATGGGGTGGGGCTTTCCTTGAAGGTTAGTCATTTTTATATACTCTTTATCGTGGATTATCAAACTTTTTTTGCTGCAGCCCAATAGGAAGAGAAAATCTTTTTGGCCCATCCAAATTTTATCTTTTGCAATATTGCAGACGCGAATTAAGATTTTATGTTTTAAATTATATTTTTTATAAAACAGTCTTATTTAATATCTAAAAAATCCCATTATTCAATTTTGATCAACATAGAAACATTTTAAAATAACTAATGATGCTATGTCCTGGACTGGCAGTACATCAAGGGCCATTTGAATGTTTCTCCAACTACCAAAGGGCTGCAGCCTGTGCTTTGGAAACCTCTGCTCTATATTAAGTTATTTTGAGTACAGAAAGTCCCCACTTAACACAAGAGATACGTCCCTAAATAGTGTCGTGCTAAGCAAATGCATAAATACTATAAGAAACCAAATAAAATGCAAGTGATATGTGTTTGAGCGCAAGAGAGATCGTCATATCACAGTGGATATGTACATTTTTATTTATACATAAATATACTTAGAATATTCATTAATTTTTAATTTGCACCTGCAAATTTGAAACAAAACTTCTCGTAATAGTTTCCACAACTTTAACCGCAAAAGTGACATGAAATGAAGTAGAATTCGCGAAAGTTGATTTTTCCCTCCAAGTGGGGGCAGCAGTGTCTTGTCACTATGTTAGGGCAATAAAATCACTTCCTTGGGTTGTGGTCTTGCTATTTGATATTCGTCTTGATCATAATATTTCTTATGTTTTGATACTGATTTGGTTTTACATCTACAACTATGAGTTTGCTATTTTCGCAAAAGGCACAATTCGTTTTCCAAAGCTTAGTTCGCATGTTTTTGTCTAGTGTTCCCTCATTTGTGCAGTTTCTTTTTTCTGACGTCATCTTTCACTCTTTCATGGTAAATATCACAAAAATGGCTACGCAAAGTTTTACTTTTACCTTAGACTGCAAATTATATATTATCTAGTATTTTACGAATAAATATAAATTAATATACACATTGCCTTAATGGCAACATTTTTTATTTTATTTTTTACATAATGGATCATGATGCAACTCATAAAACCGGGAATTCTTCGTGTAAAGTGAACAGGTTTCACAGTTGCTAAATCGTGCTAAAGCAAATTTCGTGTTATGCGAATTTGTGTTAAGTGGGGACTACCTGTAGTTACTTTTGTTTACTGAAGTTAGTCATCATTATTTAATACTTTTCTGAAATTTTTGTTATTATAGTGAATATTTTTAATAATTGTCTTCTTATTAAGCATTTGGTGAATTTTTGTATATCTTTTTTATAATAGTCATTCTTTTGCACAATGCTCCATTTTACCATACTGCAAAATGAAAATATTAGATAGATTTTTCGACAGAAAACCTTTCCTGAGTCTAGAAATTCCACTAAGAACAATTTCATCTACTTAAAACATAGCTCAATTTGTAATATTTTAGAGAGAGGTTTTACTCCACTTATGTTGAGCTTGTTAGGTAAAAAATTGTGCTCCAGTACTTCCCAGTTATACCACAGATTTTGGGAGAGACTTGACAACCCATGTTATAAGACCTCCGTGGTGTAACCAGGGACACAGTATCTTTCACCCTATGTGGTATGCATACAACTGCTTATTTAATTAAATTTTTATCTATTATGATTACTCCAAACAGAAAATAGAAAAATTAGCACTGACATCATTCTTTGGTCAGTGCAGTGAAATTTTCAAGTTCTGCATGGAATCCAGAGTGAACAAGGAAAACCTTCATTATATCCAAATTCATTACCCTATTTACTCGCATATAAGAAACAAAATCGGAAAATCCAAAAATATGATATAATTGTTGAAATTCACTATGACTTTGCTAAATGGCTTGATGATTCAATGTGCAGTATGTGACATATAAAAACATAACATAATCACTGAAACAAATAAAAAGGAAAAGAAATATTATTATTGATGATGGAGTTACAGACGTCAGTTTTTGCTACAGTTGTGCCAGGGACCCGTTAGAAAAATTCCGTCGTTTGACAGATGTCAAGGCATCATCATAATTTAGTTTCATACTCCAATGATTCTATTGTAAGAAACATTTTGGTGGTGTTTCTTTCGGTTTGAAAGTCATTGTGATTTTTCGTCGCTTTCCATGTGCAGCATGTAAAATACAAAGTCCGAGATTTTCAGTAATATTGTTTGTACTGATATCATGTGAAATGAATATATTGCTGATTGATTACAAATAATTCACTGAAATACTTTATTATTACAGTCAATACCAATATTTATTGATATTTGTGTACAGTTAATTATACATTCAGGCAGTCACTGACTTACGTATTTAATTTGTTAGTCTATATGTGGTTCTCATTCGATAGATGCCTACATTTTTTACTAGGAAAAGATGCTTGCATTCTGCAAGCATTTCAGAAAACTTTGTTTATGAAATCTCATGCACAGTGACTCCAATGAGCTCTTGTGTTGTCCTAGGATAAATTGAAGCACTTCATAAAAGATCATTTTGTGAAAATACACACCAGCCATATTCTGTGTTCCACAAAGAACATAAAATCCCAAAATAAGAAACGTCACATGATTGAATGGTATTTATATGAAGTCATTATAATAATAGTAGCTTGCATACGGAGAGCGATGCATTCTTGTTTTTCTTCCACTTGGACAGCAGCCGATCGGTGAGCAAAGGAGAGAGGAGGATAGAAGGAGCAGAGTGAAAGAGGAGAGGAAGAGAGAGGTGAGGGGAGAGAGAAAGAGGGAGGAATGGGAGAGGGGGGAGGAAGAATGAAGAGGGGGAGAGGAGCGTGCACTTTTGCAGTTAGAGGAGGCCATGCTATCTTCTCTCGGTCGCATTTAGCCTACATTGTGACCTTGACGGTGTGATGACGAATGCAAAATCATTGATAGAAACAATCTGCTACAATAGTTCAGTGGTAGAATATCCACCCGGCAAGTGGAAGACCCAGGTTCGATTCCCAGTCATAACAGAATTTTTCCTGTTTAAAAATTATTCCCAAATTTACAGCTTATGCCTATCTGCAAAGGATCTTAAGATCACATAATTCTATTGTTCTGTAAGGTAGAGGGCAAAATTTACTACAAAAAATTATTCGATAGCATGTATCTACGACTTATAGTTTCCAAGATAAAAATTATTAAAATATAATAATCCTATAAAATTATTACTTGATTCAGTATTACACTCAAAAATGGAATAATTGACAGCCATTCATCATGAAATCATTAAAATATACATTATTGATAACACCCATCTGCTTACCAAAATCAGTTTTTAAATTATGGCTGAAATACTAATATTTGTTTTGTTTTCTTTTTTCATAGAACATGATTGAAAATGAACACTTCTGATCAACGTGATTACTCTATTTTTATGGGAAAATTATTTTTATATTAGCACATGGTTACAAAAATGTATGAGGTATAAAGAACATATATGTAAAAATACTCATAACACGTTTGGTGCCTAACACAGTAGTGATTAACAAAGGTGAAATACTCCTTTAGCCAAAACAACTAGAGGGCTACAAAACCCATTGCATTTCGCCCACAAGGTGGGCATCGTCAGGGGTAAAACCTGTTTCAACAGTGACTGAAAGCTTTCAGTCACTGTTGAAACAGGTTTTACCCCTGACGATGCCCACCTTGTGGGCGAAATGCAATGGGTTTTGTAGCCCTCTAGTTGTTTTGGCTAAAGGAGTATTTCACCTTTGTTAGTTTTGGCCAAAGTTATTGAGCTACTATCAATTACAGTAGTGACTGATGAAGTGACAAGGAGGGGCAACGACCTTCGGGTCACGAATTTTGATGAAAATCGACCAGGTGATTCTACATAAAAAATAAAGAGACCTGTGTCTCGGGGTTTTTGTAAATGGGCCGTTGGGTTTAAGAAATCAGCATCATAAATATGCAAAAACATTGCATGCAACTTAATAAGCTTCATTGTCGAATTGTTGTTAAGAATGGGAATGGGTGAGCAGCTAACATACTTGCACCTACGGCGTAGGTTCGATCCCGAATTTTTTCATTTTTTTTTTCAAATTATCCAAGAGTTATTTGAAAAGTAATATTCTCTGGTAAGACAATGTATAATTTTTATTTGGAGATAATGAATGCAGAAACATATAATAATGAGCATTTTAAATATTGCAGTCTATGAAACAATGATTTGTAGCAGAAGGTACCAATAAATATACTTATGCATGAAAGCATTCTTCATTTATCACATAATTCCTCCAAATAAAAATTATAGAGCATTAAATGGTCATATGCAACTAATTTTACTTGTTAACTTACTAGAGTGCAAAATTTTCCTTTATGTTTTTGCTATACACAATAAAACATTTGGCAGCATTTTTCCCGAAGTAGTGATTGAATATTGCACTATGTATGAGCATGTTTCCTTATTAACCGGTCATCTGGGTATTTAATTTTGCCTGGACACACAACTAGTGGGGACTATTTCTTCGATTGAGGCGGTTATTAAAATCATGACAATAATTAAGGGTTTTATTAGATATTTTATAATATTATGAAATAAATAATAACTAGCAGTTGCCTGCTGATAAATAGACTGGTTGGTTAGATTAAATATTGTCTTGGTAGTTAGCCTTCTGTCACATTACCATGAAGGTCAACGACTGCAAGGTTTATTTCCTTCTACTAATGTCCGCTAGGAGCACCACATTATTTCTTACGGCATCTAATGTCCGCTAGCAGTGCAACCTTAACATCAACCACTACAACCACATCAAGCAGAGCTTAGCCGGTCAAAAAAAAACCTCAATATCTTGACAACAGTTTGACTGATTTCAATTTTATAATTTTCCTGCAAATCTACATGTTGAGACGTTTAATTTGATGCATCACACGTTAAGGTGGCTGTTATCTTCACTTTAAAAATTTCATTTTTTACACTATTAATATTTAAATATAATTCATTATCATACTTACTATTTCCCTATCATTTCAATTTGAAAATGTTTATAACAAAAAAATGTCATTTTGGAAACAAAATAAAAAGGAAATCTACAGGTATACCTCACAATACGCTTAGGTTGCATTCCAAAAAAACCAGAGCGTTTCTCAAATCAACGTATTGCGAAACACATTTTTACATAAAAGCAATGCTATGAAGAAGAGATGGATTAAAATTATGGGTAAGCACTACAGATATGTTCCTAAAAAAGGGTCTTGTTGTGCGAAATCGTGCTAAACTACAGTACAGTTATCCTCCGATTTTAGCGGGAGTTGCGTTCCTGGAAATCATCATGTAAAGCATAAACGCATAAATCGAAAAAAATTTCCCATTGAAAATAATGTAATAGGCATTGTTTATGTTCCTGAGCAGAGGTTTTTTGCTTAGAAATGTCTATAAATTTGATTTAATGAGCATTGTAACCTCTCAAGGGTGTACAATGACAAATGGTATACTGTGCAGTGACCAGTTTTACAATTCCTTAATTTTTGATGCGTTGAGTTTCTGCCATAATTTACAGATGTCTCCAAGCTCCTTTGATCAGTTAACTTTCCTATACAAATATATTCTCCTCACCCAACAAAATTGAAAATCATTGCGAGGGCTTTCCCCCATACAGTTGTTGACAGTTAACAGTGCGTTACTTTCTAGAAGAAAACCCCACTTCAGGACAAAAAAATGGGTTCAAGCGCATTATTTGCTCAAAGAGGGGAATAAGAAAAAAGACATTCTGCTGCTGTAGAAACTCCTGGGAAACCCTGCTCTATCGTACGATGCAATGAATTGTATCACTGTCCAGATGATTAATGGGCAATATCTATGAAATATGTAATAAATAATAAAATATATTAGTGGTTCATACTGTGCACATCACAAATCGCGTTAACGTAAATACATGGCGAGTATATTGAACAAGATGATTGAAATGGAACTCACGATGCCTACATTATACATAATTATTTATTTAATGCTTAACCATTAAAGGACGGCCATCGCAACATATGCGCACAGATAAGTGGGCTTTAAATTCCGGCCAATGAAGCATATGCGCAAAAAGTTCCTTTGCTCGAAATATTTTTTTTTTTATGTTTCACTCTCTAAAAAATGCTTCTTTTGTTCAGATCTGTTATAGAACACTTCCCTCCACATATTCATCCAACTATCGCCCCTAGGTTAGAGCTTGGGATGGAATATTGCGGTCTGGAATTTTTGTTATTTATGGTTGACAAGTCACTTCATTATGTGAGATTGCCTTTCCAAACAAAGATCTAAATGAATTTTTTCGGCCATGTAAGCTCTTTCTAGGCTGTTTCTTTCTCAGCTATTAGGTCTTGGAAATGCGTGAGATAAGAAGCAGATGACCTTGCCTGAGTAGGGGTTGTGTTGACATACATATGCAACCCAAGGCGTGTTTGGGAAAGAGGGTGGGGGCCGAAGGTTTCATCATATCATGAGGTCAGTTTCTTTCGAGTGCTTGAGCGAGTCCCTTCTTTGTTATTTGAGTGGGTCTTTGTGTACCCTAAAATGAGTGCCTTACGTGACGATGAAATCGAAGTTTTTCTCAATGATGACTCAGAGGCTGAGTCTGAGATTGAAGATTCGGAGGAAGAAGAGGAATATAGTGAACCTCCAACTGAATGGATAAACGGATCTGATGCTGATAATCGTGAAAAACAGTCATTTATTGGAGAAGCCCAAGGAATAAAGACTTCTAAAGCGCCTAATTTGAATGTAAGTAGTAAACCTATAGACTTCTTTCGAATGCTATGGAAGGATGATATCATTGAATTGCTTGTTTTAGAGACCAATATTCATTATAAACAATATCTTCAATCGCTTGATCAACAGCGATCAACATCACCTCCCGAGATTACCAGAGAAGAAATGATAAAGTTTGTCGCTATATCATTGTTGATGGGGCATACCGGAAGAGACACTATCAAAGAATATTGGTCCACAGATGAGTTGTACTACTGTGAATTCTTCGGCAAAACGAGCAGTAGGGATAGATTTCTTCATATTTTATGCTACCTTCAATTCTCTAACAATGCGTATGCCCCAAAAAAAGACAGTCCCGACTATGATCCTCTTTGGAAAATACGGGATTTATTTCAAAAACCAAATTCTCGATATGGGGAAGTTTATCATCCTTCTGAAACCTTGCTGTTGATGAAGTGATAGTGAAATTCAAAGGTTGCGTAGTTTTCAAACAATATATCTCCAAAAAACATAAATGTTTTGGCTTGAAAATCTGCAAACTTTGTGATCAGACTGCATACACCATAAATATGCATGTTTATGTAGGATGGCAAAGGGAAGCTGCATCGTCAGTGATGTCAGCAACGCATGAGACAGTTGTTAACCTAATGAAATGTTTCGAGGGATTAGGGCATACCGTTTGTATGGATAGCTATTTTTCTTCTCCCGATCTTTTCATCGATCTACACAAAAAAAATAAGTGCATGTGGAACTGTAAGACCTAATAGAAAAGGAATGCCTTTGAATTGGGACAGGCGAAACATAAAATTGAAAAAGGGGGATATACGAGCTCAAGAAAGAGGATTTTTTGTTGCTGCTGTGTGGAAAGATAAAAGAGAAGTGTTCCTTCTAAGCAACATGGATCGCACTCCTGCAGATGGAAACTACACTGCCGAAAGAGGAAATGCTATAAAACCTCAGATTGTCCAAGACTATAACCGCAACATGGGCTATGTTGATCTTAGCGAACGAATGACAAACAGTTATTCCATATCGAGGAAAACATGGAAGTGGACAAAGAAATTATTTTTTCATTTGTTGGATTTGACAGTGCTGAATGCATTTATCCTTTACCGTTCTGTGTGTGGTGATACTGTGTCGCACAAACAATTTCAGGAAAAACTTATTCGTGAATTAGTAATGCAGGCAGCAGAAGAACCCACTTTACCATCTATATGTAGGAGACGTCCAAGCGCTCACAATCAACAGTTGACTCAATTGGAATATCGGCATAGTCGCCATTGGCCTGATCAAGGTAGAAGACGACGATGCACTGTATGCTCGGAAAATGGGATTCGCCGCACTGTGCAAGTGAAGTGTGGTGAGTGCAAGGTAGCATTGTGTCTTTCACCGTGTTTCCGAATTTTCTACACAAAAGTTCAACTGAGACTATAAAATAAAAACAGCAGTAATTGAGGATCTTCCAGATTTCGGAGTAAATATTATCCAAAATTCAAGGTATTTACTATTTTTTTACATAGAAGTTTCACATACCAATAATTAATACAAATATGAGGGTTAATATGAAACGTTATCTATAAGATAGTTTTTGTTTTGTGCTTTTATCATTATTGGTTTATCTGATAAGAAGGATAACACGTAGCCATGTCCTAACGTAAGATTAAATGCCAAAAAAATCCGGCCGGGAGGATTTACCAGGTCATTTAAATTCAGTCCTTTAAAGGTTAATATCGGCTTTAATAGCTTAAAACTCACTGTGGATGAGTTTTGCCCTTTGTGTTTCCAAATTTCATAATTTAGCGTTATAAAATATTATAAATACATTCGAATAGAAAACTAAACTAATCATGCATATTTATGCAGCAAAAGTAATGCATATATGTACTAGACTATACCGAATATGAGTCCAAAAATAGTCGCTACAATGGGAACACTCCTAATTAGTGATCAAAACTGCGAAGATGACAGTATTTATGAGAAATTTGAAGAAATACGATCAATATCTACGATAAGAATTAGAATCTCCATTCCTTTCCTCAGAAAATAGTGCAAATTCCACTCCGATATTACAATTCTAAGATATATTAATGTGCAAGAGAAAATTACTCAGCACGATGGATTTCAGATTTCCCATGCAAATGAAATGGGAAGGATAGTTCCTGGAATCAAACCCGGGACTTTCAATCTTCACAACAAAAACTATCCTCGGGAGCTTTGGCACCACGCTGGACTGATACTGGCTTAGATGTGATTCTCTGTCGAATGCCGAATTACTCGAAACATTCGCCGGATTGACCAGGATTGCCGGATAGTGTTGGAAGCCGGAAAGTTGATCGCCAAATAATCGAGGATCTACTGTAGTTCGTATGTAATGAATCAAAGTTGTTTTTCATTGCTCGCATTGAGAACTTGTGGATGGGCAGGGAAAGGCTCTTCGTTCTCCAGGTTTTGTAAGAGCATATGTCTGAATCAAGCAAGAGGTAGAGTCAGAAAGTGTAATGAGCCTAAAACCGAAGAAAGCATATTGCTAGGTGTACCTGTATTGTTTAAACTTTGAAAAAATAAAAAGGAAATGTTAATGTGACATGTTCATTAAAAACAGTTATAATTCATTATCATACTTACTTTGTCCCGATAATTTCAGTTTGAAAATGTTTCTAATGAAAAAATGTCAGTTTGGAAACAAAATAAAAAGGAAATATACACTTTGTTCCAAGGGGATTTTCAGTCATTGTCAGAACCATTAAATTTGAAACCTGAAATCAATAAGATTTGCTGCAAGCACAGTGTGTTGAATCCTGTATAGTCAAATGTCATATTCTTCATGCTTTGCCATGCTCAAGAGATTACTAACTCATTAAAAATCTGATGTGGCCACCACATGACTTTCTCCATACCTGTAATATTTCTAAAAATTCCAAATAATTTAAATGACAATAAATATTTTAAGAAGCTGGGAGAAAATTTTAAAAACTATACAAATAACAGAAATAAACTCAAACTGGAGCCTTCTGATATTGGATATAACCACAAAGCTCCAACAATTAAGAAAATAAAAAAGAATGTTACTGAGACGTAACTAAGCATTAAGTGTTTACAATAGTCGCTGGTAGGTGATGTGATGGTGACAGCTAAAAAATTTGTTTTTAAGATATCTTAAACAATGCATTATATGGGAAAATGTTTCCAAAAAAGGTTGTAGAAAATTAAATTACCTACTACTTTTATTCCAATACTTTTGTACATATATCAATTATTAAAGCAAATATTTCAAAATAATGGATGTGATAAGAGTAAACACCCACTTCCGTTTGACTGACTTTTACCAAAAACTAATCAACTCTTGTATCTTTAATAAAAATGTAAAATGGTGAACTTTTCTTGGGTTTCCAGCCGGGTTATTATGGAGTTCTCATCTGATGTTTCGGCAACTATCTCCATTGGCATCTTCAGGGATCCTGAGTGCCGTCGAATTTCCTGGTTTGGTTAATATACCTGCTGGGGGATGGCAGCTAAAAACATTTTTTGGGGCCCCCAAATTTATTTTTCCTAGGGCCCCCGAAAGCCATAACGTGCCACTGAACGAGATTTGCCCATTCATCTGTTGATGGTAGGCCACCCGTGAAACGCCTACTTAATATTGTGTGCCTGGCATGAGAAGGGGTTATTTCGGTAGACACAATATGCCGTGCATTTTACTTCCTCAATTTTTAACCAAGGTGTTTTTCAAAAAGTACGTGTAATAACACGCACGATATTTATTCAGGTTTTTTTAAAATTCTTTGAAAGCTGCCAGTACTAAACCTAAATCGTGTAAATTGTAATTTGCGACATGCTCAAGTCACATTTTACCGTAACCGCATTTTTTGTTTCCTATTACATTACGCAATCCTAAAAGACTATACTTTTATTATGCTGTATAATAGCAATTAACACAATCTTGGGATGGAAATGTATTGGAGTTGTTCGTTTGTGCTTTCTGAATGCAGTAAGTGATACTTTTTATCTACAGAAGCATGAGAAACGCTTTTATGTAACCGGGTGTAGTGCATCTAGTGACCGGTTTATTTTTGGTATTGTGTGATCTCTGGGGGATTTGACATGAAGATTTATTTTTAGAATGAACAGTTTACATTTATTTATGTAAAATTCACTCTTTTTCTAGGTTGAGTTAGCGTGATTTTGCAAAATTAGTAAAAATTACTCATTTTAAATTAAATAACTTGAGAATGTGCAACAGTTCAAGATTGAACCTTTCTGCGAGATTAAGGACATAGACAAAATAGATTTTCGAGTTGTCTCCATGTAATATAATGACAATGGATGTCAATTTTTCATGATCACGTACGTTAAAAAATTATTAAAAATCATTTTCAGAAGTCACTTCTTAAATATTTGCTTGTTGTCATAATTGTTTCATCAAACTCGGCTTCAGATATCAAAATCAAAATTTTGGAATTGCAAACAGTACACAAATTCCAGTTTTTCCAGATTTTTAACTCTAAAAATGAGTGCAGGTATTACTTGAGTAAATATGGTAATTAATAAAATAATGGCTTAATATATAGCCCATTCCAATCTTAATTTTATAGTAAAAATGGTCTAATTTGTATTTTATATTGTTTGATTAAATGTCCATTTTAAACAGGCAAATTCTGCCAGTTTTTAATTGTTATCAAATAAAAAGTAAATGCATAATCACGTTTTCTTTCATAAATTTACTTGGTCAGGTATGGGAGAAGAGAGTGGCTCTGAGCTTATAAGAGTTAATGGTACATCTGCTGGGGATAGTTCTGGGTCTAAGGTGCAAGCAATGAATGATACACGTGTTGTGCATGTATATGAGAATCAGAGGTGGAATCCATTGACTGGATACTCTTCGATGGGACTTCCAACTGACAGACCTTCTTGGAGTGATCGTTCCGGCCGACACCACAGGTCACGAGATTCCACTAAACTCCCATCCAGACACTGGCATTGGGTATGGGAAATATTTTGACATATTTGTATAAATAATGAGTTTTGATATAATTGAAAATTTTCTCTTTTATAAAAATAAGACAATATGGTTGGCAGTAAGTTACATACCCACAAATAACTATGTAACAAAATACAAACAAATTTTGGTTTTGAAATTGGATAATAATAATCAAATAAGGCGTGTTTACACAGGTCAAAAAAACTGTCATGAATTCTCGAACGACTAATAAACACTCCCTGTTTGTGATCTTGGGCATCTTGACTACTTTCAAGACTCAGTTTATAATATCAGACACTGATTCTCATTCGAGAATGCGGCCGAGAAACACGTGTAAGCACTCCCAATTGTGAGTTTTTTTAATCTGTGGTAAAATGGCACCTTGGTGAAATGAATACGCTGTAATGAAATTCCTTTTGTTATATGTAAGTGAATGTGTCTTGTGGGAAGTAACAAATGGCCGTTATAAAAATAAATTTACCAGAAATGCTGCTCTGAAAAGAATTGTATGGAATTGGAGGATTTTGGAGTAGCAGAATATAAGTTAAAAATTAAAAATCTACGCTCACACTATTGCTAAGAACTTCTCAAACATTGTACCAGCGGTGCATCAGGGATTTCTCAAAGCTACACAAAGTTCATTATACAGCAACTCAATGACAATATCAACACCGTCTTGTAAATAGTCCGTCATATTAAACGTCTTAAGCACGAATGAACGATTTCATAATCCCAGGCAACACTTTTCTCGAACACCATTGTGTTAGAGATTTCACAATTTATAAACTGATAATGTGCGTGAAATCACGATTGCTTTCTCGACCCGTGTAAACATGCCTATAATGACTACAGAAGTGATTTATGTATATTAGTGAGACATATGAAGCATTTTCTGAATGTATATACAGTAAAACCTACCCCAACACAGGAATCCTCATTGGTGAATCATTAAACCAATGAGAACAAAATTATCCAAGTGGAACTTGTGATGCCTACTTTCCAATGTGGTGCAGCAATTACTTATATTGGCTTTAAAATCACCACAGTGGTCCCAAATTCTAAGATCATATGGCAATTCTTTCTAATTTTAATTTCCTAAAGAATAAAAGCCTGCACTTTAAAAAGTTGCTTTTTACGTGTTATCTTACGGAAAATGGAAATTGCCCCTCTGGAGTTGAACCCAGGTCTTTTTTCGTATTTTTTTGTCATTTAACCCTTCAAGCCGGTCAAAGTCTTCTGCGCGATAAGGTCCTATTCATGGTAATAAATTTCGCGAAAATCACGGCTTCACGCAACATCTTATATTATGATTTTTATCTCGGTCAAATGATATTTAAATCTTACAAGAATTTACAGTTTTAAATAAAAATGGTTTATGTATGCAAAATATATTTTACTTACTTTTTATCCAATTGTAATCCAATATAAATGCTCTTCAAATCATGTGGTTTCCTAAAAATTCTTTTCCGTATGGAAGATCTTGAAACAACCTTCCAAACACAGGCCTACATTACACTCAGAGCACCAATACACCATTTCTTTCTTTTTCCCTTTTGCAGAACACACAACACATCTTCTTTGTGGCCTAGATTTTTTTTGCCTGTTGCTGATAGTTTTTCTATGAAGTGCCTCTCAAATAAACGGCAAGGTGACGGATTTAGTGATGGCCTTCCTGCGCTTGGCGATTCTGATACACTCCCATATTTTTTGAAAAGTTGTTGGATTAAAGTTAAACAAAAGCTCATATGGTCCATCTTATTTTGACAAGTATTGTACATTATTAATGAATTATGTACCGAAACATTCAAAAGGCGTCTAAACAATTTTACATACCATTTGCTACTTTTTTTATGCTCTAAGAGGTAAGGCTGAAGTTTTTGATCTTTCAGATCCACTCCCCCCATTGCTTTATTGTATCTAAAATGCAAACCGGTTTAAATTTATCATCCTTTTCTGAATGGAATGTTGATATAAATGCTACGCTCTACCTTATTGCTTACTTTAGCTACGTGTTCTCCCTTCTTCAATTTAGCAGCTTTCATTTCAGATGGTACATTTTTCCTATTCAAACGTAAAGTTCCAGCAACATTTGTTCCACGAATTAACAGAAATTTTGCCAAATCTGGTGAATTATAGTAATTGTCCATCCACAACGTATAGCCTTTTCTAAATAAAGGTTCAAACAATTTGATAACTATTGCTGATGTTTTCAGTCTGTTTGGTGTTTCTGAAACTGAAATTAATAATTATCCAAAAACAGCCAGGTTTGGCCTTTTACATCGGATGTTGTAACAATAACAAACAACAATAACAACAATGAGAAATGAAATGAAGTATTAGATGAAATGATGATGGAAATGGGCTGAGAAGGACTACTGTTTAGTTTCTCCTTATTGCGGAGCTGTATGAGGGAAGTGATGAAAACAGGTCAAGGAGGGATTGAGTGACGATAGAGAGTTGAAGGATTGATGGATACGGTAAAACATGGATCTTTGGGATATGGAGAGGCGACATTTGGGTTGATGAAGAAGTCTGAAGTTACGGGTAGGGCGGGGAGGTACCCTAAGATAAAAAAGGAGGTGATGTTTGATCTGCAGCGGCCGTTCATTACGAGGTAAAGAAATTTCAAATCTGCGATTTTGTGTCTGAGGGGGAGAGGGGTTAAACGGAGGGTAGAAAAAATTTTGTCTCGCATTAAGATGCGGAAATTTTGGACACGATATCAAACTATTGCGAGGAAAAAGTTAAGTGGACGGTTTAGGGGAGCGAGGGTTGATGGGGAGGCTGAGGACCATATAGGGGAACAGTACTCAAGAAGGGGTAGTATACAGGCAGTAAAAACGGATTTAAGAGCATGGGGGTCCTTGAGTTCTGTGAATCTATGGAGGAGGCCAACTATTGTCATGGCCTTAGATGTGATTTTGTTGGTGTGGTTAGCAAACATAAGTTTTGAATCGAAAGTTACGCCCAACTCCTTATGTGAGGTGGAAGAGGGGATTACCTGATTGGAGTAAAGGTAGGATGTGGGTATGGGATTTTTACGGAGCGTGAAGGTAAGGGAAATCGATTTTGCAGGATTGACTTTGAGATTCCACAGAGAACACCAATTATTTATGGAATGGAGTGCAGCTTGGAGAGATCCACTATCGCTAGGATTATTCACCTTTCAGATTCACAAAATTCGAATGTTTTTATTCCAAATTTTGAAGATTTCAAAGGAATATACTGCTTGAAAGACAAACGACCTTTCCAAAGTGTAAGAGATTCTTCTACAGCAATATTTTCCTTTGGCAAGTAGATACTCTGAAATTTACAATTTAAATAATCAATAATAGGCTGAATTTTGAAAAGTTTCTTATTTCCTGTGTAACTTACGATTTTCGAATTATCAACAAAATGGAAAAATTTTGAGATGCTTTCAAACCTATCTTGAGACATGGTTTTAGGAAAAATAGTTGTTTCCAAAAGTGGATTTTTAGAAAAATAAGAACGAAGAGTAGGCTTTTGTACAATACCCATCAACATAATTAGTCCCAAACAAACATATATTTCTGATGAAGAAACAAGTTCCCATTTATTTAGTCGAGATCTAGAAGACAGCTTTTTATTTTTTAAATAATTTTCAGCATACCTATTAGTCTCCAAAACAGTAATCTCAATCAGGTGTGCATCAAAAATGTTTGTGAAAGACTGAAGAACATTAGCAATAGGAACAGTAAGACCAAATTCACCAATAAAGGGAAACTTTTGTGGAATATTACCTTCATCAATATCTGACCAAATCCAAGAAGTTGGATAAACTTCAGCCTCACTCAATGGATGACCATCACCTTCGTCTTCACTTTCTGACTGTTGAGGTAGGTCAGGAGATGTAAAGTCCAACTCGATCTCACTAGATTTATCACTACCGGAATCATTAGAAAATTTATCTTCTTCATTTTCAACAAGAAATTGTATCACTTCTTCATCCAGAAAATGTTCACTACTATGAGATGCCATACCTTTTGAAATAGGGCTAAGAAAGAGAATTTTTCGTACTTCCACTCGCGAAAGATTGCTTTCGACTGAGGACTATATGGCTGGCTCTATGAGAAGAAACGCTGATCCAGTATTTCATTAAGAGTGAGATGAAACAGATGGCAAGCAAGCATAAACAGCTTCGAAATGAACACCTAGAGTTGAGTCGAAAGGCTAGCTCGAGGAGTGAGAAGATAAAGATTTTTTTTTAATGCTCTGAGTGCAAAACCATGTAACCAAAGTAGTTTTTTATAAAGCTGAAACCATCTAGAAGACAAAGTATGCCATTGTATCTCACATAATTGAAGGAAAGAGACCCAGAAAATATTTTAATAGGATAGGGCACTGGTCGGTACGTGGTACCGACTCCCATGAATAGGGGCATCAGGCATGACGGTACCACCAACCGAGTCCCCCGCCAAGGGGTTAATTTTTATATCTGAATCAAACATTCCTGTGAAATTTCGACCTTCCACCTAATCGGGAAGTTTGTTAAAAACACATTAAAAGTGCCATTGGTGACATTGCAGCATGATGCACAGAGAGAGATTAATTAACACGTTCGCGACGACGGGACCCACCGGTGGGTCCCGGCTGTACGCGCCCATAGGCGTTGGGACCCACCGGTGGGTCCCTCCCCATACCTTTATCTTACCTTTTTTTCTTTTGACGCCTATGCTGACGGATTCTATATTTAGTTTACGCTCTTAGGAGGATATATACTGCATACGAATATCTTTAGTTAATGAAATTTTACCATGAAAAAAAAATTTTATTTGATCTACCTGCACCATCCATGAAAAATCGGAGAATTGCAATGGAAAATAATATCATACATTTTAGTTTGAAATAGTATTTATTATCGATAAATGGTTTAGTTTAAAATTACTATTCAAGATAAATCTAAGATGATATTATTACAAGTAGTAATAATACAAATATTATATCTTTATGAATATAAATGTAAAACTTGAATATTTCTGAAGAAAAATACATAGGAAATAATAGTTTATTATAATAAAATGTTGGAAGTTAAATTTACAAACATTACTTATGTTTTTCATTGAAACAGTCTAAACACATCGTCGGCTGTCCATCGCACTCTTTGCAGAATGTTTTGACTTTTTTTGCTTTCGCTTTCGCATCACTCACTCCTTCATTCCTACGATGTTTTTCATAGCAGCCGATACATCTCTTTCTACAATCTCTGGCTAACCCTTGATATGTTCCTAGACTATGCACTACTTTCTTCTTGATCTTCCTAGCTTTATCACCACCAACAGCACCACTGCTTTCACCATTATCTCGAGTAAGCCCATAAATAATATTTTCCCTAAAAGTGAGCATGTCCATTTTTTTCTCATTCCCTCCGTATTTGTTATAAATCACCCATGCATTCACCACACACGTTCCAAGAAGAAGTTCTATTGCTACCTTTTTATACCACTTCATCGTTCTTCTTATGCAGGTATAATAAGAGGACATTTGGTCGGAAACATCAAAACACTTTTTGGCAGAATTATAATCCATCACAGACGATGGCTTCATTTTTCTTTCACCTTTCCATGACTTAGATGCTGATGGAACTAGAATGTCCGTATGTGCTGGATCCGAAGAAATCATAAGCACTGGTCTCTTATCTTGCCATTTCATCACTCTTACACCATTCTTTTCCTTCACGAAAATCTCTCCACTTTTCAGTTTTTTTGCGCATACCTCTTTTGGATTTCCCCGTCTATTTTGTCTTAGTGTTCCACAGACATAGGTCTTTTTCTTTAGTAACTCTTCACAGAGAGATACGCTTGTATAAAAATTATCTATATACAAAGTCCTACCTTCGTTCAAAATTCCCGCAGTCAACTCCAGCACCACTTTTACGGCGTGTTCCTTTCCCACTTCCATCTGGGTTTTCATTTTTGCCTGTGTAAATCTTCAAGTTATAAGTATAAGCCTCAGGTGTGCACAGTTTGTGTAGCACTTCACACCATACTTATTTGCTTTTCCAGGGAGATACTGACGAAATATCAATCTGCCTCTCCAGGGCACCATTGATTCATCAATGACGATTTTTTCACCAGGAGTAATTGTAGACTGAAATTTTCTGCAAATCAAATCAAGCAATGGCTTGATTTTGGACAATCTACTTTCACTTGTATCAGCACAATTATCATTGAAATGAAAGCACTTCAGAAGCATCTCAAACCGATCACGTTTCATAGTGTTTCGTATGAAGTCATTCCGGTATAAAGGTTTGTAGGACCAATAAAAACGCATTTTAGGTAGATGGTTTACACCCATAGCCATCAGAACCACTATGAAATTTTTCATTTCACCTGATGATGTTTCCTTCCATTTTTTCATTATGGATCTTCTCTTAGGGACTTCAGATGCTAAGTACTGTCTTGCATATCTGTTTGTATCTGTTACTAGTAGATCCAAAAGATCGTCATTCAGAAAATGTTCATATGAGCGTGTCGGATCAGCAAAATCCTTCTCAATCAGCAAACCATCTTTACCTGTGTAGGAAAAAGGACGACCAACATTCGAGCAATCTCCCCACAAGTCTGGAACATTTTCTATATCATCGATGTCTTCGGATGATGCTTCTTCGATGCCTTCAGATTCTGATGAGGATAAATCACTTTCTACTTCTGATGGCTTGTAGGAAGATTCAGAGTCAAGGTAACTTGTCATTGAAATGTCAGAATCAGACATGGTATAGAAAAAAAGGAACTTTAGATAGAGAATTACACATTGACTTTCTAGAAACTCAATGAGAACACAATGACACTCGAAGAAAAACAGCTAAAGACTGATGTGTAGGATGGTGCACTGGTAGAAAGAGAGGAAGGGAAATAAGCCAAGGGAGGAAATTCCTGAAACCGAATTGGGAATGGGAAAACGGTCGACATGTAATAAAATGATGCCGCTTTGCAAACAATAAATGGCACGTGTGTTGCGCGAAAATTTGGGTAACCGATTTCCAAAAATGCGGTGGCCGAGGATGAGAAAAACTGCAAGATTGCTCATTTCAAAGAGCGCATCTTAGGCATGGGAAAAAAAGGTCGACATGTAATAAAAAGAAGCCGCTTTCCAAACAATAAATGGCACGTGCGTTGCGCGAATATTTGGGTAATCGATTTCCAAAAATGCGGCAGCCGAGGATGAGAAATACTGCAAGATTGCTCATTTCAAAGAGCGCATCTTAGGCATGGGAAAAAAGGTCGACATGTAATAAAAAGAAGCCGCTTTGCAAACAATAAATGGCACGTGTGTTGCACGAAAATTTGGGTAACGGATTTCCAAAAATGCGGCAGCACAGGACGAGTAAAACTGTAAGTGGACGCCTTGGCTGAGGAACTTCCCCTGCCCCGTCCAGCCGTAGAGCCTCGCCATAAACCCAAGGCGTGGGTAAATGTATTTTTTAGGGGCCTGGAACGCCTTCCCGATGAAGTGGTTGTATCGAGAGAAATAACGTGAAAGTGACCTTGAAAATTAGTGAATATATTTATTACTTTTTGTGCATTTTTACGTTTATATAATTCTGATATTCCCCATTATAATATCTCAGCCCTAGATTTTATCATCTGTGTTTTGTAAATGGTATAAATAAAAAATTATTAGGAGAAAATTATAATAACATGTTTGTATTGCGTGATTGCATACCTCTTAAGGTAAAACCAATAAAAACTTATTTAGACGCCTCACAAGCATTGGAAATTTAAAAAAAAAACATATTTTTCAACATTAAAGAAACTATTTCTTAATTTAAACAAAAAAATCAAAAATGAATTTTTATTGCATTTTACGCCTGTGGGCATGGAGAGCAAAAATAGCTTACGTCGGGAATGTGTTAAGCTTCTTATATAGGGGCGATAATTGACAATAATATGTAAAATTTACAATAATAGTTTTAATTTACAATATGTTACAATTGACAATATTTAAAATTTTCAATGATAAATAATTAAATACAACTTTGTAAATTCCTGCAATACTTGATTAAGAGACTATCTAGATTTTGACACTTTCCATCATCATTAGTCCTGATGATGATGCAAAGCGTCGAAATCTAAATAGTCTCTTAATAAACTATTGTAGGAATTTACAAAGTTATATTTAATTATTTATAATGAATTTCTACAAAGTAACAGCCAAAACAATTTACAATGATATTTATAATATACATTATAACTGTTTCAAGAAATACAATTATTGATTATTATTATTATCTTTTATATATAATTACTCAATGTCTGTCCATCCCCCCTTTTATCTCTTGAACAGTTTGTCATAGGGAAATGCTGTAAATGCCATTTTGTGTCTCCCAACTAAGAGACCTCGAGAAAACTATTTTCATTTACATAAGTGTCCCAGGTTGGACTCCAAGAGATGATTATATTTTCCCATATGTTTACACAGGAGTTGCGATTTTCAATGTGCAAGGTTTTTTTCCATCATTCATTAAAATACGTAAATATGGACAATCTCTCCATTTTTTTATTTATTCAATGGCTATATCTATAAAATATCTTATTCTTGCAATATTTTGATGTTACACCGAAGGATTTGTCAGAAATACGCATTTCTTTTCAAAATTTTATGGCTTTTTCGTACTCTTTGTGGGTGTTGCCAAGGCGACCTGCATTGTTGCCTCCAACTGAATGAGCATCTATTAAGCCTTCAAATAGATGAGAAAACTGCATTATTCGCTTCACTACATTGAAATAATGAAGTAAGTAAAAAAACAATGGCTTACTTGAAATTTCCTACAAAAATCCAAGAACTAGTTTTCTAATGAACGGCTAGAAAACAAAGCGCACAGTTTGAAATCCCACAAGGCACCGAGTCTACAACCCCCCTGCAGCTTTTTTCCCAAAGTTGAATCCTCACCTTGTGAGAGAGAGAAGCGAGGGAGGAAAAGATTTGAATCTCTCAACTGCTGGTACAAACTCATTCATGAACCAATCTTGAAATATATTCATAGTAACTCATGCCTTGTTATTGGACTTCCAAATGACAGGAAGGCAGCTCTTTATATATCCTAAAGTACTCTGGGATTTTCAGATTCATACAAAAGTAGAGGTTTTAACTTATGATCACCAGTTGCATTTGCACCTACCAAGAGGGACAATCTGTCTTTAGATGGTTTCAATCCTGGAACTGCTTTTTCGTCTCTTGAAATATAAGTCTTATCAGGCATCTTCTTCCAGAAGATACCTGTTACATCTGCATAGTAAACTTGCGGAGAACTGTAGCCTCCCTCTTCTATAATTTCCTCTAAAAGCTCAGGGAAATCTTCAGCACTCTCTGCATCTGCTGAGACCTCCTCTCCTTTCCTCGTAATGAAATAAGTTATACCTAGCCATGAAATTTGTGAACCATCCTCTACTAGCAATAAAAGTCTTTTCATTTTAGGATTATTTTCCTAGTATGTACTAGGCATGAAATATTTGTCCTTAAGCTTGTCATAAATATGCAGTTCTTTTACTTTAATCATGTTTAAGTTGACACCTGTTTTATCTCTACCCTTCTTCTTTTCATTAATCCAAACTGCAAGCAAACTCTCCATATGAATCATACGTTCATTTCTGTTAACTACAGAACCTTACAGAACTAATTAAAGCCTCTGATTTGGCAATTTTTTGTCATCTTTAATTGACACAACACTCCTAACTGTAGATTCACTTAAGCCTAAAACATCCAATAAATGTATTGCCTTCCCCAGCTTCCGATCGTTGGATTATATCAAGTTTTTGTTCAAATGACAGAACTTTTTTCTTCTTCAATTCCCAGCCATCACATGCACAATTTTTTGTTCTTTTGGGAGCCATTATTTTCTATTTATTCTTCTTATTTACTACATAAGGTATAAATGTGCTCACTTATTCCATTTATTATATAAGGAGGTTCAGAACTGCTACAAACTAGATAACAATAAGAAAATTTAACAGTTATCAACAAAAATATAAACTATGACAATAAAAATTTGTAAATGCAATATTTACCAGAAATACGACAAAACCAAATATTTGCATGAAAAAAATCAACAAAAACCTTGATCAGAGATTTCTGATATATTGCAGGGTCATAATGTGAATCTCGGACGCAAGATGCCACCGCGGTCATTCGGATTTCGTGCACTAGTAGTTCGAATTTTGTACGTAGGGATTAGTCCTGTCGCACCAATGACGTAACCAAAAGAAGATGGAAGGGGTGGGGCAGAACCAAGATGATCCTTCTTCCTTCCCCGACCTAATCAGCAAAGGAGGGGAAGTGCCCGGCACACGGGGAAAATATTCTCTGGCGATTGAATGCGCCTGTCAACATCACCCTCCCCTCTAGCTCTGCCGTGAGTAGGCTGACCGTATATGATAACTAAGTATTAGATTTCGGGCGGAGACATCGGCGATTGCACTCACCGCACCTCTAGGTGTGAATCCGCCACACCTTTTTTCCCCCAAGACCTAGCCTAGAAGGTCCTCGGTGTTCACAATAGATGCTCACATGATTGGCCTTTCGTTTTCTTATTTTTCAATCCCATAAAAGCCGTCAGACTTACAATTACGTCCTGCGTCATCGTTCGTTTCTTTTATCTATTGACGCTAGATAGTTCGTGAAATCTAATTAACCTTTATATATTTTAAAAGAATACTAATTATATTACAATGACTATCAGGCAAAATAGGTACAAAGACATTTTTAAAGATTCGAATAACTTGTTTATTTCAACGTTAAAATTTATGTACTCTCAGGCAGCGCTGTAACTAGCTATTTTAGCACCCGGGGCAAACTAACAAATATGCGCCCTCTCCATAAAAAATTCTCTAATTCATTTTCCGTATGATTCTCACTCAAAGGCCGATTTTTCCCAAGTTAATTTTTTACTTTTTTCGTCATTGATTTCTTCGAATTTCGCATAAATACTGGCGTTTTTATCACTCACTAGCGCAATTGCCCTTCAAATATGAGGGGTATGCGTGAATTAAATTGAAATAAAAAGATTAATGAAACCAACTCTTAGATACACTAAAAAGTAAACAATAAATATAAAATTCACATAATTGAGTGTTCCAGAGATAAAAAATAGTTATGGGTGAATGGAAATTGCATGACAAAGAAATACATCACGGTACACAATTCTTTTACGTCCAAAATTATTTTTAATCTATGAAACCTTTAATTTTGTCTCTCTCCTTCTTTATTTCTTCTTCCCTCGTATTAAAACATTCACATGTATTCCTTAATGTATATAGTACATATTATGATTAAGGCATCAATACAATCTCGTTATTTATTTTTCTAATTTGAATTTACAAAAGAGTGAAAGTCTTTAAATTGAACAATCGATTTTTGTTATCTTATGGAAAATGGCTTACCCCTTCCACCAAAAATTAGCCTATTAGGTTTACCGAGTTTATATTTAGTACCGTATTTTCTGGTCTATAACGCGCACCTTATAGATAACGCGCAAGTGATTTTCTTCAAACCTGGTACAAATGTATAGATAACGCGCAGTAAAAAAAAATCGATTTGAAACAAGCGCTTCCTGAAAAAAATGAATCAATTAAAATTTGCTGTGGCTTTCCGTTATTCAGTTGTTTTCACTGTACACCACATGGTATTATGGAGTCTTGAAGTAGCTTGGCGTCGGTATTGAAAAAGTTTTTAATTTATCATGAAAACGAAAATATGTGAAAGCGAAAATCATACACTTCGCAGTTTAAATTAGAAGTCGTAAAATTTGCTATAGAAAAAGGAAATCGTGAGGCTGGAAGAAAGTTTAACGTAGGGGAATCAAGTGTACGAGAATGGCGTAAAGGCGAATTGGTACTGAAAAAGTTGCATCGGAAAAAACGAGCAATGCGTTTTAGAAAATGCTTTTTGCCAGAACTCAAGGAAGAATTGTATGAGTAGGTGATATGAGAAAGGGCAAAAGGCATTAGGATTTCAACAACAAGGGTCTTATTGCAAGCGAAATGCATTGCTCAAGAGATGGACATCGTGGGCTTCAAAGCGTATCCTTCCTGGGGATTCCGTTTCATGAGGAGGAACAATTTATTTTATTTTCCTTTGTATAATGCGCATGATGTTTTTTTCCTGATTTTTATATTTTTTGTATAGATAACGCGCGCGTTATAGACCAGAAAATACGGTAATTTCGAAAATTCAACTGCGCATATGACAATCACAAGATGTAAGACCTATCTCTTCAAGCTTAGCTTACAAAATATCTATGAAGCCCTCAATAAATAGGGTGTTGCTGCCTTAATACATGCAGGTTACAAATTTTATGGTTTTAACTTTTTCCTTAGAATAATGGCAAAAATGAAATTCTATGATATGCTCAAGTTACATTTGCATTTAAATACAACTGACCAACTGTCTACTATCTATGGAAAAATCATGTGCTGGCCATGTCATATTTTTTTAATTAAACAATACCACATTACTCCAAAAAGATTAGACTGCTCAGTTTATAGATGTTATAATTAAGATGGGTTGTAGTGAAAATAATTTAAAAGCAGAATAAAATATTAATTGATAAATGCAAAAATTTGTTGGATTCAGAAATTTATTTTGTAATCTTAAACAACACATCTGGTCCTAACATGGACCATATGTCACATAACAAAATATGGTACAAACTTTCTTACCATTAACTCCATTGGCATTTTGTCACCAATATAAAATCAATATTAACAATATTGTAACCAAACATTTACTTGTAAAAGCTAAGATTGATTGATGAGAATATGAAAACCATAGATGATGTGAACTGTGATTGAGGCCCACCTACAAGGACATACTCAGGGAGTGGTCCCCCCTGGTGTACAGACATTTGTGGAATATGTGATAACCACACTAGACTTGATACATTTCTTCTTGCTATGCTGCCACTTGCTGCGTTGAGTTACGAGAACTAAAAAAGTTATAAAAGTTTATATTATTTGAATAGGACTTATTTAATCAATTGCTGGAAATTTGTTTTTGGCCTCAGACTCCCCTGAAGTATATTTCTGGGTGTGTGCATGCCTACCCAGCCCTAATCTGGTAATCTGCTTTAGTCTGGTCTCTTACTTTGTGTTATTGACATGGAGAGCCATATTAATATCATACTCTCACAATGGCATTACACATGGGATCATTGAGACACACAAGCCTATCCACCACGACAAGGTAGCAGAACCATGGATAGGAACATTCATGCATTCATTCATTCTTATTGTTATTTAGTCTTCACATAAAATGGAAGTACTAAGAACCATACCACATTCAAGTTTAGAGACATTACTGCCATGCCAGTGACACACTCATGCAAGTCAAGAGCATACACATACAAAATGCACACATCCATTCATTCCCCAGATAATGAATCATTCAAGTCATCAACTTCCTCAGTTTTTTCTTGAATTGCTTACCATTCACAGGATCTTTCCTGCGAGAATTCAACTCTTTCACCCTTATATATGTTCGTGTCCTGACAAAACAAGAGATTACCTCTTCTGGCCATTTTGAATCAACTTTCTCCATTACAAGTTCTGTCAACTTTGAGAAAATGTATTTCCCTTTGCATATGTATTTTCCATGCAAGTTATTGAACTTGTGGTTTATATACCTTACAAGAGTTAAAAAATCCTCATTAGGATGTATCAATCCACCTTTTGAGAGGTACATAACCCAATGCAATAAAGAGTGCTCCAGGTCCACGAAGAGCCCCGAAGGGAATACTCGCCTCCCAGTGATCGCCTCATACTCCCTAATTGCATCTTTCTCTCGGAGCTGCCCATACCGCGTCACTTCATTCTCATACTGCATCGAGTACAATAGGCGCTTCACAAGGGGGCTCCACTCTGATGTCTTTCTCCGTTTGCAGACAAGGCCAAAGTTAGAGGAAGTCAGTCTGTTTTTTCTTTCTTCAAACCACCTATCGTTGGCAGCTTGACCTTGCGTGGCTCTCTGCAAGGCATCTCTTGATTCTTGATTCACTTTCAAGTTTTCAATAAACAAAGACACCTCTTTCTCGAATTCGTCGTTGTCCATGTCCAACTTTTGGCACATTTCCCCGTAATCCTTTGCGCCATCCTCGAAATTTAGCAGCTTCTTGGGTTTGCCCTTTTGTCTTCTGTCTAGGCACTTCTTTACTGCCTGTAGACGTTTCAACTTGCGTTGGCATGTTGATCGCAGAGATTTATGGGGACTTTTTCCCGCCAGAATTTTCCATGCCGCATAACTCCACATGGGCCCCAGCTGAAAATCGAGGCCAGCACCGTAAGCCCTGTGCTGGTATGATCCTTTTTTTGACCTGTTAACCTGCTTTCCGCCAACAAATTTTGCTACTAAAGCCATAAAATTTTCTGCGTAGTTACTTGTGTCGTTAGTCAGTAACTGGCCGGCTTTCCGAATCAAAGGCTTCAATGCCTCTTCAATTGTTCAATGGAGCAGCTTTTTTGTTTTGTGGCCAATCACACACGCTACACCGGCATTAGCCATGTATCTATGGCCGTGACTTCTTTGCTACCACCCACCATTGACAATCACCGTAATGTAGGGAATTCCATATGGTGTAACATCATTAGTTCGATGGCTAATGCTTTTTCTTCTCTTAAGCATCAGATCCAAGATAATGTCTTTCCATGCCTATAAAAATGTTCAAATACATGTCACGGCAGTCAGTTAATGATAACAACATTTGAATGCTTGAAGCTGTTATGATAAACTTGCACAAGAAACTACTTACTTTTCCCAACTTCTCTTCATGCTTATGGAATGTTGTCTTATTTATACTACTGATGCCCAAAGCAGAAAATACTTCCTCTAAATTAGCATGGCCACCTCCTATGGGCATAAATCCCCACACGGCACTATCAGCTATTTTAAGATGTGCCTTTGATACACAGGTAGATTTTGAGTGATCTTCCGGATAATATGTGCTGTCAGGCTCACTAGTAACTACTTTTTCTGCTCTGCAATGCGGACACTGAAAAACTAAACGCCACACCAGAGCCTTCGTTGACGTTGATATCAAACGGAAATATCCCTGACTGCTTTTGAGGCAAGTTGCTCGATGGTGCTCCACAGATCTGATTTCTCTCAGAAAATGCCGCCCATCTATTATAAAACGGCCATGAATTTGGTTGAACTCAGGATCAAGAGTGGGATCTGGCACGTTTTCGAATGCCATGTCTTTCACAGCGCTGAAAATAAATGTGGACATTTAGATTAGTTTCTTATACAATTTTCCCCTCTTATGAAATATTACTTCCTAATTCAAAACACACAAGCTTTCACTGACAAAATGAAAAATATTTTTAACACATTCACGACGGCGTGAACCAACCGGTAAGTCACGCTTGTCTCTCCTCATAGGCGTCGTGACCCACTGGTGGGTCACCGGTGATCGGGCCCGCAGCCGCCGTGTTACACCGGTGGTTCACATCCCCTAAGTTAAGAATACATTTTTCTTGCTCGTACGACCCTCAGGATGATTCTGATCTTTATATATGCCCACAGATGTAGCGTAGGTTACTGTGCATTATTTTACGTCCTTTGCCAGCCTCTTGTCCACAAAAATTTTCATGTGTTCTCTTTATCTCGGACCCTCAAGGAGCTGAAGTGTCGAGCAGCAGAACCAAAATGAGGATATTTTTATTGAACGAACTCAATAAGTAGGTAATGATTGATTATTCATGAATAAAAAATACTAATTCCATGAGAAAATGCATTTTTATAAATTTGTTTAATCTCACAAGCAAAAAAAAACAATTCCGAATATGAACTCGCGTATAGACTCAATCAATTTAGGAAACGCCAATGAAAGAGCCTCACATTAAAAAAACTTTTAAAGAACTGACACAATAATGGTTTTTATGCTCTCAGTGTATAAGGGAATGAAGACGAAGAGGTGAAAGAGAGAATAATGCATTTGCTGTGTAGCTGTGTCCTCCTCCCTAGAATGGCATTTCAAGGGAGAACTGCAACTTCTCTTTGGTATTTCTAATGCTTAATTCATCATTATATACATTCAAACTCCAATATTTTCACTCCAGAGTCATGTTAGGTCACACTGATGGGTGGCTAGAGCATCCAGCTGCTGATTCCAAGGCAGGAGCAACCTCTATGCAAACAGAAAAGGCCTTAAGACTCAGCGTACAATATATTTTATACACAGCCAACAGCCCCTACACCCAGCGTGCATTTAAATGTACGCTAGTAACCAACAAACTAACTACCCAACCCAGAGGGCTAAGTTGAAGTAAGCTGAGGGCCGAGTAGTCGTATGCTGTGGGCCAAGTATGCGGATGCCGTGCTGTGTACTACTTCCATTTCTCATCGCCAGCGCTAGTGTTGCCTTGTTAACCTTTTGTCACCCCAGTTATGCAAACAGAACAGATTTTAATAAATTTAACATTTTAAAAACTTTTCATGAGACATGTTAATTCATTCTCATAGCTTTCAAAACATTTTTATTGATTTATCATATGTTTCTTGTGTACATAGTTATTGATTAAATTTTTTTGTAAATTTCAAAACTTTCTTAAAATTTTGTTCATGTAGGTATTTCACTTTCTTCTTTTTTGACAGGCAACTGACTGGTCTGTTGATTTTGGTGTCTCTGGCGGTGTGGACTCGGAGGGGTGGCAGTATGCCATTGACTTTCCTGCCTCCTATCATGCCTCCAAATGTTTCACAGATTATGTACGTCGAAGACGCTGGATGCGAGTCGCCAAGTTGTCCACAAAAGGTCCATGGAGGCCCCTTCCTCACACCCCATTGGTCAGCGTCTCATTGCATGTATGCATACACGTCAATTACTCTTGATATTGTAGTTTATTTTATGCATATTTAGAAGTTATCATTGGTGTGCAAGTTATTTTGTTTTCATATTTTAAGGTTAATGATAAATCAAACATGCTAAACAAATCATTGCAATGTATCATGAGAAATTACTTCATAGTTATAATATTTCTAATGCAAAATGTCATCTCTGTTGCAAACACATCAAACTCAATACACCACCTTTATGAACTTTGCATGCTTGCGTTTCGCAAATTTGCACTTCGCGACAAAATTTTTTATGACCATTACTTCTGTTTCGCGCTGATTATTTTCATTTCGCGTCATCTGTTTGCAATGCCGACAAACAGAACTCCCATTACTTTTTTTATTTTGAAGTTCAGTTTAAACTTTGGCACCCTAGAAAAGGACTTATTATTATCATATTATATTTATAATCCTCATTATTAGCAGTTTTTGAAGTAAACAAACATGATAACTCTAGACTTAATTATTTTGTAGCTCAATTTGAACTTCACTGTCAATGCCGCTATTTTCAATGATGAAACTTTAGTTTAAAATTTAAAGAAATGTAAGGTTTTCATTTGCTATTATCTTTGAACATATTTTTAACATAATTTAAAAAAATGTTATTTTGTTTTGTTAGTTTCGATTTTTATTACAAATTTTTAATGTAAATCTAATAATTGCTATCATCTTGTAAACGTAAGATTTTCTGCCACGTATTTTGAGCAAAATTACTAAAAGAAACATTACCACCTTAATGCTTCGTTTTTATGACATTTTGAACAATTAAATTAAATTTAATCAGTTTCTTACAATAGGTTTTGATTTTCTGTTATGCATTTTTAACATAATTAATAAAATAAATGTTACCACTTTATAATGCTAGTGTTACTTTTAGCGACTTCGAATTGAGTGTTTTAGAACCAAAGAAAACATTCGTGAATCACATACTCAATATTCCATTTCAGTAGTTAATCTATTTAAATTAAAGCATTTCCTTGGAATGAACAAAAGAATATCGAAAATCACATGCAAAAATGTGCTGGGGGTTAACTGCAGAATTGGCGAAGGAAGTGTTATCGCTTTGTAATGCTGGGTTTTCATTTGCTATTGCACGTTTTGAAAGTAATTAAAAGAATTTTTTCAATTTATGATGCTAGGTTTTCATTTGCTGTTACTTTTTCTTTTATTTTCTGTTAAACTGAATTATTTATGATGAAAAGTGAATTTTTAAGGTTAACTCGGAACCATACTCCTATTTTTACATTGTGTCTTATGGGAAAATAGGACTTGCATTTCGTGAATTTTCATTATGTGTCAGTTTTCTGGAACCAATTATTCATGAAGTTCAAAAAGGTGGTGTAATGGATCAGGGAGAAATTGCCTATAGTTTTTCTGGTTGGGTCAAACCACCTTTGTAGGTTTATATTTCAGGTTGCATTGGATAAACAGTAGATTATCTTCATGAATGACAAATTAGCTTCGTATCAAATGTAATCACATGCTTCTCATAATGATTAAATAAACAAGCTGCAAATAATATTAATGAAAGTGAAAGTGGACTGCAAATGTGCAATGTTTCTTTCATGAGATACATAGTAGTCAAATTTCTGTTTTTCTTTGCATTAAAATTCAACTGGTGTTGTGCAGAGTACTTAGAAATAATTTCATTCTCTGATTAATTTGATGCTTAATGGAATTTCATGAATAGGAGGTAAAGAAATGAAAGAACTAATAAGATAATTGATAAAACTAATGATGCATACCTACCGTATTTACCCGAATTCAAGATGCGTTTTTTTCCCAAATTTCAGCTTGCGAAAATTGGGGGTCATCTTAAATTTGAGTATGAAGTCATATGCCATAAATACATCACAATTAATTGATCATGTATCAGTTCGTCATGCTTCAATTTGTGGCACATTAATTTGCCACTCGACGAACTCGTCATGCATTAATACATCGTACGACAAACTCATTGCGCATCAATACATTGCTAGACAAATTCATCACATGACAATTTTGTTGCGAGACAAATTCTTTGTGAGAGATTCATTGTGAGACAAATTGGAAGGCAAGTCGGGTAATTCAGGTGTTATCGAAAAAAAAATTATTTTGTGGAAAACTGTCTCCTCCTGCTGTTCACCACTCATGGTGTATCGCGACGAATTTGCCAAGAGATGAATTGACACGTGATAAGTTTGTCATGCGATGTATTGATGTGCGATGAATTTTTTATGCAACAAATTGATGCGCGATGAATTGACCACGACGAGTTGTCATAGAACAGTAGAAAGTATGATTATGCATTTAATCGATGTTTTTTAAACATATAAAACATGTGATAAAATAATTGTATCTGCTGAAATTTTTCATTGCAAACTTAAGATCCGGAATTCAGTTAATATAGTCTTAATTTTAAAAATACAATTTAAAAAATCCCTTTTTTTAACAAAAATTTGAAACACCATTTAAATTAATGAACGAACTAGTATACCTAAACTGAATATGTTTGTTCAAAATGTACACTAATTGCATTCAGTGAGAAATTAGATCATAAAATCTTTTTTCTACTTTGATAGTCTGCTAAAATGGTCGTCCTACATTCGAGGTCATCTTGGATTTGGGTAAATACCATATTTTATTTACAAAATATCTATAACAGGGGTGATCAAACCAGCTGCATGCGGCTCTTTTAAATTTTAATTGAGAGGCATGTCAATGTTTTCACTATAGAAAACAATGACATTGTGTGACTTGAGATGTATTAGTGTATGCGTAAGGGACATCTGCATTATATCTGAATTGCCTCGGCCACAGGCTGTGTTTTACTGTTCATAAATTTATGAGCACAGAATGTGTCACGTGGCTCTGAATTTTCCATGGCAGTGAATTTTCCAGCGGTGAATTGCTGACGGTGAACTTTCCTAGACCTATTTTTCAATGTTTCCAGGGAAGGACACTGTGCTTCAGGGAAGAAAACAGCCATGGAGGAAAGCAGAGTAAGCTACAGCTTACAGTATTGTTGTTAACAAATGCTGATGGCAGTGAAAAATTATAATCACTAGTTATCGGTAAAGTCCAAAAGCTTCAAAAATGTAATTGTCTCTAATTAACAGCTTGATTCCATTCGTAGGTGTGTTTCACTTCCAACGTGAGCCCCTATTAGCTTTGGTCTGTCCATCTGTCCACATGTTCGTTCTCAGCTTCTACGAAACGGATTTTATGAAATTTGATATTAAAGACTAACTGTCAAATACAATAAGAAAATCACATAAATAAATCACGTAAGTCAATCAGGGGTACCACTTGACTGGTGACAAAAAATGAACTATCCGTCATATCTTGTAAAGTATTGATCATATCAAAATAGTTTTCAAATAAAACTTGTAGAACTAGTAAAGTAGAGCATTTCTTTTTTATACATTTTACAATACAATACAATACTTTATTTGTCCAAAAGACACTACATAGTATATAATGCATAGGACACGTCAAAAAATAATAATAGTAATAAGTTACATAAATTCATCAATTCTATAATAACATTTTGTTATAAGGAAGTCAAGAACAGTTTTTTTAAATACAGGCAGACTCCTGATTATCTTAATTTCAGCTGGTAATCTATTATATAGTTTTATACACATTGCTTTAGGACCTTTGCTGCAAACTTTCAGTTTGTTGTGATAAACATGTAGGTCACTACCTCTCCGAGTATCATAATTGTGAAATGAACAGTTTTTATTGAATTCAGCCATATTTTGCTTAACATATAATACTACATGGTAAATATACATACAAGTTACAGTCAACAGACCTAGTTTTTTAAAGATGGGTCTACAAGAAGCTCTAAAAGGAGCATTACTCATTAAGCGTATTATCCTTTTTTGGATTTTTAAGACCTCGATAACATGTGAAGAGGACTCCCAGAGGATTATACCATATGAGACTCTTGAGTAAAAATGCCCATAGTACAGGATTTTTAAAATTTCAAGGCTTACTGTATGTTTTAGTACTGAAAATAAATAGAAAACTGAGTTTAATTTTTTGCATATGTTATCTATATGTACTTGCCATCTTAAAGTCGGGTCTATGTGTAGCCCTAGAAATTTCAATTCCTCTGTGGATTTAATGTGATTTTGATCATGACACAGGTAGAAGTCACTTGATTGCTGTAGACAAGAAGAGAAAAACATGACCTGTGTTTTTTCATTATTTAGAATCTGCTTGTTTTGCTTACATCACGCAGACATTCTATGCATTACTTCAACACTTGAGTCCGATATGAGTTTATCATTAGGTTTAGTTAACAAAACATTAATATCATCAGCATACATGATTACTTTTTTTTGTTGATAAAGCATAAGGCTACTAGGTAAATCATTTATAAAGATTAGGAAAAGAATAGGGCCCAAGATAGATCCTTGGGGCACACCAGAGTGTGTAGGTCTAGGCTCAGATAAATATTTTCTACCCTCCTTATGTATGGAAACCACTTGATGCCTACCAGTGAGATATGTTACCAGCCAATTATTTGCCACACCCCTAATACCAAGATATGCACATTTACTTAGCAACTTCTTATGGTCTACAGTGTCAAAAGCTTTACTTAAGTCGAAAAATATTCCCAGAGTTCTGTTGCTTAAATTGAGTTCCTCTACAATTAAATTTAATGCTGAGAAAAGAGCTTTCTCTGTTGATTTCCCCTTTCTAAAACCAAATTGAGAACTAGACAATAAATTATCTCTCTCAAGAAATTGTAGTAGCCTTTTGCTGAAAGCATACTCAAAAACTTTTGAGAATTGAGACAAAAGTGATATAGGCCTGTAGTTACTAAGTTGGCTTCTACTGCCTTTGTTTTTGAAAATGGGAATTACCTTAGAAGTTTTCAGTGCTTCAGGAAAGATACCTTGACTTAGGGATTGATTGATGAGGAACAATAATGGTTTTATAATTGCCTGCCCAGATGCTTTAAGGAGTTTACCAGAAACTTCATCCAGGCCAGCAGAATTTTTATTTCCAATTTTTGAGAGATATCCAAATAACTCCTGCTCATTGCAAGGCTGGAGGTATATTGTATCTGGCTTGAAGATATAGGTAGGAGTACCTACATTTAGCAGGGTGGGGGGATTGATGGTATATGAAGTTGAAGGCAAATTCAGAAAATAATTGTTGAGAGCATTCGATATTTCAATTGGGTCTGTTACTACATCAGAATTGCAATCTTTTACAAGAGGTAAAGACTCTGTTTTCTTAGGGCCTGTAATTTCATTTATAACTTTCCACGCTTCTTTTGATCGATTAGAAGCTTTCAGGAACCTAGAGTCATTAAAGGTTTTTTTACTATTTTTTATTAAGCCTTTGTATTGTCTTTTAAGATTAGAGTACTGTGCATGGGTTTCTAAATTTCCATGAAACTTGTCATGGTAGGCTAACAATTTGAGATCCTGAGATAAAGCCTGGATCTCGGGGGTAATCCAGCTGTTCTTATGTTTTAATTTGGGCTTGATTGGTACAAGAGGAAATGCACAATTGAAAAAATAAAGAAATCTAGAATAAAATAAATGAAAGCTGTTATTAAATGATGATCCTGCATTAAGGATCTCTGACCAATCGTGATGGGTAAGGAGATAAATGAAATGCTGAGTTTTTGTACCACTAAAGATTCTGATTGGGTCAGGTGAGACTGAGTAGGGCAGGGAGTTGAAAAAGTGAAATTGGGATACAATTGCACAGTGGTCAGATATGCAAGGGTCAAAAATTGTGGTATTTACTTTCATTTCATCATAGTCAGTATAAATATTATCCAATAAGGTCTTGGAGGAGGAAGTAATCCTAGTTGGGCTATTGACTAAGGGTTTCAGATTGTAGGACTGAAGAATACTGTATAGTTTTTTTTGATCTGGTCCATTTATTAATAGATTACAGTTAAAATCTCCTGTAATTATGAGGAATGGCCTGTGTGGACGTTTCAGTAGTGAAAATAGCAGGTTATCAAATTTTTGAGTGAAAGAATCAAAACACCCTAAAGGGGAGCGATAGATTACCATTATATGAAATTTGAGATGCTCATAAGAGAAACTTAAAGCAGCACATTCAAAATTTATCTCTTCGTTCAGAGACGTTAAGTCTACAGTAAACTCATTAAATTTAACACTATTTTTAACAAAAATTACAACATCACCATGTTTATGAACTATACGACAATAGGAAGCAGCACAGATATAACCAGGAAGTGATAATACGACATCTTGCATCCAATGCTCACACACACAAATAAAGTCAGGCTTTTCTAAACTCACCAGAGATTCCAGTTCATTGTATTTATTACTTAGGCATTGGATGTTTATTACCAACACCTTGAATGCCAGAGAACTTGTAATTCCTAGTCAAGTTGTTTTTTGTTTTAAGTTTCCAGTGATGGAGCGAGTGACTCTTCCACTGTTGATGGATGCACTTTCATTGAGAGAGATTGAGTTTTGGAAATCGGTTTTTGGTGGTATGTTGTTTGATTCTGTGTTTTCGTTCTGTGGCACTGATCTTCGAGGAAAAAAGAATCGGTTTATCACTATGTGTGATGGCCAGATTGAAGGGTCCGTCACTTTGTCACGATACTGATACTCTAAAGGATGCATAATCACCCTGCGGGGAAAGTTGCTCAATATCAGTTTCTGTGGGGATTATGTCCTTTAGATAAGCCACAAGCTGTTCTTTGGTGCTACCTTTTTGCAATTATCGGGAGAAATGATCACATTCTCGCAGTTTGGAATGCAAGCCTGCGGTGGTAATTCTGAACCATAATTGGGGGATAGAGTTTTTACAAATTTCGAGCGAGGATTCGAATCAAGCTTTATATCAACATCTTGAATAATTGGCCGCTGTGTTCCATGGCAGCTTGCGTCATAGCTGTTAGTAACACGACCACTCGGGACCTTATTCGAAGTCGTAGGTGCAGGAGTCTTTGTTGCTTCATTACTATCCCTTGATGTCTTCATATTAGCGGAACACGTTTTAGAATGGGTTCCATTAGTAACATTATCTATCAAATTACTTAGACTGACCTTTAACGAAGCGATATCATTCGCCATGTTTACGATACGCATGGATCTTTCGATGTCACAGTTTACACACAGCCAAAAGATAGAAGTTGATTGTAAGAGAACTTTCAACGTATTTTCATTTAAACCTGTACACTTACTGTGAAATGGTATTGAACAATAACCACAAAAGACGGGTTTATCAGGGCTAATTAATGCATTTACGCAAGAGCCACAAACAGACGTATTGACGCTTGCTGCCATCTTGTAAGATATATTTTTATCGTAGGAGTAGCCGTTATCAATAAAATCAAAAAAGGAAGTCTTAATTCGAGTTGCACTTTGAAAATTTCTTGCATGGTTACTTGATTATTGTTGCTAATACAAATTAACAATATCAAGTTCAAAAACGTTTATATAATCATTTATTTAAAATTCTCCATTGCATGAAACGTGTGATATGCTGTACACTTTCCTAACTTGTTTTAGACATTTAAAGCTTTTGACTTATTAAACTTATTTTACTTATTCTCAAACTTTGTGGTCAATTAAATATTCTGGGTAACTTTCTAGTCCTAATACAGAGCTTCCTGGCAGACCGAACACAACCCGTGTTTCTCTGTGGTTCAGCTTCTAGTTGGATCCCAGTTACCTATGTTGTTCTCCGAGGCAGTGTTCTTGGCCCATACCTATTCAACCTTTTCTTTGATGACCTACCTGCTTCTATACCTCCTGGCCGGTCCCATGCATTACTGTATGCAGATGACTGTAAAATATTTAGAGAAATTGATTCAGATTGTCTCACGCTACAAGACTCTGGACTGAATATCTAGCCAGTGCACTGCCTGGAATCAGAGACAGAATCCTTCCAAATGTATTGCCATAATAGTCACCCTTCACCATAATTCAATTCTCCATACTTATCAACTAAATAGTAAACACCTTAAAAAACCTCATCTTCCTTTCAGATTAATAGCTATCTAGTGCTGATGGAGGTGAGGATTTTTTTGACAGTTTGGACAAACAAACCACTCGGGAAGGCTCAACTTTGTGCAAAGATTCCATAATATAAATAAAAACAAAAATTGTAATTTCTGCTAAAGTTGAATTTAATGGACCGGTTGCACCTGTTACAGCATCATCAATGGAAGACAAATACAGGATGAAAACAGACAGAAATAAATACAACTAGGGTAAAATATCCAATTACTCTGTAAAAATATGTTTAATAAATTGCTTGATCATTTGTAATAAGGGTTTCTTTTATGAATAAGCCAAATTCATATTTTCTGTGTTTTTAAATGAGCAAATAACAACCAATAGTATAGGTTTAGACAGTTAATGTTTGATCCTTAGACCCTCTCATTAGTTTTTGCTGTTATTTTAGCATTATCTGAACCAACAGTTTCTGTGTATTGAGTGTATAAGATAAGATCTAGTTAATTTATTCATTTTCTGCAATTTAAACTTCCATACAATTTACATTTTGTCCTTACTCCCTTGAAAAGTGTGAATAAGGACTTTTACTTTATATATCTCACTGTATTTTTCCTCATTTGTCTACTAATGTTTACTCAAGAAGTCTCTCCTATTCTCTGTTACATTTCACTTCCAGCATGAGCACCTATTAGCTTTGGTCTGTCCATCCGTCCGTCCGCATGTTCATTCTCAGCTTCTATCAAACGGATTTTCATGAAATTTGATACTAAGGACTTACAGTCAAATACAATAAGAAATCAGAAAAATGAATTACGTAAGCCATTCAGGGGTACCACTTTACTGATGACAAAAAATGAACTGTTATATCTCGTAAATTATTCGTCAAATCAAAAGTTTTCAAATAAACTTGTAGAACTAGTAACATATGTTTATTAATGCATCAAGTTAGTTGGAGAAGAAATTTTTTGTAAACAGAGAAACAATCAGTTCTTGGTGTTTAGTTGTTTTACAGTGTGCATTTGTTCAAATTATATCGTTTAGTTTCAAATACTCCATCGTAAGAAATGCAACTATTTGTGACACACTGTATACTTACATAACTTGTTTCTCTTACCCTTCTCTTCCACCATGGAACTGACCCATCTCCATCATCACCTCCACAGACATATCTTCCTCAACTGCCAGATTGAATTCCTCAACTGCTACCTCGAACTATACTGTTTCAAATGACTTTGCGACTGACATTTTGTTCATACTCGGGACCGCTTGTATCTCTCCACTACTAGGTGGTGGGGCAATGTCTCCTGGCCAAAGAACTCTAACTCGGTGTTGCTGTATCTACTGCACTGGAATGCTCCTTGCGATGGGCAAAGAGAATTCATCAACTTCAGCGGCATAAACACTTGGCAACACACCACCCACAGACTCGGATGTTTGCACCGGAGAGACCCGAGTTTTCGTTCATAGAGGCCCCACCTCCATTCTTATTGGTTCCCTCAAGGTCACGCTTTCTGAAGCTGCTTCTCTCTCTCTCTCTAAACCTCCAATTTATTTGAAATACACTATTGGACTCCAAAATGTCTATCAGAATTCCTCTTTCAGGGCTTCCTCCCCCAATCTGTGCATCTCTTGCCCTCTCTAGGGCCGGATTATGGCATAGGCACTGTGCCTTATGGCCGACGCGAAAAAGGGCCTACGAAAAGGTCGAACAATAATATATGTTTACGTTTTTTTCATAGGTCTGCTATTGAGCAAAAGAAATTATTGTCTCTTTCTTTACTTTTAGTAGAATACAAATAACTCCACAAATTAAATACTGATGGAATTATTTCAAAATTTGCTAACTGAATTGTACAAAACCATTTATGTAAATGCAGTATTAATAATGTATTTTTTTCAACAAGGTAAATCATATTTCTAGAATAAGTTTTCTTGAGAAATTGATAATAATTCATTCCCATATGTTTCCCCAATGAAACATCATCCTCTATATATTTATATACACATATAATAGTTAAAGAGGCCTATGACACAGTGCTAGGGCCTATGTAACCCTTAATCTGACCCTGGGCCTCTCCTATCACCTCACCTAATATTATCCTATCTGTCATGCACCACTAAACCACACCCTCCAACACCCATTTCGCAAAATGCAAAATTTTCATCCTCCGTCTCTGTCAATCCTCAAATTCCAAAGCAGACCTTGATGTCGCTTTTCTTCAAGTGGCTAAAGACATCACCTCGGATCGCAACAGACTACAGTAAGTCCCCAACTTATACTGTTAATTCGTTCCGAAGGTCACCGTGTAAATTGAAAAGTCCCACAACAATGCTTAAATACGATATAGTTTTTTACATATTCGTTCATTTCAATGGATAGTTAAAAGTAAAAAAGTAGTGTTTATAAAAACTAAATGTTAAGAAAATGAAAATTTATTCAGTACAATACATATATAAAAATGTAATTTTAAGATAACTAATACATATACATATTTACTCAGATTCTGCAAATGTTGATGGCATTGGATCTTTTCTCTCTGTTGTATAGAAGTACTTGTCTAGTGATGTTTGTGCTGTAGTTTTTTTCTTCTCATCATAAATCACTTTATAGCATGCAATAGCCTCATGCACTGCTCTAGAAACCTTCATGAACCTAGTCCGATTCGACGCATATTTCAAAATCAACTCTAGGAAAATAAATTTTCAACCTTCAAACCATTATTTGGTTCAAGTACCATATTCATACGATCATTCTAAGTAATTTTAAAATGTGAATGAAAATTATGCTGCATTGCTTCTCGTAAATGTAATTCCCATACAAAATACGGAGATTCAGAGGGAGATACAAAACCGAGATTCTATTATAGATTATCGCAAATTTTTAGAAAATTATAATATGCATAATCAGATTCAGCATGAAATTTACTATGACTGAGCATCATAATTTCACTTAAAAGACAAATTCACCATAATCACTACAAATTCTAGAGGTGAAGGCTAGTAGTTAGACGTCATATGACTCCGCAGTCAGCTTGTGTTGTGAAGGTTTCACATCCAAATTCACCAATTTCTACTGTATTTGTATACCATATTTACTCGCGTATAAGCCGCACCCTTGTTTTTTGTTGAGACTGAATCTTAAATTTTAAAGAAAAAACTATGACGTTTCTTATTCTGTTCATCTTTTCCTGCCTACAGTTCGAAATTCTTCATGTTAAACATTTAATTCACATATTTTTGGGAAATATTGCCATTTAACATGATGTTGCCATGCCAACCCATTACATTGTTAAACCTCAAAATCCTATTGTTATTTCAATCCTTATGGGTAAAAGCGTGCTTTGAATGCTCTTACAATTAGTACGTGAGAGAGAAGGAGAGAGAAATTCTTTTCATAGCAACCAATGTAAACAACATTTGCATTATTTATGAGAAGGAATACATTTGAATATCGAACATTAATCATTTGCATATTAAAATTAAATACTTAGAATCATTGTAGGAGTTCGAAACTTGAAACAACGAATGCCTTAAAGAACGGAAGTTTGTTTTCTTGCCATCCAAGTCAAGGTATATTTATGTTCATTTTTTATTTCACGAAAAACTTTCCCGTTGAATTTCAATGGGCATTTCCCTAGTTATTAATATGTATCATTAACTGTACACAAATATCAGTAAATATTGGTATTCTTTGTAATAATAAATTGAATTATTTGTAACCGATCAGCAATATATTCATTTTGCAGGATACAAAGTACAATATTGCCGAAAATCTCAGACTGCATATTTTACCTAAACATGCTGCATGTGGAAAGTGACCAAAAATCACAACTTTTACACAGAAATAAATGCCACTGAATTGTTTCTTACAATAGAATTATCAGAATATGAAATTAAACTGTGACGATGCCTTGATATCTGTCAAAATACAGAATTTTTCTCATGGGCCCCTGGCGCTACCGTAGCAATCGCCTGCAAAAACTGGCGTCTGTAACTCTGCCATCGATAATATTTCCTTTTTATTTGTTTCTGTGATTATGTTATGTTTTTATACATCACATACTGTGCATTCAATCTCCGAGCCATTTACCGAAGTCATAGTGAATTTCAACGAGTATCTCACATATTTGGATTTTCCTATTTTATTTCCTCACATATAAGCCATACCCCATTTTTGAGATGGAAATTTTAGGAAAAAAGTGAGCGAGTAAATACGGTAATCTTGATTACTTTTCCAGTCTTAGTTTACCACAGTCTTGGAGTAAGAACAGTATTTTGTGGAAAATACGATTGGACGAAATAACTTGAGACGAAATATCATTTCATGAATTGTCTTTGGATCATTTTCTATGAACTTTTTTGATACAATCTTCCTTTATAATATCCTGACTGACAAAATTGATTGTCCTTGACTGCTCTTTAGCCTACTTTCCAACAAATGGAAAGTAGTCTTATGAGATTGGTGTCCGTGTTTGTGCGTGTCCCTCTAACACCATCTTCATGAATGAACCGATTGCAAATAAATTTGGTACATAGAATACTCACATATAATAATGACCAAAATGACATATTTGGACCGGATTGACTCAGCAGGGATGCCACAATTGCAAAGTTAAACTTTTTGGTAATTATGAATTTGGAAGGAATTGGCCCTACTGATTTCAACGAACTTTTGTAGAAAGCAGGCATGCAACATAAAATAACAAAATCAAGATTTTTTATGGATATAGAAAGCAGGGCCGCCACAATGCAAAGAATAAAAAAATTACTTTTTACACGTATTTGTGTTGAACTGTCCAACATCAATTTTAACCAAATTTATTACTTATAATATACACATATATACAAAACCATATAAGCATATTTAAACCGAACCAGCCAAACAGGGGTGCCTCAATTACCAATTAAACTCTGTCAGTAATTAAGGATTTGGAAGGAATTGGCTGAACGGATTTCAATAAAATTTTGTATATAAGATTTGTACAACATACCGTAATGAAATCAAGATGTTTAAAGTGGAGCTAAAGAGCAGGGCTACCACAGTAAAAAGTTATATAATATTTTTTACACATTTCTAGAGAACTGATGTCATGGATTTTAACCAAATATGGTCATTTAATCTTCATATAAATAAATAATCAAAATATCATATTTCAACTGGGTTGACTAAACAAGGCTACCACAATATCAAGGTTAGAATTTTTCTGTAACTATGAATTTGGAAGGTATTGGCTGAGCAGATTTAAAATAAATTTCGTTTGTAGGGCGAGTATAGAATGGGAAAATGAGATATGTTTAGAACAGATCAAAAAAGTAGAGCTACCACAATATGATGAAAAATAATTTTCTGATTTCAAAGCAAATACATTAGTACATATACTACGGCGAATTTGACGAAAAGCACTTCTGTACCATGCGAAACCTGTATACATCCCGACTTGTTATATGTTAAAATTGTATTGAAAGTAAAGTGGGCGGATTAGTTCTTTCCAGAACTACTTTTTTTACTTAACTTTAGAGAACCATCTAGAACAGTTTCCCAAACTATCTGAAGTCATGGAACCCCTTGACTCTTATTCTTATTATTTAATGGAACCTCATGAAACATTTCCAAACTGTGTTCCGTGGAACAATTTGTGAAACCCTGATCTAGAAGAATCCACCTTTTTGTCCCCTTTTCTGTAAACACTCCACGTCTGTCTCTCATAAAACATTCCCTTTTCTTCCCCATGTCCCACTTTAGCTAAACTCTTTTTAGCAACAACATTATTAACCCTTTCATATGCCTCTCAGAACTATTTTCAACATTACCTCAAGTTCCAATTTAAGGTAGTGTCTGCCTATTCACTATTTTCCATAAACTTTCCTCTTGTTCAGTTTATTGGCATTTCTTCCACTCTGTGTTATTGTCTTTGTAGTTTTATTATATTGCTGTATTTTGTTAACACAGTATGGGACCCCTTAGCCGGAATCCCAAAATCCGGAAGGACACAAAAACCGGAAGGTTGCCGTGGTTGCGAAAGCGAAGCTTTGTTCCACTACCAAAAGATGGCGCTAGTGGCAGTCTAGTTTGAGAGTTTGTCTTTACTTTGTACTGCACAAAATTACTGTGATTATTTACTGTAAATAGTAAGCGTGGGAGCGGGTTATGATTGAAAAACGTTAGTTATTCAAATAATGTATTCCTATGAATTCTAAATACAGATGTTAGCAAAATATTACTATCTAGAAATTTAGTTGATGTGTGTGTGGTGACTCATAATTTTTTACGGGCAAATACACTAGTGCAATAATAAAAGCCTCCTTGATTGCATCGCTATAAATCTGGTAATGTTCCTTTGGTGTTTAAGATAATACCGTATTTTTTGATAGATTATGCGCACGTTATCTATGCAAAAAATATCGAAATCTGGCAAAAATGGTCATAAGAAAAAAATGAAAATATTTAAAGTGAATAAAAGTTTATTTACTTCTAGTGTTACGATGCTTTTTGCCATTTTGATGATTAATTAATAATAATTCATCTCATTTTCTTTTAAAGCCTCGATGTATGCAATTATTTGAAATCAGATTTTCATAGCTTAAAAATATAAAATTTCCAAGTTCAAAAATAATTGACTACAATCTTAAAGCGTAATAAAAAGAAGCTGTTGTAAAAGAAAGTGTCTCATTTGAGCAGTATTTATTTAAGTCTCGAGTTTTCGCCTGATTTTAATTAATAGTTTAAAATGTACAAGGCCACATTTTTCCATACTATACAGATGGAGTCATGAAATCCTTCTGTATTCAACCACAATCAAGTTTTAAACATGGCAACTCACAAAAGGACTCTTTAGGAAGCAATCTCTAAAACTGAAAACTAGATTAAATAAATAATGCTTTCCTTTAGTTCTTGAACGTTTTTGGGAGTTAAATCATACCTAGCAGAAAATTTTTGACTGCACGTTATGCCTACATTTTAATGAATGGTGAAAATATTGAAGTACACATTATCTATTGAAAAATACAGTAATTATACACTCAGCATTAATAATTGCAATAAACTAAGCCCACTGGGTAGAATACGCTACTATATATGGTATATACATGTAGCACACTATATACTGTATGACCTATGGGGACAATCGATGAAACATTTTCATGAAAACCTTCATCTAAATATAAAACAAATAATAACAATAATTTATTTATCGATAAATGGCTCAGACCAATATAGATATCGTCAGTGGAAAACAAAGGTAAAAATATGCATAATATAGGAACAGTAATCAAAACTATGTCTTCAAAGTCATAATCAAAGTGCTCATCAATTGAATATAAGGCCTTAGTCAAGAGCCACATATACAGTACAGATTTAAATCTAGTTACATTAACATTTATTGCAGCCTGGGGTATTTTATTGAATAACTTAATGCTTAAATATTTATATCAGTTCAGAGATTTAGACAACCGATAATAGTCCGTCAAGTTTACATTTAGTCCTAGTATTGTGTAGATGAACATCAGATCTAGTTGTTAATTTATTTAAATTTTCTTTGACAAACCAAATTTATAATACTATATTTACAGACTGTATACAGTCATTATTTCATGTTGGACAAATAGTGGCCAACAGTGTTCACGTAACGCTACATTAGCTATAGTTCTAAGGGCCTTCTTTCGTAAGGCAATGACATGCTTCACACCAGTTGCATGACCTCACAGTCTAAGCCCATAGTTTAGGTTGCATTAAAAAAAAAGTAAAATAAGTATTTCTTAGATATTCCAAAGAAATCAGAGACTTGAGTTTTCTAATTCCAACTTATTTTAGAGTATAAATGGAAGCCAAGTAAATTAATCGATTTTGTTTCTTTGTTATTGGGCAATAAGCTACACATCAAATATTGTGTTTTGTTTTCATTCAGTAACAGCTGATTTGCAGAGAACCATATGTTGGACTGATTGAATATAGCAGTGGATATAGACTTAGTAACATTCACATCTTTACAGCAATTAATAAATGTATCATCAGCAAATAGAACTGATTTACAATGAACATTACATACAAGATCATTAATCATTACCAGAAAAAGAAAAGGTCCAATAACTGAGCCCTGAGAAACACCTTGATTGATATCAAGCATTTCAGACTTTTCCTACCAGACCAATAAGATTTTATGACCTCCAATGTGGAGCCTTTTATACCATAATGCTGTAGTTTGTTTAATAAAATTGCATGGGAAACAGTCAAAAGCTCGGTATAAGTCACATAGGGTTATATAAATGCAATCCCTGTGCTCAAACGCATTGAGAATCATATTCACAACTGATTCCACAGCCTGAGCTGTTGATTTGCAGGAGCAAAAGCCATATCGAGAGTGAGTGAACAGGTTATTATTTTCAAAACAAAAATTTATTTGGTCATGGGCGACCATGCTAAGAAACTTCTGATCCAAGTTAGTAATAACTGCAACAACTTATATATATTTGTGGATTCAGTATTGCAGCACTCATCACAACCTGGCTTTAATCTACTTGTGACATTGAAGGTTAAACAAATAAATAAATAAATACGGTAAAACTCAGTTATAATGAACATGGAGGGACGTCATCCACACTTTTTTGTTTGCCTCATAAAGGACTGAAAGAGACAACGTTTTTGAAGCAGCGGGGGATTTGATTTTCCAATGACAGTAACTTTCTCTTGTTTGTTCCTGTCATGTTTGTAAAAACCAGGACCGCTAGATGATCTTCTTCTCACTATTGCAGGTTTCTCCTTTGAAAGACCAGGTTCGGTCTGGCATTAGACAATGAAAGACATCCGTCTCATCCGCATTGTAGGCATTCTCCAGCCAATGCCGCAAATCTTCTGTATCTATTGATGAAGGTTCACCCGCAATCTAATCCACCGAAATGTTATCTCTGACCTTAAAGCGACCGAGCCACCGTCACTACACTGGAAATCACTGTGTCCGAGTTCTCTAGCTAGTTCCTCCGCCTTTGTTTTTAAAATCGGTCCATTCATCGGCGTATTTAAGTCTTGATGCACCGTGAACCACCTCAAAAGTGCTCAATCGAGGTCTTCTTTCTCACATTTTCTGAAATCAAGAGGGATTACTATAGAAGTGCATGAAAAGAAAAGACAGCTTCACGATCATTGCATGTTGAAATGAAGGCGAAGTAACTCAAAGGAATATGTACATACATATTTCTTACCATAGTTTTCTCACGTTGGTTTTGTTTTCTTCAAAAGCCCTCTTTTCTTCCAAATCGTTGACATGCTGGAAGTCGGAATGTTGAATTTTTGTGACACATCTGAATTGGACACCCCACCCTGCAACTCACGAATAACTGCAACTTTTTACTAGTATAGGGGAAAGTATTGTTTTCATGAAAAAATCGACTTTGAGATTTCAACGGAAATACACATGTTTTGACCATTTTCTCGATGATGTGTCTGTGTGTGTGTATGTGATAGCTTTTTTGTGGGTGCTCTAACTCAAAAACTATTAATCAGGTCAATGTGAAATTTTATATTTAACATTTTCATAAAAGTCAGAAGACCTGATTAGTTTTTGGTAAAAATCAGTCAACTAGAAGTGGGTGTTTACTCTTGTCACTTATCCGTTATTTTGAAATATTTGCTTTAATATTTGATAAATGTAAAAATGTATCGGAATACAAGTTGTAGGAAATTTAATTTTCTACAACCTTTGTTGGAAACATTTTCCCATATAATGCATTGTTTAAGAGAGATCTTATATCTTTAGCTGCCACCTCCACGCCACCTATCGACGACTGTTGTTAACAATTGACGCTTAGTTACTTCTTAGTAACACTCCTTCTTCTTTTTTTTATTGTTGGAGCTTTGTGGCTATATCCAATATCAGAAGGCTGTGGTTTGAATTTATTTCTGTTCTTTGTAAAGTCTAAAATTTTCTGTTTCTTGAAATATTTATTATTATGTAACCTATTTGGAATTTTTAGAAATATTACAGATATGGAGAAAGTCATTTGGTGGCCACATCAGATTTTTCCTTGATACTGTATGTTTTCCTTTTAAGGGACATTTCAGTAGAGTGTGTACAAAAATTTTCAACTCTGCATTCGATAAATGATAGACTGAGAATGAATGATTTTCTTTTAAAACCCTCGTGGCTTTATGATGAAGGGATTTTCATTACTTATCATGCGATAACTGATGGCTAAATGCATACCTGCCTAGGACCAACTCAGGGTGGTCGTTATATCCGAGGATTCGTTACATCCGAGTTCATTGTAAGCGAGGAGACCTATACAGGGTGTTTCATGACCGGTCTTCCATCCTTCAGAAGGTGATTCTGGAGGTAAGTTCGAGTAAAAAAAGTTAATTCAACATTGCTCCTATTCCCAACCATTGAGGAACTACGGGCGTTTTAAGATGTGCAATGCTGTAATGGCAGTACTGGTGATGCTTTGAGTTGCATTGTAATCACCACTGATTCTCAGTTGTTTCTTGCCTCACTTGCTTCTGATCCATGCTCAGTGTTACAACAATCAACAGTTCACTCCCAGTAATTACGCTGATATCCATTACATTTATGGATTCTGTGATGATAACAGCAGGGCAGCAGTTGAAGAATATCACTGATGTTTTCCGAACTGCCAAATTTAATCGGGATGGAATTAACAATACACGAAATTCCCACTTGTGGTTCACCGATAACCCTCACAAGACTGTTGAAAGCAACTTCCAATATCGATTCTCAGTTAATGTTGGATGTGCTCTGATTGGAGATTTGTTGATTGGACCATTCTGTTTGGAACAACATTTAAATGCTGCTAATTACCTAAACTTCCTGATGAACAAATTGCCACTTTTAATGGAGGATGTTCCTCTGGAGACAAGGCTCAAGATGTTCATTCAGCAGGATGGGGTACCTCCACATTTTGATGGTCAAGTTACGGATTACTTGAATCAGCATTACAGGGATCAGTGTATTGGTCATGGTGGTCCAATACCTTGGCCGTCGAGATCTCTGGACCTAACCCCACTTGATTTCTTTTTGTGGGGTCTTACGAAAGAGATGGTCTACAAGACCAAAGTACAGATGAGAGAGGAACTATTGCATTGCATTATGGATGCCACTGCATACATACGAGACCACCCTGAAATGATCCAACGGGCAGTAAACTCTTGTTTGGAATGAGCAAGACTGTGCATTGAAAATCATGGCTGATATTTTGAACAGTTAACATAAAGTGTATCTTGAAATGTACCAATAAATTCATCTAATTAATACTCTTGTATATTTTCTCCTGCACGCGCTTACAATCATCCGTAGCTACTTAATGGCTGGAAATTGGACCAATGTCATATTAACTTTTTTTACTGGAATGTACCTCCCAAAGTATGGCAGACCGGTCGTGAAACACCCTGTATACAAATAAATATAAATAAATCCCTGTGGACAATATATATTTGGATCAAATGTCCTTGAACGAAATGTCTGTGTCTGTTGTCTTTTTCTTACGTTATGATAATTTCATTTTTCTTTCAGGCTGAGGAGGAGTCTAGGGATGGTGATGGAGAGGGTGTTGTGTCAGTGTGGGCTATAGCTGCAAATACAGGAGAGGTCCTTTTCCGGCATGGTGTCACTAAATCATGTCCTGCTGTAAGAACTGTCCTAATTTTTTTGCCCTGACATTGCGCGCTTCTGCTGAATTTCATAGCTTATTTGTTTTGTAGTTTTGTCTCATCATCTTATCTTTGTCATTTATCTCAAGTTGAGGTTAAATTCACTTTTGTTGTAATTATAAATTTAAGTTTTAAAGGTCATTGTTATCATTCATAGAAAGGTAAAATGATGGGGAAAATATTGCTTTTCCAATCAAAAGCAATTTTAGAGTTCTTTCGGTAGCTTTTTCTTAAATATACCGTATTGACAGTGAGAATAAAAAAACCTTGTAAATTCCACATAAATGTTTCACATGATCATAGTTTCACTGCAGACTGTAATGAAAATGCATTGTTGGAATTCACGTTGCATAAGGTTTTACTGTATATAGTAACAAATTTTCACTATTGATTATTAATAATGTATAGTTTAATGTTTTTGTGACAGACGGGTGCCAATTATTCCATTTAGAGGATGAGTCATTTCGTGAGTGTCAGTACTGATTACAGCAATAACCTTACCTTCGGTCTATAATATGCAGGCTCATTTTGGCAGTCATTTTTATTTATTTATTCATTTATTTAGGAACAAGCCCCAAAACAGCACAAAGGTCAAATCTCATTGAGACAAAAACAACATACAAACAATAAATAATTATTATAAAATATAAATTATTTATTTATAAATATTTCACATACAGCACAAAGACCAATTTACAGTGAAATCTATAACCATAAATCCGTAAGTACATAACTCAAGAGACGAACAATATAAAATAAATTAATAACAAATGAAAGGAAAATATTATTAATATTAATTATTATATATTATATTATATATATATATATATTATATTAATATTATTGATATTAAGGGGAGGAGACAGAGGAGATAAAGGTTTAATAAAACAATATGTATAAAATTTTAAAAATATAAGAAAATAGGTCTGACCTAAGAACAAAACAGGAAAAATTCAAGTCTTTATCGATTTTAATGAGCTAGTAAAAAACACATCTAGATTCGGCTGATTATTTATTAGAGAATTATAGGTGGGAGGAATGCGGTAAAAAGGGGAACGACGTGATAATGAATACCAAAAGTTAGGTGTGTGAAAGAGATTTTTAAGCCGCGTTGAGCGAGATGGAACTCGAAGAAGGAAGTGAGAGTTGAGGAAAGATAATATCCATTCATAATTGAGTAGAGGTACTTGAGACGTTCATTTTCCATTTCACAGTAAGGGGTTGAATCCACAGAGTAATAGTTATCTCTCAGTTCCTACTCCTAACTATTGCATTTAAAAGATTACACATTGAATTTAACCGCTTCAAATTGTAAGCTGCAGCCAAGGCCCAAATTGGAGAGCAATAATCGAAAATCGGGGATATGAACCCACTGAAGAAGCTTTCGAGAGCGCTATGGTCAGATATCTCGCTAAATCTATATAAAATACCAAGTAATGCCATTGTTCTCGAAGATAGTTTATCAATATGTTGAGCAAATGTAAGTTTCGAACCAAAGATTACTCCCAGATTATTATGGGTCTCTACTGTAGGAATAGGTTTCCAGATGGTATGCCGACGAGCATTTGCCAAACAGACATTATGCCAAACAGACATTATGCCAAACAGACGTTATGCCGAACAGATGTTATGCCGAACAGACGTTATGCCGACCAGACATTATGCTGACAGATGGTATGCGGACAGGATGTAATAGGGGAGAAATGTTAACAATCGATATATTGGTTACAGTATTGTAACTAGGGCAGGGCATGTGGGGCATCTGACCTGGGCACAACTAAGTAAGGGGTGCAAAAAATCCAAATAATAACTAAATAAACTAGAGACGGTCATTTTTTGAAGGAGGCGGTGGTCACATATTTAGTAATTTGCTCCGGGCACTAAAATAGCTAGTTATGGCACTGATTGGTTACGTTCGATTTTACTAATGGTGGTAAATATCTCCTGTTCTGCTGTTAATAATTCTTGTACACATGACCCATTTAGTTGTTCATGATAAGGATAGTATAGTTGGCCCATTCAGTTGTTTATACGTCTGCTGCAATAGATTACTCGTTAAATTGTTTATACATAATGCTTTACACATACCCTTTCAATTTTTTATACTTAGGTTTGTATACTTGACCTGTTTAATTGTTCATACTACTGACTACTATAATTCTGGTGGTTAAATTAGCTGTGCAATATCATATTCTACTTTTGGTACAAATTAGACCTTCAATTGTTGATATCTCTGGCGGCCAAGTGTACCCATTATATTGTTTATATGCTTGGGGGCTCAAATTATCCATTCAAAAATTTATAATTCCCTCAGTTCAATCCACCCGTTCAATTGTTTATACTTCTTGTGATTCACATTACCCGTTCAATTGTTTACTTCCGACGGTTCAATCCACTTGTTGAATTGTATTTACATTCCGGTGGTTTATTATAACCTGTACAATATTATATGCAACTGGTGGTGTAAATTTCCTGTAAAATTGTTTATAAAACAGTTGTTAACATTTTCTGCCTATCCTGTCCTGTCTGCATAATGTCCATTTGGCATTAGATCCATCGTCATAGGATTACACTCACCAAGCAAACTGTATAAAGATGGAATGGGTGAAGCCTTCAGGTTAAAGAATAAAATTTTACTTTTGATTGGATTAATTTTGAGTTTCCATCTTGAGCACCAGTCATCTTATAGCCCAAAAAATACGGTATATTGAAATATTGGGAGGAGAAAAAGAAAAGAGGGGAGGGGAAGATTAAGGTTATTGGCTGTATATATAACGAATGGTACTAGTGATAAAAAGGGGGAGAGGGAGGGGGTGGAAAGGAGAGAAAAGTGAAATTAACGGTCAAGGAATATGGTTACAAAGTTGTTTACTCCCTGGCGGAGCATATAACTGTGGGATATCCAATAGGGGGAGTGGAAAGGGAATAGGACTTTATTAATTACCATATTTACTTGATTGTAAGCTGTCCTTTTTTTACATTTTTCATTGGCTGAAAAACCCCTCAGCTAACAATCAAGTTAATTCTAAAATTCACCATAAAATTACATCATTTTTAAAATTCAACATGATGAGATATTCTTTTATATAATAGACATATTTAACTGAATAATGTAAGAAAATACATTAATGAAAGTTAATAATTGAAATTTATTAATAACAAATGGCTGAGTATTTTCTCGTCTGCTTGCACCTTGAGCCTGGAATGTTAAGAGCATTCTGTGGCTGGAATTCTGCTGCAGTTAACTCCGCACAGTTTGGTTTTAATCATATAAATAGATGAATTATAAAGTAAGATGTTTGTGAATATGTTGCAGCAGAAAATGTGATACTTTTACCGGTGCTCTGCTATATAAAAAGATGCTGCTGTCTTGTTCATGATGTTTCACGACTGGGATGACCCCATGTCCTTAAATTCACTTTTGCGGTACACTCAATTTACAAGGGCCATGCTGTGGCCACTCTCAGCACCTATCATTTGCGGTATAAACTATTATTATCCTCTGGCTTTCTGCTATGATTTTTCGTGAAACCGCACAGATCAGTTAAATAAATGCAAAATTCACCCATATATGCCTTGCAGGAAGATATCTGATCTGGGTATAGGCAACTTATAATACACATTGACTTTAGCATTGATAAAACCGGGGTTGGCTTACAATTGGGTAACTATGGTATTAATGTTCCTGCTTCAAATCACGTTGACCTCCTTGCAGGGAGCATCATGGGAATGTGTCATTGGAGGTGAGCAGCCTTTTGTGGGCATAAGCTGTGGTGGGCACAATCAAGTGTGGGCAATTGGGCGGAATGGTGCTGCGTATTGGCGCTTTGGTATCAAATCAGCATCTCCCACAGGTATTCTTATTCTAAAATTTGTCTTTCATAGGAATGCCTTTTTCTTTTGATGTATTGCATCAAAACTTTTTATCTTATTAATAAACTTTTAAGATATATCATTACATTTATTTCATAATGAATAAGAATGTTGCCTTGATGTTAAACAAGATTTTAATAGTTTTTAGGAATGTTTTGTCTTCCTGCATAAGCACCTATTAGCTTTGGTATGTCCGTCCGTCCTCCGCATCTTTGTTCTCGGCTTCTACCAAATGGATTTTTATGAAATTTGATATTAAGGACATGCAGTCAAATACAATAAGAAAATCACATAAATAAATCATGTAAGCCAATCAGGGGTACCACTTTAATGGTGACAAAAAATGAACTTTCCACTATTTCTCATAAATTTTTGGTCATGTCAAAATAGTTTTCAAATAAATTTGTAGAACTAGTGATGTAGAGTATTTCTTTTCCTATAAATTTTTATCATGAGTAGCCAGGGCCGGATTATGACATAAGTACTGTGTCTAGAACCTATGAGGAAAAGGGGCCCACGAAAAGTTTAAACAAGAAATACATGTTAACACAAATATATTTTTATATGTCTTTGATTGGGCAAAAAAGCTATCGTCTCTTTATTTTCAAGAGAATGCATATTAACCCACAAGTTAAATACTTATGAAATTATTTCAAAATTTGCTAAAAAAACTGTAATAAACCTTTTATGTAAATTCTATATAAATAATGTAAAATTTTCAACTAGATAATCCTTATTTCTAGAATAAATTTTCTTGATAAATCTATAATAAGTTTTATATATACGTATAATAGTTTAAAAGGCATATGACACATGGTGCCTAGGGCCTACGAAACTCTTAATTAATCCTTAATTGAGTAGCCATTATCAAGAAAATTGAACAAGAAAGTCATACCGTATTTACCCAAAATTAAGATGAGGTTTTTTCACAAAAATGCCATTAAAAATATTAGTTATCATCTTAGAATGGAGTATGAGGATTTAAGGTGAGAATACACCCCTATTTTAAATGCACCATGAAACACCCAGATGTCAAATATATGTCGGTTAAAATATTTATTATTGCATAAAGTAATGCATCATATTTAATTAATTACTACAATACTTTAAAAATTTAAGGTCCAACTTCTTAAAATTGCTCCCACAGACCAATGGTTCCACTTCAATGGTAGGGAAGTGTTTAGAGCTGGGTAGGTAATCGTGTGACAAGTTGAAAAAAATGACTACAGCTGGGTGGTTCCTTGCGTAATATGAAACACAAAGTCATGTAGGTACCAATTAAAGTGTCTAGTAATACAATGTAAACTAGACTGATACAATCTAAACGTATCTACTACAATATAAACATGATGCTTTGCGCTTGGTATGCCAATGGCAGACTTAAAGTTGATGTGAGTTTCAGAGTAGAAAATTTACGAGAGCACTTGAGTAGTACATGCTTTGCTGAGTTTTAAAGTGAAATAGTGACAAGTTATTATTTATAACTTTTAAATAAGATATCCCAAACAATTGGCAGATCGCATAGAGAAAAAAGGAACTGCGGTAAGAGGGAATGTATCGAAAGGAATTAGAAGAAGTTACAACAGAAATTTTAAGTTAATGGTGGTGCACTATGCTGAAGAAACAAATAATTGTACAGCAGGAAGGAAATACAATGTGACTGAAGCAAATGTGCGAAGGTGGAAGCAAGTAAAAGAGAAACTTGAAGGTGCTAGCTCAACACAGATCATTTAGTGGACCAAAACGAGGCCAATTTCATGCATTAGAAGAGGAAATTGCAAACTTTGTGCATATTCAAAGAATGGATGGTAAACTGGTGATGCGGGATATCATTAAATTGAAAGCCCAAGAATTAGCATGATCGCAAAACATTCCACACCAAGAATTTAAGGCTAGTAATGGATGGTGTGTGCGTATGATACATCGTAATGGTTTTAGCCTTCGATGAAGAACTTCACTTTGTCGACGTCTACCTGCCGACTTCACGGACAAACTAATAACTTTCCAGAGGCATTAATTCAGTTGCGTTAAAGTCACAATTACCTTCTGAGCCAAATGGGTAATGCAGATGAGACACCCATTTACTTCGACATGCCATCCAATTACAGTCAATGAAAAAGTTTCAAAAAATGTCATAATAAAAACTTCCGGGAATGAAAAATTGCATTACTGTAATGCTGGCTGTATTAGCGGATGGAACAAAGTTGCATCATTTTGAAAAACGTAGGTTGTAACTTTTCGCTGTCGAATTCAGAATTCTTTCTTGAATTTTATTAGCCACGCTCGAGATGCAGTGAAGGTGAACCCCAACGGTCTATGTTGATAGGCTGCAGCTAACGCCCACTGGATGTAACTTGCTCCTTCCTTTTCCTTGCTTTGCAAAATCTGTCGTATGTACAATTTTTAATCATGTTATGTTTGTCCAAGCACATTCCTCCTTTCACATTACCTTTACTCCATTGTGATACTTGCTCTTTGCGTTTCAACAGCTCTGATCGTTCCTGTAGTGTAAGATTTACAATTCACATCAAAATATCTACCAATATGCTCATTTGCATCAATTTTAATGTAGTAAATAAATAATAATATAATAAATAAATAATAATATAATTAAGTTAATTAATGAATAACAACACAATAGATTAAAAATAATGAAGTGAATTAAAATGAAAAAATAAAACTTGGCATGAGGTGGGATTTGAATCCTAGACAAAATATTTGGAAGCCAGTATGGTAACCACTCAACCCAACCCACCTTCTCATCATTGTTGGCCTGTTATTGCATTTAATCCAGCAAAAAGAAAAAATATTCTACCGAAACTAAGGGTCTTCTTATTTTAAGTGTTCTATCACCCAAAAAAGTTTCATTGAAATCAACGACCCAAGGTATGTAGTCTCCCCTTGTAAGAATTGGTATGTCAAAGAAATATCGAATTTTTGATCCATTGATTTATTTCCTAATTTGTTGTAATTAATAAAACAATCAAAAATCATTTAAAACTTACCTCACTCGAATAGTAGTAATATAATCTTTATGTTCACGTTCATTCCTTCATCGTAAATTACCCATTTTATTTCACTTGCAAACGCTGTGTATACGTAAAGAAAATAGATGTATTTACATTCATTTCATCATCGTAGATAATACATTTCAGTTACCAAATATTGCATGCACATGAAAGAAAATTATACTAATTAGGAATACAGTACTCTAAGACCATGTTGCAGAAAAAATTATTTTATAGGTGCTATGCTATGCGCAACCAGAAATCACAACCATGTTGTCAGCTTTCACTGGCATCAGATGATAGTATTTGCTTTTTTTCATTCACTTTATTGCTACCGGGGTGTAGTGCGACTCAATTTCCAAGGTAGAACATAGTAAAGGAGACTTTAGTCCATTACCGTGGGAAAAGAAATTTTTTTAAGTCGTGGAGAAAAGTCAGCGCATTCAAGGACAAAAATCTATATCGACTTTTGTCGGCTATCATTGTGAAAGGGTTAAATCAGTGGTTCCCAAACTTTTTAAAAAAATAAACAGAATTTTGCGGCATCCCAGCCTTGAGACAAGGTTTTTCATGTAGAAATATGTCTCTATAACAGAATTTTCAGGTTCTCCACACTTAGCAAACAGATCAGCCTTTTCGCCACATTATATGAAATATAAATATTATAAGTAGGACTTAACTTAAATAAAAGGTTACAATGATACACAATAATGATTTAAATTATTTATTATTCAAATAAATCAATAAATTCAAAGATTAAAGTTTAATGTGATACTTGAGTTTATTTGAATAAGTATCGCACTGAAATCTATATATTAATAGCATAAAAATGAGGTTTTTAAAGCGAAGGCAACATCCACCTTAACGTGTAATACATCAAATTAAATGTCTTGACCTGCAGATTTGCAGGAAAATGATAGCATTTAAATCAGTCAAATCTTTGGCAAGATATTGAGTTTTTTTTGTGAGTGACTAAGCTCTGCTCGACATAGTTGTAGTGGTTGCTGTTAAGGTGGCGCTGCTAGCAGACATTTGTAGAAGGAAATAAACCTTGCAGTAGCTGAGCTTCATGGTAATGTGACAGAAGGCTAACTACCAAGACAATATTTAATCTAACCAACCAGTCAGTTTATCGACTGGCGACTACCAGTTTGGCATAAAATCCGCACTAAATAGCAGGGACAGCCAGGAGTAAGAAGGCACAGGTTGCTATTGCGTATCACTATAGACTTGTTTACATGTAAAACCCTATTTATAAGAAGTAATATTTTGTATTATGTCGCAAAAAGACTGTTGTATGTAAAATGTACACAACCAGATATAAACAAATTTAGTACTATGTGATATAATAAACTAATAAAAAATAGTAGACAGTAGACTGTGAGCATCAATTCGCTGCATATCAATGACCGATTCACCACAAGTGGCGAGTGGCGATGAGGTTGGACACCACTGAACTAGAAGGTTTTTCATGTTTTGATATACAAGTATTACAACCTTTGGACACATCTATTTGTTGGTACTACACCATAAGCGATATATTAGAGGTAAAAATATTTCCCTAATTACCTATCAACACACCCAAATCGCTGATTTATATACAAAACAAATTTTTTGCAGCACCCCTAAAAATCATGTGCGACACCCTAGTGTAGTGTGCCACTGCACCCAGTTTGGGAACCATTGCCTTAAATGTTAAGGCAAAGGCATTTGGAATGAAAGTTAATAAGAGGGAAACGAATGTCTCGGGATTTTCCAAGAGCAGGGATGACCAGGTGAATGTTACTTTGGATGGGGGAGGGTTGGAACAGGTGAACCTTTTTACTTATTTAGGTAGTATTCTGTTACAGGATAGAAGAAGTAGGAAAGAGATCAGGACAATAGTAGCAATAGAACAGGAGGTAATTGTCAAAACAGAAAAAAGATTTAATGACCTAATTTCTCACTGACTGTATTTGGTGTGTATTTCGAACACACGCATTCAGCATAGGTATATACTAGTTCATTCATTAATTGAAGTGGTTTGTTACAAATTTTTGTCTCACTATAAAGAATCTTTACTATGTATTTTTTTAAATTAAGCCTTTATTAATTGAAATCCAGATTGTGTTTGCAATGAAAAAGTTCATGGGGTACAATTATTTTATCTTATGTTTCATTTGTTTAAAAAACCATCGATTAAACATGTAACCATACTTTGTATGGTTCTGCGACAATTTGTCACAGTCTGTTTGTCAATTCATCGCACAAAAAATTCATTTTACGCCAATACATCACACGCCAAACTCATTTCTCTACAAATTGGAAAGCGAGAGAGACATGACATGACTGGTATGAATGGCAGATGGGAGACACTTTTCCACAACGAAATTTCTCTTTATATTTCGATAACACCAGAGTGAATGGCAATTCTCTTTTCGAATTACACGAGACACATTGGATGGTGTGTGGCTAGGGGTGACTCCCAACCCAACAAGTGTATCCCTCTGCCATACACCAGTCATGGTGTCTCGCCTTCCGATTTGATTGACGAAATTGTCACGCGGTGGATTTGTCTAGTGATAAATTGATGTGTGATAAGTTTGTCATGTGATGAATTGATGTGCCATGAATTGAAGCACGACAATTTATCACCTGATCAATTGACAGTGATGTATACTACTTTGTACTCGAATTTAAGACAACTCTCAATTTTTGCAAGCTGAAATTTGGAAAAAAAACCTTGTCATGGATTCAGGTAAATACGGAATTTACAAGATGGCAAAAGTTGTTGACTGGCAGTCTGAATAAAGATATTAATAAAAAGAGGTTAGTGAAAACCTTGATATGGAGTGTGGCATTAATATGAATGCAAGACATGGACAATGAGAAGAGAGGATGTGAGCAGATCAAATGCATTTGAGATGTTGGTTTGTTGTCCACTAGAAAAAATTAGTTGGACCGAGAGGAAAATGAATGAGGAAGTTTTGAATACAGTAGAGGAAGAGAGGACCTTAATTAAGGTAATAAGGGACAGACAAGAAATGGTTGGGTCTTGAATTTGAAAGGAAACTTTATACTTAAAGAAGTCACAGAAGAAAGAATGTTAGGAAGGAGGCAAAGAGGTATAAATAGAGAAAAAGTATATTAGATGCATTAACCCTTTCATGACCAGAACGCCCAAAAACGCCTGTCATTATGGCTGCCATGATAGGCCGAACCACCCGAGATCGCCCGAAAATGACACTTTTGAAATTGCCTCAGAAAACTATGTTTGGTTGACATTTCTCATTGAAATGGCATGTTTTCCATGTTAACCAAAGAATAATGAAATCAACGAGATCATTGGCATCCTTATTATGAGTTTTCAAAGTTTTTGATCAACATTTTTCAGTTTTTTTGCAAGTAAAACCACCCCAAAGGGCCGACGATAACTTAAGAGATTCCAATTTGGATTGGAGTTTTAATTCAGTTGAGCAGAGAATTCCTGGGATTTTACGTGGAAGACAATGTTTTGCTGGGAACAAAAGGCAATGCTGGAACTCTCAAAGGTTTAGAAGGCGAGTCAGACATCAAAGTGTCAGATAATGAGAGCTTACCTGGGGATGAAACTGAAAATTTTTTGGTGGATGGAGGAGATTTGGAAGATATCCAGTGGAATGAGTCATTGGAGCCTGTATAAATTGAAGAATTTACAGAGGAGTGTGGAAAAAATGTGGAGATGGATTCTGATGCTGAACTGATTGAATTCTTCCAACTGCTTTATGAAACCAGAATTCCTCGAAACTGTCATCCAGGAAACGAATATGTATGCTGAATTTTGCCAAAAAAACGATGCAAGATAATGATTGGACTCCAGCTAGTACATCAGACCTGAATTCATTTCTTGGGATTGGTATAATGATTGGAGCAATGATGATTCATTAGGTAATGCGTTCATAAGAAAAATCATGTCCAGAAACAAGTACAAATTGTTGTTTAAGCATTTGCTCTTTAATGATTCTGAAAAGCAGCCCGATAAAACAGACAGTTATGACAAGCTATATAAAGTGCATCCTTTCTTGTCCCACCTGTCAGAAACATTTTTGAGCAATTTTGTCCCCCCATGTCATGTGAGTGTTGATGAGGCCATGGTTAAATTCAAAGGCACACTTGGTTTTATTCAATATGTAAAAAGAGGTGTTAAAATTTGGATGTCAGCCTGTCCTAAGACTGGTTATGCATTTACATTCAATGTTAACGCTGGTAAATCAGAGGACAAAAGTGCAGATGGGCTGGGGTATGACACTGTAATGAGGCTTACAGAGCCAATGAGGGGTGTATATCTTCATATTTATTTTGGCAACTTTTTCAATAGTGTGAAGCTTCAAATGGGCTTGTTGAGAGACAAAACGTATAGTTGTGGAACCATGGGGGTGAATAGGAAGGGGGAAAATGTAAAAGAATTGAGTCTGAATTTGGTGCCCTCTGTTTGGCAGGACAAAAGGAATGTGCATCTATTATCTACAAATTCCGACTCTAACATGGTGCAGGTTTCAAGGAAAGGGAAAGGTGGAGGCCAAGAAACTGATATGAATTACAATTACAATAAGTTCATGGGAGGTGTAGATTTAGCGGACCAAAAAGGTTCTATTATGAACTGGGAAGGA